>OW679197.1:117096874-117218287 GCA_940337035.1 Agriotes lineatus | reverse complement strand
AGATTTTTAGTAATTACAGCAGATGATAGACGCCAGAAGTTCTCGATCGTGCTGGACCATTATATAATAATTAAGGGTGTGGAAACTGCGGAGGCACGTTGTTCGGCCTAGTGGTTCCGCGGAGGCATGTTGCAGCAGCCGAGCGGGATTTGCAGTAATTTCTGTACTGGGAAAGACCAGTCGCCATAGCCACCGGGCCTTTATTGATTCTGTACGTGTTGTAACAAGAGTTAATCTAGCGAATTACTATTAGGCAGTACTAGCGAAAAGTGCCCACGGCTAACCCAACGAGTGTAGAAACAAGATGTTAAGGGGTTGATACTGACTGATGCAAGTCCATGTATTGTAATGTCGCTGCCGGAAGTACAAAGGTACGGAAGCATCCTCGCTGATTGCAATTATTATTATGAATGAGATTTACAGGTCAGTCAGTTTATGTTCTTTTATATTTAACCGCATGCCTTCGCCACAGGGCCAGGGAAAGTTCACACGTGCACTGATTGTACCTCGTCGCCGCCTTGTGGTCATGGATGAGTTTCATCCACCACTTTGATACGTTGTAAAAGTATCAGAATTTGAATTTAAGATACCATACAATAACGCGTCGAACAAGTCCGACACTACTTCCTAGGGCAAACCTACAATACAATAATTATTTAATTTGTCACAGGGAAACCATCGCCGTTAGGATCATTAATATTCAACAGTCCTTCAACCAATAGAGTACAGCGGTTTCACTTCCATTGCAGACTGTCAGAAAAAGTCAGCCAATAATTAAGCTTCTCGTTGAAAATTCAATCATGAAGCTATTTCCAGTTAATCACATACTGTTCAATTTCACAAAAACAGACGTAGACCTGTCGGTGCCTGACCTACTTTTCAATTTATTTTTAAAAGGCATTCCGTGCTTGTGTCTAAAGTAAAATTAAGTTAAATTCTCAATTTACGGCCTATTACGATAGCAGCTGGCCCACGGAGGGAAAATTAAGATTTCGTAAGTTTCAACTCAACGAATTTCACGTCATTAACCGCGCTATTCAGAATGGCTGTAATAAAACTTAGCAAAGTTTGTTTCGTGGAGCAAAATGAGTTTTTCGCGTTCATCCAAATTCTTTATGGCAGTTTTCCGGTTTCGGCTTAACTGACATGCCTTTTCAACCAAAGAACTCATTTTGGTTAGGAGCAAATTTGAACACTTTCAAGTCTGTTATGCAGTTTAATTTAGTTTATAGCACTTGTCAAACTGATATTTTAATGAGATATTGTAGCAAAAGAAAAATTACGGAAAAGTGGATTTCCAAACGTTTGTTATTCAGTCCTGCCATGCAAAGGCAATCCCCAGAGTACTTCGTGCATTAATAACGTGGAACGGAATCAAAATGTTAACTTTTCGTTCAAACTGTTCGTCTAAAAATAGCTACTGTAAAGAAACCACAAAAGGTCATTAACACGTTATATAAGATAAAATTATATTCATGTGTGGATATGGCCGACATTTCGTATCTGTTCCGGTTTTAACAGGAAGTTACATCGTGCTTAATTTCCAAATAAATCTACATGTTGCTGATAGCCAGTCAGCTATCGTGCTCACTTTTAAATAATCACGGTAATTAGCATTACGACTACCTATATTATACTGTAGCATCCGTTCATGCCTATACGATATAGTAATGCATTTTGAAGTTAGAGGTCGATGCATTAAGTAACAAATTAGTATTATTATTTAATTGATCGTCCAAACCCATAAAAATACAACAAAAGACAAAGTGGTTGTGGCAAATTAAATTATTATATAATTTAACAGTACTTTCTAACACAGCTACTGTCCCTTTCGCATAAAAGGCTATCTTGAATTTCAATGTATTTAACGAAATATCCAATGGTTTTCCTGTGCAAAAATGCAATAAACGTACAGCTAGCACCTTGAATCAGTGGCGGCTCGCTATAAGGACCCAAGAAGCCATGACTACCATAATAAACCAAGCATTCAAGAATTTGTTCATTCTGAAAGAAACATTTGTTATAGTTCTTTTTCATCATTTTTTTCATTTTAAATCTTAAACAAAGCACGAGTAATTTTTATTCCATGAATATTATGTAACCGTACGATCAACGCTGCATGGGAGGGAAATCGAAGCGGCGCAAATGTTTTTTGTTGATAGACCGCCGCGCCGCGGGGTTCAGCGGCAAGAGCTAGATCGAAAAATAAGGATATTTTAAAGAGGTGGTCCCCGTATGCTCAAGCAGGCGCAGTCTGACCTGATCGCTGCGGTAATGGGTGTGTGTCGAGTTTCTGATTTCTGATTCTTGCCATTTTCGCCGGTAGGGTGACTGATGAAGAAATTCCACCTTCGGAAGTGCTAATATACAGTCTAAAACACGGTTATTTAAATAAGGATGCTATAATCTATTTTATTACACTAATAACAATCTACTGGTAAATTGTGGCACCTCTTGAAAGAATATATTTACATCAATCACTCATACATTTATGTCTTTCAAACAGTGGAGATGCAATAATAATTTTTGGAAGAATTATATATTTAAACGAAAAATGAAAGACAGATATTCGATGTAGTCGATCATACTTTATTAGCCTGTCAAGTTAGGCAATTTTTTTCCACTACGCTAACTTTTCGCAGTCGGTTTGCAAAATATTTTCTGTGAGGGGGGAAAATGCATTTTAGCATCAAAATTCTCCACGAGCCGCCACTGAATTTAATCAAAAGCATATTAGACCGTGGTCTGTTCAGGAATTCCTACTTTATGTTACAAAAGCATGGACTGTAAATAATTTCATAAGTTTTCGCTTCAATAAAACGAGCTGAAGCAACCAAAAATTTATAACGAATTTTATAAACCAAGTAAAGCTAAAAATTAATATTTCATGGCGCACTACCGTAAATAACGAGATAAAACGATTTGGACTTCATTCGCTGACTACATTAATGGTTGCGATACCAAGAGTTTTAAATGGAAATTTCTGCGATATGAAAAATGTCATGAATTTTATTTTCAGTAATTTCTTTCGAAAAGATTTAATAATTATGAAACTACACGTACATATAGTGATATCCTGGGAATAAAACTCTCCAATGAATATTTTCCCTGTTTTGGCAATTATAAACGAACAGAACTTACTGGCAATTAACTTATTTATAGATCGTTTTACTTGCGATCTGTTTTTATGATACATGGAGCATGTACGATTCCCAACTGAAGGTCGCCAGCTTTTGTATTCAATTAGTTGATAAACTTTTTTCTTTAACGTCGAATGTTGGTCCGAAAGTATCACAACAAGGATCTTGCCGCTTGTAATACGCCATCTGATTTTACTTAATGGTAAATTTACCAGATTCCACAAAAATAGATTCGAAGGATCAAAATGCCAAGCACATCCACAAACAAACACTGCACTGACATTTCGACCTTGCGTTATCCAACCTTTTAGGTGTGAAATTTACTTTGCTTCTAATTTTTTTACTATTTATGAACATAACGAACATCTCTCCGAGATAAGAAGTTGTTTGTTATGGAAACCATTTTATGCGTGTACTTAAATTGAGTTTAAATAAATATCATAACCTTCCAACAGTGACTTTGAGCTCATACGCCAATGTTTAACGATAAAAATTCGGCAAAGACGATAAAGAGAGTAAGGGTATCCATAATACTCACAACAGACTTAGACGCATGCCGAAGAAGTACGCGAAAGAGTAAATTGGAATTTAGGAATGACTACATACGACAAGGAATGTGATCTTGAAACTGGAGTGGATAGAATATGCAAGAAAGGATTAACATGGATGTCCAACATAATGTCGGAAGAGTGGTAGCTGAAACAATTGTTCCAATATTGATACCATTGGAATGAAATGGGAGAAGTCTTTTTACAGAGAACATATACGAACGAGACTTGCATGAAGAAGTATGGCATAACAGAGAATAATGAAAAGACGGTGTAAAGAAGAAGCAAAACCTTTAATCGCTGTACGAACTGAAGCTCTAAAAACTGCACCACATATATGTGCAACGTACGAAACTTATATCAATTAAAGTTCGTAAACGACCTTTTCCATTGAAATATCAACACAACTCCGCTCCACTAAACTTCTACATTGTACGTATATTGCTTACACATACTTATATTCAACAAGCTAACCTATCGTATAGTAGTTGCTTCCTCACACCAAGGCAATGGTTCTAATACTTGCTTTTGAATAGCGTCACGTTAGCGTTTTTCTGCCACAATAACGTGATACGTTGAAAAAGCTCCTTTAATTACGCTTCATAAATAAGCCTTTTCTCGCAAGCAGACTGCGAGAACTGCGATACATTTTGAGGAACCCAATTACGGCGTAACAGACACAACTTTTCCTTTCTATATTAATTGGGGATTCCAGAAAACTGGCACAACTTGCAGATATTAAATTCAAAATTGCTAGCAGGTTCCCTTTAACAACCTGACGCATGCTGCACTTTCTCATTATCAAGACAATTAAAATGGCATGATGATGGAAGCCTTGTAGTGATCAAAGCTGCAACTTGCTGTCGTTCAAAACAACACATCTTTAGCAACTTGAATAATTACGATACTGTGGGTGAGTGTTGCTAATAGATACTAAAATTATTGAAATAAGTTCATTCTTCACCAGAACGGTAATCTAAAACATACTGTTGGACGGTTTTATCTAGTGCTATCTAATGATACAAAAGGGCATTTTTATCACTTATCAGCTATGCTCTTTACTGCATTTTTAAGCAGTCATATTTTATCTATAGGTATCATTAAAGCTATTAATTTATCAAACCCGAAAAATCAAAAGGATGTGATAACCGACATCCACGGCGGATAGGCACCTAAAGAAGAAGAAGAACAGATAAGGGTCTTAAGGATCATAAGTCTTTAGTGCGAAATGATCATTTTCTTGAGAACTGGCGTTAACCGCCATGCTTTAGGAGTGCTACTAACTACCGTGATTTCTTTTGCGAATAAGAAATGAAAAGTATTCACCATAGTATTAAAAATTATCCTGCATGTAATGAAGCCCCACCCACAAATCTTCACCATAAAGCATGCTACAAGAATGTAAGCAATACAAAATTAATTTACCTTAAATTTAAATTGCACGACTTGATTTCGCTACTTAAAGCAGTACCTTGTATTTGACAGCTTTGATACAAGAAAACGTTTATCTACAGCCAAAACGCGATAAGTGTTGCGTTCAGCTATTAGAATAATTTGCAAGTGCTTTGGAAATGCGCGGTTCAGTTTTTAATGCACACGGATATGAACAGGGCTAACTCTGAGACAGGGTCATTTATGCCGTATGCGTTTTAAAGTCAATTATTTCAACCTTATTTTTATATTGTGTACTTACATGCTAGTAGTCCTAGCTATCTCGCACGTAGGATATTTTAGAAGTTAATCCTATTTTCTTTTATTTAATTTGTTTTTATATATTTGTGTAGTCAATAGTCTGTGTAAGCAAACTGGCTTATCTTTTACATTTTTTGAAGTCAGTTTCAGCCCGAGAACACTGGAGGTGAGACCAGCTTCCTATTTTCTGAAAATAGTAAATGCTCTTAGCCACGAACTGGGGTATTTTAGAGTTTCATGTTGAGTGAGCTAGCAAGACAAACATAAATTGCAAATAACTATTCCAATATTAAGGCTTATTATTCAAATTTAAAGTAACCACGTGAGGGCGTAAACCTCATGTACTGTTACAATACACAGGAAACATTTTCATTGCTGCTATGAAGACCATAACTAAAAATGCATATCTTATATGAAATAAATTGTATGACAAGTCTCTCCATCTTCTAAAATTAAATTGGCATCTCCGCATTCTACATTCCATCCATCAGCGGTCTGTGTCTTTTTTGTGTAAGCTCCAAGCGAAACGAATAGGTTCTATGCATCTTCTAGTATACTTAGCTTCTGTGTAGCTTATTTGATTTGACATGGCAATAAAAATAATTGGCTGGTAGGAACGGACAACAAATATGCGAGAGGCTGTCTGTCGCTTATAGCATCGAATATTACCTACATATTTATTATCAGTAATTGTGTTCAACGTAGCTTAATTATCATGTACTTGAATATATTATAGATACATTACTGATTTATTCGAAAATTCGTCATGTAAAAGTTGTATCTATCCATGCCGACTATTCCTGGCGATTCTAAAACAGTTGGGTATTTTTGATGTTAGAAGTGTGCCACGCGACTGGGTTCCGGAAGAGATCATTGGTGACCCTAACCTGTCAAGTCTTAGGTCGAACTCCTCCACGTTTTAAAACGTATGTGGCATTTTAGAGAGAAAAACAAAATCTTTAAAAGCATGTATGCGTTTGTACATACGTTCTCAAATTGTTATATCTAATATATACACAGCATTCCACTTGGAAATCAAGTCCTAGTCAGTTTCGCTCAAACTTCAAGTGTCAGCAAATTTCTGGATAAACCAAACATAAGATTGTCTTCTTTAAAATAAAAAAATGTGAATAAAAGACGAATACAATTTTCCTGGTGCTGGACGTTTTACAAAACATACGTATCAGAAAAAATGGAATTAATGAAAAAATATTATACAGACGTTACGTCAATAAGACAAAAAATTAATGGGATATACAGGGTGCTGAAGAAATGGCGTATTAACTCGATAGTACCCTGTAAAGGGATACACACTGAGTATGAGAAACATAAGAAAAAAATTCGTTGTGTTATATTTTTGAAGATTTTTTAATTTTGAATTTTAAAATTTCTTGAGTTCCTGTTCGTTAATTGACAAAAGTATTTACATTTATACTATTATCTTTAGGTGGGTAATGTTTTTCTATCCTAATACTGAATATTAAACAAATTAATAATCAAACTTTGGGCTCCATATTTCAGAAATATAACACAACTAATGTTTTCCTTATTTTTCTCATACTCAGGGAGTATCCCTTAACAACCTTCCATTGAGTTAATGCGCCATTTTTTCAGCACCGTGTATATGTACCATTTAGGATTTTTAATAACTTTTTTGAAGCAATAGTGTTCAAAATTCAAGGTTCTACAACCATTGTACGAAATAATAAAAACTAGGCACTGACGAGTTACGATTCAAAAATAAAATCGAGTTGAGCAAAATGCATATTATTAACAAAGGAGTATCCTCTTTAACTAATCTGCCAAATTGGCAAAAAGCTCGATCATTTGTCATCATCCATCAATCTTATATAAGCGTGAAATTTAAAAGCTTAACCAACCATGCACTGTGGATACACAGATAACCAACATTTATCTACAGTGAAAAAAAATTGTTATTGGAAAAGGTAATTACGAAATGCTGGGTTTTATTACATGGTTACATGGAAATTTAATATTTTTCACTTGTTGTTGCGGTTTTTATATTATTATACTGCCTTAATGGGAGTTTTAAACAGTATTCCGTTTAAGAAAATGTGTAATGTTGGAGTTCAAGTACACCGGAACTGAAGTAATGAAATCGACAAAAAAATTGAAAGTTCTCTATCGATGTTTATGGTAATTTACTTCAGTAAATTGCATCTCAAGGGCTTTCACGATTAATCATTTAATTCTACTATTCTCCAATGATCGCGAAAATACATATCATGGGTTATTAGAGGAGGCTTGATTTTATTTTATTTCAATGTCATCTTTCCATAAAATTATTTACTGTGTTATAAAATAAATACAAATTTAGTTAGATTATTTGATTGTTAAATGCTTGTATATTAAAGTCATTCACAATTTACGCAACCCGGAATATAATAAATAACCCGCTAGAAATCAAGTCCGTGATTGAAGTGTTTTGTTTGGCATTTCAACCGTCCTTGTTTCGCAGTTAACGTTTTGACTTTGATAGGTTAACGATGTCATTTTCCAAAGCCGAGCGTGAATACCGAGGGGTTAACCACTTCCCGCAATCTTGTCACAAATTCCTCCGCAATCCCCGAAATCACAACGGAAATCCTCCGCAATCCACGCAATCGCTTTGCAATCTGTTTGCAATCCACGCAATCGCTTCGCAATCCACGCAATCCCTCCGCAATCCACGAAGTCGCTCCGAAATCAACAAAATACCACCGCCTGCTCTGGTCTAAAAAGATCGTAAAGGTATTACAGGCGGTGGGAAAGTATAACCTCTCCTACCGGATGGTTCCCACTTTCAAAATTGTGATGATAATAATAGTAAATTATGTTATTAGGAGTAAAAGTGATACTTTATGTGGCGAAGCTGAAGTTTATTTAGCCGAACGTTAGTGAGGCAAATAATTCAGCTAAGCCAACGGGTGCATACGGGTGTTAGTGTCACAACTTCCACTTCTTTTGCTTGCAAGTAATAATTTACACATAGCTCAGACTTTATCATTGGCGAAAATGAGACCTAACAGATACAGGTTAAACATCAGAAATGGGACAGAATAATATAGTATCTTTATAAATCAGCAGAAACTCATCGAATTTGAATGCGCCCTTGGGTCAGCTAATCTTGCGGCAAACAAGAAACTCCAGTCACATATTCGCCTATGTGAGCGGAATTCAAATCCCAGCGGACTACATTTTTTTAAATTTGCAAATTGATTTAATTCGCGCGAGGGAAGTTTCGTGTAAACCTCTTTACAGATTTTTTATAGTTTATATAGTAGTATATTAATATACGTACAGAGACCTGTTACCCGATATTTTGCACTAAAATGTTGTATCAACAATGAATAAATAGTTAACTAAATAAATTTTTTACTACCGCATTTTGCCAGATGATCTTACTAATCCCCACACTGATTAATTCTTTTTTAAGTCTGCATGGTTTTACAGCTACTTATTTATGTCCCCTATTTCCGACACTATTTTAGGTTATTTAATCTTTAAATCGATTGCGGAAATCATCCAGCAGTCTCCCGAAATCGTTGGAAATCACTCGCATGCTTTCGAAATCCCCGCAATCTATAGGAATCCCCCGCAATCTTTTGAAATTCTCCGCAATCAATGGAAATCCCTAGAAATCCATTAAATTTCGCAATCTTGTCACATTTTTTTCCTTAGTGGTTAACCCCTCGGTGAATACTTAGTCAATAGTTATGTATCTGTCATCCAATTCATTTCTAAGTGTTCAAAGTTCCAAGAGAGATTTCTAACATTACTGTAATTTTCATTGTGAAATTTCCTGTAACTGTTTAATTAAATGCATATTATAATATGGGTTGCGTGAATGCTGAATCAATCTGCACCTTATTCATGCTTAGTAAAGTATTTCTTTTTTCATTGCTCACTTTTCTACTTTTCATACCTACTAACCAATTTCAAATAGTATAGGTACGAATACTCTTAATAAATAACAGTTTTCAAATGTCAAACTAATGTATAACGCTTATATTGCTTGCATATATAGGGGAAGTTTTTACTTTTTTTTACGAAGTACATCTAGTAATCATAAAAATGTTCAAACTAGAGATTTTTGTGGAATTATCCATTTTCGTGTCTTCTAATTGTTTTCGACGTCTGTCTGTCAATCTGTCCGTCTAACCTCTCTGTTTTCTAAAAACATAACATCTGGATTCTGCGAATACTAGATGTCAATCGCATACAAATCCCATAACTGTGTTCTAGCGCATTTGATTATGTTCAGATTATCCACCACCAATCTGTAAACGTTTTAATGTAAATTCCAAGATCCCATTTTTGTTTTACTAAAATCGACTAACCGGAAGTACTTTACGTTATGATTATTTGGTAAAAATAAAATTATTTAGAACAAAGTGCTATATTCTACAATTATCTTCAACTTTTGTCGAAATTTTTTTTGTAAAACGTATACATTTCTATTTATCTATTTTGTTATTTAATTAAATTTATTTTAAAAACGCAAAATTGATTTTTTCCCAAAAATGTGCCTAGGTATTTTCCGTTGACATTAAAAATAATTATAAAAACCAATAAATTTTGTTAAGATATACAATTGTATCTGCGTGGAGGAAGAATAACATTTATTTTGACTTTTAAAGTCATTGTCACTGTCAACTGAAATTTGTGTGTACACATTTCGCAGTAGTAAAAGTCGTGTGATGGCTACACCTTATTTTCTATTTCGTCCATAGGGACCTCCGAAATCTAACAAGTAGAGAAAGTGCTAAATGGAAAAGGAAGTATACTTTTAGCAATCAATTATTGTAGTAGTTTATTATAAAACTATCTAAACTATTTTCCTTTGCTTTGTGTCTAGGTTGAATAATAGAGGAATTAAACGAATTTAAAAATTTGTATTTGGAAAAATTTAGTAACGATGAAAACAACACTAACGGAAAACCGCATTTCTTTCCCATTTTTTTATTTCGCCATTTGCGTCGTCTTCTACAGTACCTATGTCCCCGGATCAGGTTTACAAGAGAGAAAAAATTTTTACTTTTAATTTTTCGTAAAAGTCATTCTTTATAAAAATGTTTGCTTCTTATAAAAGAGGGAAATCCTTTAATTTTGACTTTAAAGGAAAATTACACTGTGGGTTTTATAAGAAATAAAACACTTTATAAAGGATCACGTCTACGACGAGATCTACGATAAATGAATAGTTATCTAATTTGTGTTTCTTTCTTTGTATTTTATAATAAAAATTACCTAAAAATGTAACTTTTTCTTATAACATTTTCCTTCAAACTAAAATGAACTCTATTTCCCTCTTTGGCTATTTTTTATATATTCTCAATTTCTAAACACCTTGTAAAAAAATTTAAAATTTCCTTATGGCACTATGGTTTTTATGAGAAACAAAATGTTGTATAAAGAATTACTTTGGTACGAAAAAATTAAAATAAAACAGTTTTCCCTCTTGTGAACTTAATCCGAGCACATACATACTATATATCACCGTTATAACAAAATCGGATATGGCAACATAATTAATATATCAACGGAAATTGTAGCCAATGCACTATGTAGGTCTCGCTTATTACAACATGTATTAGCTGTTACGAATAGAAAAATGAGTGAAAGTTGGTCAAATGTGACGTAACAATGCCCAGCGACAGAGAAATTCTATCAATATTAAAATCAATTTTGGGCTTTGTCCGCGTCCTTGTTGTGTCTACATAAGTAGAAAATCTAATAATTTTATGTGTTGGTTTGGTGGCTTGTGACCCTTACAAGCCACACACCTTTCGGCCCGTTTGTCAGAGTACTGAGGCTACCTAGTGAACAAGGATACTTACGCAAATTTGGCCTTTCTACGGTTTCTGAACCTATTCAAAACAACGTTTGGCAAAGCATTTCCAAAGCCTCGTTGCTTCAGACATGTCAAATCGTTAGCTGTTACGTGCGAACGTAATTCTAAAACCTGCATGACGTCCGATATGTTTGAAAAAGTAATTATAGGTAGAAGAATACAATTTAAACAAGCGCAAGGCCAAAATGTTGAAAACATGTATACATGTAATTTTTTGAGAAGCAAACAAAAAAATTTAAATAATTTAAGAAGTCTGAAAACAATGCGGGGTGAGAGTTATCTACATAAAATGTTCTTATGTAAAAGTTGTTGGTATTAAGTCGGTGTACATTAGTAATATATATTTGATGGTACAGCGTGGCTCAAAAAAGTGTCGTGAATCAAGCTTATTTCGTTTTAATGGAATGCCCCGCACAATTTCCTATGTTGTGGCAGTTTAAAACTTTAGCAACGAAATGCTGATATTTTAATATAAAGTTGTATAAGCCTAATCTTAACTGTTTTGTTATGCAAACAATGCTGAATTTCAGGCGGATGCTGTATATAAAAGAAAACAAATGAATAAAGAACGTTACAAAAAAATTTTTTTGTACGAACTAGGTACCTTTCCAGCGTAAAATAGTACCCCTGGTTATTAATGCTATACAAGGTGCTCATAACAGCATTTTAACCATAAACTAATGCTAACTGAAACACGTAAACTCCCCGAGCACAACAAAAAGCAGGTCTAGAATATAAAAATCCAGCCATTGTTGTAACACGAAATAAAAAACGATCAATTCAGGAGTAAATTAATTCAAGTATCACATGAAATCGGATAAATAACAAACGAACGGCCCACACAAAATTTTTAATACAAATATTGTTTTGGTTTCTACAGGCAATTGAAGCTGGAAACAATCTAAACTACCAATTGTGTTTTTTCAACAATTAAATAATATTGTATTTACTTATCTCTAGCCAAACACTTGAACACAATAATTTGTATTCGCAACGCTTGCATTCTAAATCGAATCATGTGGAAAAGTGGTTATGGAAATAAAAAGGCTCTGTGCAACTGTTTATGTTTACTACGTGACGCTAATTTGATATTTTGTATGAATTTGATTTATTTCAATTTTCTAAATACAGTGTGTTCCACACCCTTATGTATTTGGACTTCCTTTTACAATAAAGGAATTATCGGATTCACCCCAAAAATTCGAAATTGAGTTTTTCACAGATCTTCACGTTTTAGAGTCCCCTGAACCCAAAAATACATATTTTTTTCATTGGTCTGTCTGTGTGTCTGTCTGTCTGTGAACAGAATATCTCAAAAACGAAAAAGGTACGGCGTTGAAACTTCATATGTAAGTTTTGTGTACTATGTAGATGCGACAGCAAGCTTTTGAAGAAAATCGCATAACCGGAAATAGATGTTTACTCTTGTGATTTTTCAGATTTTTGATTTTTTCAAAAACGGCTCTAACGATTTTTTCAAATTGGACATTTTTATTACATTTTTAATGTGTATTGAAGTGAGATAGGTGATTTTCCAGTTCAATACTTCTAAAATGGGTTTCTTTTGTTTTTCTCCTATTTTCTTTATTAACTCCTATTTTAAATAGAACACCCAGTATATTATTACATTTTTGAATTCAGCTTAAAATTCTACAGAAAATTTGTCTCTTCACCTAACGCTCTATTTTGTACCGTTTTTGTAGAATTTGTAATTTTTGAAAATTTTTGACAAATGCTTAAAAATTTAAAATCAAATTTTTGGCTAATTATAAGATCACTGTAAAAGAAAGTTGTGTGCGTGTATCACACCAGATTTTTTAGTTTCTATCCGATTTGAACTAAATCTTCCTGAAAGGTCTACCCGAGGGTCTACCTGTAGTCGAAAAACCATTCGCCCGCGCCAAATACAAAGCCACATGCGATACCAAATAAATGGAAAAAATTCAGAAAATTACATTAGGAATTTTTTATTTGGAAAAATTAGTATTTCAATGGAACACTTAAGCTATCTAAATGTCAGGAATTCTCCTAAAAAAATTAAATTTGGTTCAATACACTTTCTTTATTTTGATATAGCCGGCAAAGAATCTAATGAGAAGAGCATTTTTTTGGTAAATTAATTTATAAGTAAAGTAAGAGCCTAGAAAGTATTAATATATAACATTTAGAATGTGAATTTTCTAGGACAATTTAATTTTTGATATTTTCGCAATTGATATTAGACAACTAAAAAACCAAATTGTTTTATTCCAGTACTGTAGTATTAGTTTAAATAGTAATCAGCATTATTTTTAAATACACTTTTTTAAAAACCCAATGTTTTACCAGTTCAAAAAACAGAACAGACTTTTCTGGGTCTTAAAACTTGTAATCTTAATAAGTATGTACATACGTTGTACGTATACCCAATCAAATTTTGGGTTTCCAATTTTTGATACTAACAAGAAAATCCCATATCCTAATGAATAGTCAATACTAATAAACCGAATGCATGATGCATATGCCCGTACACATTTATTATGTAAGAGGATATTGCCAGATTATTTCCCTACAAAAATTTCTTCTACGTTCACTTTTTCTTCTGCATTCACTTTATCTGTTTTCGATGTAAAACAATTTTGTTAAAATTCTGAAATCTGTAATGTGATATGCGAAAATACATGGATATTTGTATATGTGCAAATATTCACAATTACTTGATTGTCATTGAACAAAATTTTAAAAATACGTAGAAATATTTGATTTAATACAGGGTTCGGCAACGAAGCGGGGGTGGAAGATATTTCTAAAACTATGACAGTTTCATAAATATTGTGTAGATAACAGTTGTAGGTACAATGGTGGTGCATATTACTAAAATAGTTTTTATTATACAGAGTGACCCAAAAAATTGTGACAAAACAAACTTACTTTTCTTTAAATAGAATGCCCTATATTTCGTTACCTTAAATATTTGCATTGAAATACTCATCATTTTTATATAAAGTTGTATGGGTCTAAATCAACTGTTTTGGAGATATTAACGATTTTATGCAAAAAAATTCTGAACTTCAGGCGGCTGCTGTAAGCAACAGAAAACAATAGAATGCAGGCAAACACTACCAAAAAATTATGATTTTCGTGAACTACCTTTCTAATTTAAAATAATAGTGGATCTGGGTATTAATGCTATACAGGGTGCTCAAACATTTGCAAATTTGACGATTTCGATTTTTTTCAAATAGAACGCCCTGTATATCTTTCTATTTTTGAAAAGCCCTTTTAATAAGCTTTCTTTTGATATGTTACTTCATATTTCTAAGTTCAACTGTTTTTCAGATATGCGTGTATGAACATAAAAAACGAAGTTTTCCTAAAATAAAAACACAAAACCAAGTTTAGAAAATATAAATTCAGTGAGTGTTGATACAAGGAACAATAAACACGAAAAAACGATAAATGCAGGAATAAATTAATTCCAAGGTCAAATAAAATCAGTTTAAAAAACCAAAGCAATACACTAAAATACTACTTATACGTAAATACATTAAATGTTCAAATAGTTCTGCTTTCCTGAGTATTAGTAAAGCTGTACAGAGAACTCATAATCAGTCAATATAATTATTTTGATTTACTTAAATGGAACACCATTGTATATCCCTGCATTTTTAAAAAGTACTTTTAATGAGTTTTTTCTGACATTTCATTTCCTAACCCTAAATTCAATCGCTTTTCAGATTTAATTTTCTCTTGCTTTTTTTCATTTTTTCGTATTTACTATTTCTAGATTTCAGTAGTGGCTGGATTTTTGTTTTGCAAACTTGGTTTTATCTTTTGTTTAGAAAACTCAAGTGTTTAAATATTACTTTAACGGCGTTTGTTTTTTATCTCTTGAAATAAAGCATCTTAAGGGGCTTAAATCGTTTTTTATGTTGAACTTAGAGGTATGAAGTAACATATCAAAAGAAGGCTCATTAAAATGGCTTTTCAAAAATACAAAGATATACAGGGCGTTCTATTTGAAAAATAATCGAAATCGTGAAATTTGCAAATGTTGAGCACCCTGTATAGCATTAAGACCCAGATCCACCATTTTACACATGAAGGGTAGTTAACGGAAATCATAATTTTTTGTTAACGTTTGCCTTCATTCAATTGTTTTCTGTTGCTTACAGCAGCCGTCTGAAGTTCAGCATTTTTTTGCATAAAATCATTAATATCTCCAAAACAGTTGACGTTAGGCCCATACAACTTTATATAAAAATTATGAGTATTTCAATGCAAAACTTTTAAGCTACGCAAATATAGGGCATTCCATTAAAAAAAAAAAAGTAAGTTTGACTCGCCACACTTTTTTGGGACACCCTGTATAATCAAAACTATTTTAGTAATGTGCACCACCTTTGTACCTACAACTTTTATCTACACAATATTCATGTAACTCTCATAGTTTTAGAAATATCTTCCACCCCCGCTTAGTTGCCGGACCCTGTATTTGGGAATTCGCGAGTACAGCAATAAGTTAGTACTAAATTTGCTTCGAATCCGATTTAAGATTACGAGATCGAGATAATTATAGGCACGACGAATGTAACATTATGTTGTGCAACTAATTATAAATAACAGTAACGACCGCTGCGAGCATAATTTACTGGCGAGTTCAACGAGAATAAAGCGCTCAATCTTGACACCGACTAAGGTTATCCGCCGCATGGTTCAACTAGAGGCGGCAATCTTGACCATGTGCGTTTAGGAGTGCATTCGGTCATCGGTTTATGTTCAAAACAGGCTACCGCAATCGAACAAGAATGATGCGCCGTGTCAAATTACCTCCTGCAAATGAGGCACGTCGTGCAGCATGAAAGAGAAGTCCGCGATGAGGGTCATCCCGCGGATGACGCTGAGGTTGGGGAAGAGCCTCCCCAGGCTGGTGAGGCCGTAGACGCGGTAGACGAGCAGGAAGCCCCTGATCTCCGTAAGCTCGGGGAAGCTGATGTTCTGGTACTCGTGGATGGTGGCCTTCTCGATGAGGAGGATCTTCAGGTAACCCACTATGACGGTGCACCCGCGGAGGTTGGGCTCGAACTCGGAGACGCTGTTGCCCACACTGACGTCCTCGCACAAGCCCCCGTGCACAGGCACACTGCACCACACACACGCGGCAACAATGAGCCATTGTCGTAGCATTACGGAAGTCACGTAACGCCGCGCGTCGCGGACATGCTCCCGTCTTGGAATGAGGCCCGATACTAAACGCTTTCCGCTGTCGCGGCTGATAAATTCGCGTTCTCGTCGCCATATCACGCAGTCCTGCTCCGGAGAGGCCTCGGCGGATACCTACGCAGGTCGGAGTTTCGTCGGCGCCCATTTGGGTCAATAGGTGGAAAAAAGAGTGGAACTCCATCGGGACGGTGCATATCCATTTGTCGTTGCGTGGCGCGAGCGTCGCCGATCCGTTCGATATGTGAATGTGGATGCTGCTGCGTTTCTGAGCAGAGGTCGATGCCGCCGACAGGGCCGGCGCGCCGCTGAATTCGGGGACGCCCGTCCATTGAGGTACGATGATCAACCGAGCGCTTTATATGCACCAAAAAGGATCCAAATGTATATTATGTAGACTAAAACCGTAATTATTGCGAATATGACTTGGCCAAGAAAATAGAACTGTTTTCTATACAAGGCCTACTTTGATAATACGTAATTATTGGGTATTAACGAGGGGTATTCCGCGGGGGAATTTTGGTGTTCAAACTCCAGGAATTAGAAGAATTAGTTGAGGAATTATAGGAATTAGTTGAGGAATTACGTGAATTAGGTGAGGAATTAGGGGAATTAGGTAAGAAATTAGGGGAATTAATTAAGGAATTATGGGAATTACTTGAGGAATTAGAGCAACTATCAAGAATTACAACGCAGCGCGCGCAACTGCTGAGCAGGTCACTTTGAGATGGAATTGGATGTGAGATAACGCAAAAAAATTGAATGACAATTGCTGAATTTTCTGCAGACTGCGATACTCGCCTTTTAAGAACTATGAGATCGAATACTGATCTAATAGCTCGATTGCCATCAGAACCGAAAAAGAACCATAAAACAAACCAAAATTTCACAGAGTTACACCATTTGATTCCAGTCCAGATTGGGAGTGGTACCAATGTAGTATTGACAAAAATCAAGAATGCTATACTACACACATTTTAACATAAATGCGCACCCGTATCTTGAAACCACGAATCATTCTACCAGTTGGGAATTATACAGCCACCGTCAATCACCTTGAGGAGCAAATCGCAAAAGTTCCAAAAGATAAACATCAGGGCCGTAACTAGGCAAAGTTTTATTGTAGGCAAGCCAACATTTCTGCGCCCCTCAGTAAAAAACGATATATGCGACAAAAAATACTAATGATACTTTATGACTTCTACATTTTTCTCCGGATATATGATGTAATAATAATAATAATAAACGGCTTTATTTTCTTGGAACAGAAGAAAGGCGAAGTTCAACTAATGTTGTTCTTCCACTTAACCTAACATAATGTCTACGTAAGAACGTTAATGTAATCTTCTTCCATCTTGTATTCAAACCAACAGGTAGGTATTCAAAAATAAATCCAAAATTTTTTATTCGAACATTTTAAAAATAAACAACTAAATATTAAAATAAGAAAATACAACACAAATAAAATGAGAACAAAAAACAAGATTAGAAAACAATTCTAATAAAAAAAAAGTGCATATTATTTTGTAGTCAGCAGAACATTTTAGAAATCCTTATATATTGCAATGACTTCACGTTTCTGTACCATAAGTATTTAATTTGATCGCCCTTCTCTGCTAGCTGTGAGTATTTATTTCTTATTTAAAAATTAATTTCAAATTATTTCTAATTGAAAAATAATTATTGCCATGAAAACTCAATCATCAGGGTTAGGTTCTTTTATCTAGTTGTCTTATATTTGACTTGTCATATTTAGAATAAATTTCAATTGTCAAATAACCTTAAATGTCACTTATCTTGAATGAATTCAAAATAATTCTTCTACTTGTAATCAGATACGACCAACGTAGACTGTTTACAATATTATTATGATGTATGACTTTCTCTATCTTTTATAGTAAGTAATAACTCTTTTAATTATTGCAAGTAATAAATATTGTTCATCTATATTAGCTACCGATGGTCCGATATCACGAATTAATGAGACTGCAGTAATTGTAATAACAGCATCTACTTAACAATGATACAAAAAGCACGTCAGGCTCATTCGAGCAAGGTTTAAGATATGCCGTCGCTTTCGACCGCTCTTAAAACATGCAGAGCCAACCAATTATAGAAATAATAAAATATATAATTTATTAGCCCTTCGTTATGGGGCTAATACTCTAAAATACATAAATTAGAGGGCAGCGATTAGGTCGACATCTGGACCGCTTCGACGGATCGGCTGTCAGAACCGCTAACACGGCCATCCTGACGATGGGATGCTCTCATCCCATATTCACTCGGTCGATCCTGACAACTGCTCTGGTAACACCTGACCTGTAGTGGTGTCAGAATGTTCCAAGCACTAAAGAAAAGAAGAACGTTAAGACCATCAAAACGCTACGAGCATTTCCATAAAAGCATAATAAACTGACTTAAAGTCCCTGACTGCTTTAACCATGTGTAGAGTATTAGATTAATCCAAAACTACTTTAACAAGGTTTAGAGTCATCACAAAGTTCTCACCGACTGCTTTAACCATGTGTAGAGTCTTAGAGTAAATCTAAAACTGCTTTAACAAGGTTTAGAGTCATTACAAAGTTATCACCGACTGCTTTAACCATGTGTAGAGTCTTAGAGTAAATCTAAAACTGCTTTAACAAGGTTTAGAGTCATTACAAAGTTATCACCGATTGCTTTAACCATGTGTAGAGTCTTAGAGTAAATCTAAAACTGCTTTAACAAGGTTTAGAGTCATTACAAAGTTATCACCGACTGCTTTAACCATGTGTAGAGTCTTAGAGTAAATCTAAAACTGCTTTAACAAGGTTTAGAGTCATTACAAAGTTATCACCGACTGCTTTAACCATGTGTAAAGTCTTAGAGTAAATCTAAAACTGCTTTAACAAGGTTTAGAGTCATTACAAAGTTATCACCGACTGCTTTAACCATGTGTAGAGTCTTAGAGTAAATCTAAAACTGCTTTAACAAGGTTTAGAGTGATTACAAAGTTATCACCGACTGCTTTAACCATGTGTAGAGTCTTAGAGTAAATCTAAAACTGCTTTAACAAGGTTTAGAGTCATTACAAAGTTATCACCGACTGCTTTAACCATGTGTAGAGTTTTAGAGTAAATCTAAAACTGCTTTAACAAGGTTTAGAGTCATTACAAAGTTATCACCGACTGCTTTAACCATGTGTAGAGTCTTAGAGTAAATCTAAAACTGCTTTAACAAGGTTTAGAGTCATTACAAAGTTATTACCGACTGCTTTAACCATGTGTAGAGTCTTAGAGTAAATCTAAAACTGCTTTAACAAGGTTTAGAGTCATTACAAAGTTATCACCGACTGCTTTAACCATGTGTAGAGTCTTAGAGTAAATCTAAAACTGCTTTAACAAGGTTTAGAGTCATTACAAAGTTATCACCGAATAACTGAGTCGCTATACCGCGAGACCGTTATTCTGATGATCTGCCATGATTGTAACTGAACTGCTCTATTACCACAGTACACCGTCACAAATCACTCTCATACATTCATATATCACCGAATAACTGAATTGCTATACCGCGAGACCGTTATTCTGATGATCTGCCGTGACTGTAACTGAACTGTTCTATTACCACAGTACACCGTTACAAATCACACCTGAATTCTTTACCGAATTCATACATTCATATATCACCGAATAACTGAAACGCTATACCGCAAGACCGTTATTCTGATGATCTGCCGTGATTGTAACTGAACTGCTCTATTACCACAGTACACCGTTACAAATCACTAGTTAACTATGATACTTGCTAAAATACCACAGCAAAAAAAAAAACTTTGACTCACCTGGAAGACATTCCTGTTCCATTTCGTCAGCATCAGGAGTCTCCAAGAGCTCCTCCAACTCCGGCAAAGACCATTCACCGGTCCATATTCTTACTTGTTCTTTGAAGCTGATACACAGGGAAAACCTGCATCCCTAATAATAAACGTAAGCCAGTTGTTTTTGTGGTACTGACTTTAGTATCAACTGGATTTTCCATAACCGCTTCGTCCATTCTGACTACCCATTAACTTTCAAACCTATTGGTTTGAAAGGGTTTGCTTTACTGTTCTGCTTGGCCATTCTCCTAAGGTGTTCAGGCGTAATGAAAGTGAACCTGAATGGCCTATTGCGAATACAGCACTACCTGTATATTTTGCTTTCTTTAAATTGCTCCATTATCAGTTATACATTTACTAGGAGCACCAAAAACAGCGATAAAATTTTGGAATTGTTTCTGTCTCTGAAGCAACACAAACTGCATACCGGCTGCAGTACCTGGAAAGGATTCTAAACAATCCATTTGGACTGTAACGTACATCCCTACATAAATAACAATACTCGTTATGAAGGAGATGGAGAAAGCCCAAACGATTACCTTTGGGTAAGTAGCACTTTAGGCATCAGTTACTACCTTTTTCTACAAAATATAACTTGTTCTTTAATAGCTACTGCTTGTAGCTAAGGATCCAACCCTTAGTGCATTACTAAGATGACGGGTTCTGTCAATTTTGTTCTGCTCTGCTTTCATTAAATTCGATAAAAACAAAGCTTTACTTAATTAATTCTCCGGTTCCGAAAAATATAAAACAAGTTCAGCAGTTAATGGGCTTAGTTAGCTATTTTCGTCGTTATTTTAAAAAAATGCGACATTAACAGCCCCGCCCCCTTAACAGCTTTAACAAAAAATAATTCCACAAGGCAGAACTGCCAGAATTCAAATCTTAACAAATATGTTAACGAACCGACCTGTTCTGGATTTGTTTGATCCTAATCCAGAAATTGTATTATAATGCTAGCAGCATCGGTTATGGGGCAGTTCTTAACAAGTAAGTATATTTAAATACTTTTCAACACGGTTCTTCATCCAACAAGAGCTAGTGAAATGGCCTGTTTTACGACACAAGTGGTCCGAAAGGACACTGAAATTACAAATTTCCAGATTTTGCCAGCAAAGACATTTGCTTTTTTTTCATTACTATAATTTCAAACACTGGGCTTTTCAAAGCGCCGTTTTGTAAGCGAGTCAGTACGAGGCTCATCAAGCCAACGTTTATTAAGTAAAAATGATAAAATCGCAGTTACTAACTCGGGTATAATTTGACAATTTGAGTTTATAGATAAGACTCTAATAACGATCAGAACTACCAAAAATAATCATTTCCACTAAAACCGACTCGGACCAATTCTCTTTTAATTACATTAATTTTTCATATTTGTCCATAATATATTCCTCATATAAGGACATAAATCACAAATTACTAACCTCAGATAACTTAAGACCAGCATTACGTTTTCGAGGAAACGCAATTTGTAGATCAATTTTTAAATGTTTCCATTTAAGATCGGAAGGGTTCCGTTCCTCATACCAACATTTAACAGAACTTATAAAACATGCCACTCTTACCAGAGCATCTCGATCAGATTAACCAAATTCCCCTTTTAACCTCGCAATATTAGCAATCCAATTTTCAAAATCCTCCTGGGTGAAGCTTCAGGAACGCCAAATCGAAGCCGGTGCTGGTAGCTGACAGGTGATCTCTCATCGCGGTCATAAATTCTTCCATTTTCGCAAACACAACACAAGAATTTACCGAAATCTGGGTATCAAAATTTAAAGACAAAAATTTTGGAATCCCACTTCTGATATTAGCTACCGATGGTCCGATATCACGAATTAATGAGACTGCAGTAATTGTAATAACAGCATCTACTTAACAATGATACAAAAAGCACGTCAGGCTCATTCGAGCAAGGTTTAAGATATGCCGTCGCTTTCGACCGCTCTTAAAACATGCAGAGCCAACCAATTATAGAAATAATAAAATATATAATTTATTAGCCCTTCGTTATGGGGCTAATACTCTAAAATACATAAATTAGAGGGCAGCGATTAGGTCGACATCTGGACCGCTTCGACGGATCGGCTGTCAGAACCGCTAACAATCTACTTCATTTTTATTCTAGACTAAACTACTAACCAACCTTATTGACTCTACTAATTGCACATCCAGCACCACAGATCCCCTTGTACAACTAGTCACCACACGAACACGTCCAACTGCAATTAACTCCTTTTACCAAGACTGCACCTATCGACTTTTATATTACTCCTTCACAACCCTCTTCTGCCAGTAAACTATCCTTGATGTACTCCAACTAATATTACTTCTTTTCAGGTTTAATTGTCACGATGATCTGTCCTCTGCATGAAAATGAAATATCCAAATACCACCAATCACTCAGAATGATTCCCAGGAAGATACATCAGTCCTTCATCACGGCTCCTACACTTGCAGTAATCCACACCAGTCAAATCCTTTTCACTCCTTCCCATAAACTGTATCAGTTCCAATAAAGCAGCTCAATCCAAATCTTATATTTTTATTTGTTAGTAAATATTCTTCATCCAATTAAAATTGTAATATATCAAAACTCTTCTTTAATTGAGACATCTTGCTATTCGTAAACCATTATAATCTTATTTCACCTTATTTAAACTTCGTAGATTTATTTATTCACTGTTATTATTATACCATGACCATTATTATTATATAAACAGTAAAGTTTTCAATATTTTATTACTATCTAAAATATTATGATACATTTTTTCAAAGTTTGTTATTCTTCATCCCAAAAACAACTCTCCTAACTACCGTATTTTCATTATTGATGCTTACTATATTAAAATATACATTAGATACCTACATACTTTGTTATCTTTTAATATTTTAATTTGGTCTGTCGTATCTAATATCAGTAGTAAATAATTTCTATCTTTTTAACATCTTACTTTATACATTAAAATATATGAAATTTATTCTTTCTAGTCTCATTTCTTAAAATTTAATCTTTATTTTAAAATTTCATTCAAATAACCTTTTCTATTCTAGACTTTTGTAAAGACTGACTACAATGCTTTACCAAATTCTTTTATCGTATTAATTATCAAACTATATCCACTCTTATGATATCATAACATAATAAACATATGGTGCACCCAAAATCGGAACACCGCTGCGTTATTTATAGCGCAACGATAAGCATATACATTTATCGGTGAACACGGGTTCAAATCCCACTGGCTGCAATGTTTTTTTTAATTTCCAAATTCAAGTAATTCGGTTTACTAAGTATTTCTGTGTTATTAGCAGCATTAAGATATTTTTTACCTATTTTGTAGAGAATTGTGAAGACTTCAACCATAATTCGATCTAGCAAAAGTTGTTCTTCTTACAGCGCGCTTTCTGTGTAAAGACGTTGAAAACATTTTCTTTTGTTACCTTTTTATTTTAAAAATTATTTTAATTAGAATAAAACCACCTACAAGGTGCGTTCAAAAGCTAGTAAAGACATATCAATATGTTAAAATAATACAATATAAACAAATAATTACATATTATTATGCGTAGTAACATGTGAACGTAGAATAAGATTCTGTATTCGCAACCACACTGTCACACTGTTTTGTAATAATCAATATATTTAAAACGCGAAACTTTTTTTTAGGCACGTAGTATAAGCCTTGCATCCGGCAAATTTCGATAATTCTTTTTTTAATAAAAGCTACCATCGTTTTGGGTCGCAGAAGTGTTTTAAATTGAACAAATTTTACCAGGAAAGTGATTGTAGCGAAAAATACCATAGTAGTGGAACAAGTAAGCTCTCAAAATCGGACTGTGGTATTCTGCTGGTTGTTGCAATGGACGACTGTATCAGCGAAGAGCTCAAAGCAGTGAATGTATAGGTATGTAATATCAGTGAACCTGCTCGAACAGTTGTTAAAAATTTAAGTTAGTTTGTCGCCACTGCTGATTACATTGTTTTAAAAATGGAAACATTTTTACTTCCCTCGTCTGAAAGACGAAGGAAGTATTGTAATCACGAAAAAATCACCTTCCCAGATTTCTTCAGATCATCACGTTTCAGAGTCCCTAGATGACGAAAAACAGATGTTCTCAATTCCGTCTGTCTGTCTGTCTGTCTGTTGGCGTTATAACATATAACATATAATATTTGTCAGAGGAAGACGATATTTTGCATACACATTATACAGGGTGTCCCTGTCCGTTAACCACATATTCCTTGATCAAAAATATAACGATTTAACTCAATTTACCTATATATAAAGTTGCTTAGTTTAGCCGCTAGAGTGCTTTAAAGACGATTAACTTTTTAAATTTTTTTCAAATAAGTCGAAAAATCTTTGATAGATTTTATTCATTTTTTGGTCATGTGTTTGTACCAATAAACCACAGCTTTTTGAAGAATAAACCCTAATTTCGAAAATTACAGGGTGTTTAAAGACTTCGTCGCAATAAATTATCCATCCATATTTTTTAACCCCCTGTATAATCACTACTAATTTTTTTTTCTGAATAGTTACTTTAATTTAGAAGCTATTTTCTCTCTTAAAAAATTTTAGTTGGGTAAACAGTTTAGCCACAAAAAATATTTTCTAAATTTCTGCAAGCCTGAATCAGTAATTGTAACGTAAAACTAGGCTTGTAGGGATTTACAATTTTTTTTTGTCTAAACTGTTCACCCAACTAAAATTTTGTAAGAGAGGAAATAGCTTCTAAATTAAAGTAACTATTCAGAAAAAAATTGGTAGTGATTATACAGGGGTTATAAATGATTAACTGAGTACCAGATTATATTACATCTGGTATGTTGTATTTTTACTAGAATATGGAGAGCCAGTATTAAAGGTAGTAAGAAATATCAAGCCAGATACAACTTCTTGTCCAGAAATTGCACAATCGAGAACGAAGCTGCGAACGAGAATGAAGTCGGAGACGAAGAAATCGAAATTGTCAGAGATCTAGTAAAAACAAATCCAAATAATGGGGACGATATGGTTTTGAAATTAATTTTTGATGAAAGCAGTTCACATGAAATTGCTTCAGAAAGTATGACTTTGAAAGATTTCTTTCAAAAAGTGAGTAGTCAACATCTATCTAAAAAATTACCATAAGTAAAACTCATAATTGACAACAAATCGTCAATAATTAAAAAATCCTCATACTGCTGCTTTTGGATCAAACGGAAGAGTTAGTACCGATCGATCGAAGCGATTTATCTGCGCTACTGGAAAAAATGCACAAGAAAACAGCGAAAAGACAGTCGCCCTCAACCTCGAAAATCGCCAACAAGGAGCGATAGAAGAAGAATCAAACAAGTGACAGCGACTCGACTTTAAATCTTGACTCAGGAAAAGATATAATGATGAAATTCCACGATTCCGATTCGGTTGTTGATTTGGAAGAGTTTCTGAAGCTCGAATTTGAAGAAGTCTCAGGCGAAACAGGACTCGAAATTAATTTAGATAACTATTACGGAGTTTTATATGACCAGTCATGGTTCATTGGTCGAATAATTGAAAATGGTGGAGACCAGCACTACAAAATAAAGTTTTTAAAAGCATATTTATGGGGCTTGTCTCTGGTCAAGATTCTTGGTGCTAGGTTGTAGCGGACTTCATATGAGTGATTTGGGTTGAATATTCAAGTAACGCAATACGACCTACGACTCAGGTATATTTGGATTTGTGCTGTGGTGAAGCTACATTTTGGCGGTTGGTTGTCGGTTGAGGCCTTCAACGTGGTTTTGAGTGGAGGAGTTGTGTGTCGTGGTCAGTTCCAGAGTTGGACGAATTGGTTTTAGCATAGGAAAGTGTTAAGTTCAATAAAATGTAAAAGAATCCAGGTATTAAATAAGGACTGAAAGAAAATATAGATTAAAGTGAATTAATTTTAATTAAGGAAGTCCTTACTATTTGAGATTGTCGTATGACAAATAATAATAATAATAATAATAAGTTTTTGAATTGTCATAATTTAAAATAGGAACACCAAATTTCAGAATATAAGCAATCTAGATAAAAAGAATCCGCTCTGATTTTCAGTCAAGTGTATCTACTGGAGCTAGCAGAAAATAATTTTGAATATCCAAAATAAATAAAAAGGGCAAGTAAATTAATTAAAAATCAATCGTAAACATAACATAATATACAAACAACGTGGAGCCTTAACATAATATGTATTTTAACGTAGTTATCCTAATATATAATCCTAACCTATAATATTAACCCCTTACCAGAATTCCAGAATATTATTAATATTTTCTCTTGTTTCGCTACTTCTTCTATATTCTTCGGCCTTTAATTCCATTAGTAGTACTTTTTACTACTGTTTATTTATCACAATTACACAGTACCTAATAACATAAAATATTCAAACAATAACAACTCTTCAACACTAAAGGGAACCAAGTAGCAAGAGTCATCATAATGATCAAAATGGACCCCAAATCCTTGATTCCATTCGCAGAAACATAACAGTGGTCTTTCATTGGCGCTTGGATAGAGATCCTTGGTACCTTTAACTCAACAATGTCGATTTGGCGGTGGATTCGTTTTCGATAAGCCCCATCAATATGTAAACTGAGTCTGGTCCAATGTGAATCCAATTTTTTAATGGAGGTTATCCTATTTTGACTTTGAAGTTACGAATTATGAAGCCTATGATGCCAGTTTTAAAACACATAATTGCTTCGAAATAATATATTGTTATGTTGTGTGTATGATTTGATATTATTATTTTTAGATTTTTATTTAAATAAATGACTCGATCATCTCAAAGAGTTGAGTTTTCTACATCCTAGCAAACAAATATGATTGAGAGTATAATTATAGGTAATAGATTTGCTATGAAGATCATTATCGTGGTTTTTATGATTTTTAAAGGTAATAACTGTAGTCACCGCTTGTTTATCCACTGGGACCACTACAAAAGTAGATATTTCAACTGATGGTAACAAATTTACAAACAAGGCGCTCCAACCTCACAATTTATCAAAACAAGTTAGTTTCGTATTAATAATTACATCATTGATTACGTAAGAGTGCGTTGCCTAAGTGATTTAACAAACATAAGTAAATAGACCCCCAACAAAACCCTCACGATGCGCTTCTTCCGGAAATATGCAGAAACCGACGCCACTTTAAAAATTTCACTAAATTCTATTTTTAGGATAACTTTCTAACCTTATTTGCCTTCCCTGATACAAAATAGGACACGAGGATCCCCACAGCAAGTTCCACGACGGACAGTGGTTCATATTTCTCTCCCTTGGCCTGCTGTAACAAGCCAGATATCTTTTCAAAACTGCTTATAACTCTGTCTTTGCACCAGTCATAGGGCTAAGCACTGCTCAGCACGAATGTCGCTGCCTCCTTCCAGCTTCCGGGGCTATGATAACCTCCCAACAGCTCTAAAAATTGCCACAGGAACACCAGCTACTACTCGACGTACTGTTTAACACTTCTTTAAACCCCTGTAAGGGTGCAACGAAGCAAAGCAACGCTTCTACAACCTACCCAAAGGACACTGCACTAATTATAACACGTTGAATTGGAAAAAATTGTATTATTTGCGGAGAATCCAAAATAACACACCTCACAGCTTGGCTTCACTTCCTTCTTTTTTTGTTTTCATTCATCTTACATTGTTATTCACTGTTTCTAAGTCTGCTTTGATTACATTTTATGTTTCAATCAAGGCTAATACTATTTTTAATACCGTTTTTACAAATTATTAACTCAGAGTAAATACTATTAATACAATTTGCAAAAATTTAACTAGCAGATTTATAAATAATTTTGTAAAATAATATTTGAAATACTTGAAATGTTATTAATTGCTATCATAATTTTCGAGGCTTTAAAATTGTTCAGATGTATGTATTTATACACTTATTTCTTTAGCTCACGAACTAGGTATCACGGTTGAAGACAGTCAGACTTCAAATTAACAAACAAACCATATCAGAAGCTTAGGGTCGTAAAAACAGTGAAACAATTTTTGCAAGCAATAATTACATGAGGTAGGAAATACCAGAAATTTTGTCAATATAAAGAAAGCCGTTAGTTCTTATCAGATCGTTATATTTGTTAGTTTACACATATAAACACTTGTGTGTAATCCAATACCAAAACAGATATAAGTATGTTGTCCAAATTAACTCAATTGTTTTGTAAATAAAATACGATACTCTTGCTTGAATTGTGTGTTATATTCCTTGCCTCCAGGGATAACCGGCACTGTTCGTGCCTTTGATATATTTTTTTTGAATTATGGATTTACTTTTGTTTCTCACCCGGGTTGCTTTCAGCGAGTGTATTGGATTGCTTACTATGTACATGTAATCTCCGGTCCGATATTGCGCACATTTACGCAAATGAACCAATACTATGGTTTTTAAAAACCAATCGGGTAAAATACGTTTTATCGAAGCTCGAATAACCAACTTATCTCGAGTCCTCTGAAAGGCGACCATTCTTTTGGACATGTTTTTCATGACTTTTGTACATAACTCCGGCGATGAAGCGCCAAATATTATGTTTGAGCTGAGGAATCGTTGCACTGTTATCTTTACTCTTTACTCTTAAGGAAGACCCAAAGGAAGAAGTCCAACGGTCTTAATCGTCGCAAGATTTCGGAGGTCAGTTGACGTCACCAAAACGAAAATTAACATTCAAGAAACATCGTCTCAATAACTTCCGTGTTTCGTGTGCAGTGCGGCAGGTGGCGCCTTTCTGGTGAAATCACATGTTCAAGTCTATTACGTCCAATTCGTGCAAAAAAATGCAATCATATCATGATAACGATTGCCATCCCTCGTCACCGCAATTTCATTCTCATTTTCGAAGAAGTACGGCCCGACGACACTTGCCGAGAAAACATGGGATGTAAAGGGTATTTTTTTAGAGGGATACAACTTTAAATTGAAATAAAACACAGAAAGATGTTTTTAATATCCATGAAATTGGCTCTATTTGAAAGATAATTTTATGACAATTATGTTTGAATATGATTTCGGACATGTGACCGCCGCGATTGGCGTATACATGACGTAATCTGAAGGTCCAATTTTCACACACTCTTCGCAGTAAATCAGGCTGTATTTCGGCAATAACGCGTCGAATGTTGGCTTCCAAGTGCTCAATTGTTTCCGGTTTATCGACGTAGACATGCGACTTTACATATCCTCAAAGAAAATAATCTACCGGCGTCAAATCGCACGAAAGAGGTGGCCAGTTAAAAATCCATTTCGTGGATCTGTTAACTGGCCACCTCGTTTGTGCGATTTGACGCCATTAGATTATATTCTTGGAGGATATGTAAAGTCGCATGTCTATGCCGATAAACCGGAAACAATTGAGCACCTGAAAGCCAAAATTCGACGCGTTATTGCTGAAATCAAATACAGCCTGATTTACTGCGAAAAGAGTGTGTTAAAATTGGACCTTCAGATTACGTCATGTATACGCCAATCGCGGCGGTCACATGTCCGAAATCATATTCAAACATAAATGCCATAAAATTATCTTTCAAATAAAGCCAATTTCATGGATATTAAAAACATCTTTCTGTGTTTTATTTCAATTTAAAGTTGTATCCCTCTAAAAAAAACACCCTTTATTAGTTGCTCATCATAAACCGCTTGAGCATTTTCAACTTCCCAAATTCGGAAATTTTGCTTACTGACGTAGCCGTTAAGGTGAAAATGAGCCCCCCGTCACGTAGTTTTCAGTGTACTATTGTAATCGAACCATTATTTTGATAATACATTTTTACGATTTGTAAGCATTCTGCATACCGTATAGCGTTCCCTTACTAATTTCCGGTATCTTTAGATTACTATGCCAAATTTAAAATGTCAAAGTGCCACTTATGCTAAATGGCGGAAAATTTAAAGCAGTCAACTCTTATTGAAATACCCGTTCAAAAATAGCAGCTGAATATATTTTTCTAATCTTAGGTGGTCGCCGGGGTCTCAATTTAATTAATAACCAATTCTCGACACTATTAAGTAAAGGTTTGGTTCACTTCACTTAGTCTCCAGTCATAGGAAAGCAATGGTTTATACCAGGTGCCCGTTCTCAAACCCGAACATAGGAATTGGATATTGCATTGCATGTTTTTGCTGACTCCTGCTCCCCAATTCACCTTGCAGGAAATGTAATGATACAAAGATAAAATTATTACGCATCAAATGAGGCTAATAATAACTGATCTAGCAAAGAAATAATGCCAAAATCGTTTACGAACACAAAGCCAGACAAATTCCAAAGCCAAACATCCAAGCAACAATAAACACACATTACAATATTTAACAGTACGTGTTCGTTATCATAAAAGTTACAGGGGGTTTTGTGGCCACCCGCTGTGTTACCACGTAGCATCTACGAAAGTGCCTCGTTCAGGAATATTCTTCAGTGCACCTCCGATAATGTACCTGTAATAATCCTGCAACACTATTAATTGCTTACCGCAGCTAGTACCTATTAGCCGAACGCTAACTAGATCAATGGGTTCAACCCATGTCAATGTGATCCGCATTTGCTGTGACCGCTTCCAACCGCAAAAGGCCCAGATCACAAGGCATTTGTGGGAAATGAGCATCCCGAACTATCCAGGTGCGCTTCCTGAATCACTGATAATTGCTTATCAGGTCGAGGGTTATTGATCATCTCGCCGGATAATCTCTAACCTCAAGTAGATAGTGCACTAAAGCGGTTTCGACTGGAATCCAACCCAGTAATAAACAAATATACAACGACCCAACAACAAAGCTGTCTACAATCAGCAGCAATACCAACAATAAAACAGTCCTCAACTCGGCTGTGCGATAACTGCATACAGCCTCTATTGCAAAGCTACGCAACCATTAGTACTTATTACATACCTTATTGTTTTATTCACTCTATTAATTCCACATACTATTAATTACAACAAGTCACACTTCAAAAAACTACAGTAGAGCTCGCACCGTCAGCCGTTTCGGTTTTTTTGCGCCCGCCTACTGACGGTATCGGCCGCCGACTCCTTTCTCATAATACAATTAATTACCACAACCAACTCCGCCGAAACACATGTAAAAATTCCACCCCCGGTCGTGTCGGGTTTCACAAAATTCTCATATGGACGTTCTCGGCTAACTGCCCGCCAGGCCCATTGAGATTTAAAACTACCCCCGGCCTCTAAATTAGCTTTGGAGTCGTTTCGATTCTGTACAAAATTTAGAACGCATCATATTTCAGTGGCTGGTTTAGACAAAAACCCAGAATTATACGAATACAGTTAAAATGATAGAATTTTTATAACCACTCAAAGAACACAAGTAAATATTGCAACATAATATTCGCGTATTTTCTCGACATAGTTATTCGCGTATTTTCTCGAAATAGTTATTCGCGTATTTTCTCGACATAGTTATTCGCGTATTTTCTCGAAATAGTTACTTGCGGATTTTCTCGAAATAGCTATTCAGGTGCTACCCGAAGTAGTACTTGATTGTAACCCCGCCCCGTTCCGCCGTCCAGTTCCGGCAGAACGTGGAGATCCCGAGTCAGAGCTGGTGGCGCCCATTCTTTGATAACCATCAACACGTATTAAGTGACGCTCGCCCTGTGGCGTATCGGTGTTAACCCCGCCCATCTCCCTGAGCGCATTTCAGCTGGGGCCTTTAGCCTGTTTTATCGATCTTCCAGGGTGAGCGTACCACATTTCCCGGATTCGTCTAGCGATCGGTGCCTGCCCATCGGCAGGCGTTGTAAGAACCGTTTGATACCGTAACACAGTTGCCCGATCTGTTTTGAGCATAATAAAGATTATTGAAAACAAGCAACGTTCTTCTGTCGTTAATACTTGACGTAAATAAAATGTTAATTTTATATCAAATAAAACGTGGTTTTAACGTACAAAACAAGTTCAAATTGTGGGTAAACCGTAATGTACTTAAAACGTTAGCAGTTAACTAAAAAATGCGTTAGTAACTCATTGTTTTAACTTATTACGTACATTTTCCATTGAAAATGCAACGACGTTACAACGTTAACATGTGGGTAAAAAATATGCAATAACATGACGTTCAAAAGGCTTCGGCTTAAAAACTAAAAAAACACGTTAAATAGTCGGAAAGAATGTTAAAAACTTACGTGTTTTGGATCGCAATTATAACGTCAAAAGTTAACGATCTTGTTTGGTCATGGGTTAAACATTAAACGACCGTCATAGGCTGACATAAAGTCAGCCACATAACGTTGAAAAACTGGTTGATTATCGCCACACTTCAACGTTAATATAGTTGGTCCAAAGTTATATTTCAGCGTTTGGTCAACGTGTCTGTGCACACTGGATTTCATTAATGAACGTTGAATCAAACTTATTAAGCGACTCGAACTACGTCGAAATTATTGACGTGCTAGGAAAAACATCCCGCGTATTTGGAAGAAATTTTTTGATATAACTACCTTTGTAATTAGTTCTTGACAATAATATATTATAGAATCAGATTTTTAAGTTTATTTGGCTTTGTGTTTGTATATCTATCTCTTATATTTTATTAACGTTAAAATATATTTCTGTTGCAAAGTTTAGCAAATAATAAATGTTCCTTTTATATTTTATTGTTACTATATTATTAATCTCTAGTTTCGTTGTAAAAATTATTACTGTGATTATTATAATTTAAATGTGAGATAGATCTAAGATCATTATCTTATGTTTGTTGTTAACCCTACCAATAGTTTATAAATGGTTTACCGGTCAAAAATGTTAGACTCCATAATAATAGGAAATCTCCTTAATCGGTGGCTTCTTGGGTAAATATCACGGTGGGCACTTTCGCCAATCGTCGGACGCTAGTGACCGTCTCCAACAAAACGCACTCCAATATTCCCCTTGCTCTGAAGAGCATGGTGATCATCCTTTTTTACTGACTCTGATCTTCTGATTATGATTGGGGTTGCCTTTGCTTCATTCTCAAATACCCACATATCGTTCTGCGATTTTGTAGGGACGCCGTAGTAATAAAATTACGTTTCAGCGCACAACCTCGTTGATATTACGAGAAGTTTCGTTCTCAAACTTCCTCAGTATTACTGAACACCAAACAACGCAGTGTCTTATTTGATCTTAAGTCAATAAGTAGGGAACCCAGAGATTGCAATGCTTTCAAACATTCAGTTGATCATGAAATTCATGAATAATTCCGTGCAGTGCAGGTGCAATGTCACCCAAGCTCTCCTCTGTATATTGATATGTCAACCGTTTCTCTTGCTCCAGCATCTTTCTTACGGCTACAATGTTGTTGTTAGTGTAGCGGAGTTGTGCCATACTGCCTGAAAATGTAACACTAATAAATGTGAAAATTCGGGGTGCAACGATTCAAGTGAAAGTGTCAAAATTGCTTGTGTGCTTGCAGTTAAAAAATCCCTTTAACGCCAGATTCGAGTAATGTCGTCACGCAATGAATGTAACGAACCTTCCTAACGTCGCGGTACAGTCTGTTAACAGCAGGAATTCCGGAGCATCACAGCATGATCTACATCTACCCCTTTTGTGTCATGGAATAGATACAATTGTAGGCAGCAATATACGATCGGACATCCGAATCGAATAACAATAGGCCAATGGAAAGTGAGTGTCAACCCTGCTGGACAATAAGACCATAAACTCCAGCAGGTAATTCTCTCTTCTTAGGCGAAAGTGAAGATTTCAACCATCATCCTGTACCCGGCTGGACAAAACTGATTGTATTGAAATAATAGAGAATCATTTTGCCTTGCACAAGCGACATATATAACCATAGACACTCCAGTCTTCCAGATCATTGCTTCTCCATTCGTCTTGCGTCACTCTGACCAAGATAAGAGCGCGGGTCAGATAGCTTAGCTTCTAATTATCTAGTTAGAGTTCGGCGTTCGTTATACCTAATTCGCTATTAGTATTTGTATTTTAAACATATTGACGTAGCACTATGTGTTCTAATGTAAATAAAAAGGAATGTTAGTGTTTTCCACATTCGTTTATATTGTGTTGAACCAAATCAAATTCTCAAATTATTAACGGAGGAAGAATGCCATTTTAAGGCTCAGGATATCCTCAACACTGAAATGTTCGCTCTGGACGCCCGATACCACCTAAATACTATAATTCGATGATGACAATCAGAGTTCAGCACAGAAATAATTTTGCCTTTTGTAGCGTAAAATTGTATAATACTCACTTTCGTCCAGTGCGACGTGTTCTGACGTTCACTGTTTGAGTGTAACAGGTAGTAGGTGCTGAGGTGCATACACTTTTATTAACAGACCACTAGTCTTCGTCGCCGACATTGCAAAACTTTTCTAGTGTACGTTGTGCTAATACTATTACATCGCATTCGCTGTTTATAATTTGTAACCATGGTAATAGAACTGTTATTTGTAATCAGTTCATATTTTAGGGGAAGTACATTAAAATCGTAATACTCTTACTGTTAGTAAATTTTAAAAAATAGTAACTGAATATTTCCAGTATAACAGTAAAACGAAAAATGTATCTACTTGTGTTTTATACACCGATAATTCACCAATATTTGCTGCCATTTCCATTGAAATGCACGGTGCTAGCTCCAGAAGTGTAGTGATGAAAATGCTACTGTTGATAGTCAGGGTATTCGCACAGCATATTTCAATTACGGAGTTAATTTCATTATCAACACTTTCCTCATGTGTAAGCCTCTGTGCGCATCTCGGATTCATTCCATACTTTAAAATACAAAATACCACCTAAAATATATATTGAGATAGTTTTAAGTTCAGAATTAAATAACACAAAAGGTTGGTTATGTGCATACTGAATGAGCTTAGAGTTATTAATAAAAGTACGGGCCAGTGAAAAGCAAGCAAGCTGAAAGGTAAATGAAATCAAAGCAAGATAAAATAGAAATTGCAAAAGAGCAATAGAGAACGAGGGCAACTGAATTGACGAACAAACAGTGACGTGTGTAAAATTGAACTCAAGTTCAGTGCATTGTAAAAATAAATGTTATAGCAGAGTAGTGACTATAAAAACGTTGTGTGTGACGAATATCAACAATTTTTAGATATAAGAAAGACAAATTTTAGATTTAAGCAATTTTCAGATTTTAGAAAAATGTTATCAAATTTTATTCCATTTGTGTGATTTGTAATTAAAACTAATTTCTGATAAACAATATGAGATCGCTGTAACCTAGCAACGCGATTCTCTTTTGTCAAAAGAAAAGAAAATAACAATTGCTGTAAATTAACAAGCTTGGGGTAAAATGGTGCTCCCTTAAAATGAATGTTTTAAAATAATAAAAAAGTATTTACCAAGACAAAAAGTGTTTCATTTTACTGTACAAGTGATCAGGCAGCTGTGGTACCTACTGTTTGCAGCAAGTTCCCCGAGAAAAAATTATAAAATTTTCCAAACAATCTTCGGATGTGAGCTGCGGTCCGACACCTGGAGTTTCCGAACGTCGATGCCAACCCAGTTGAGCTGCAGAAGCCAGGGGTTTCCACTACAACAGGAAAGAGGGGTCTGCATGCGCATCCTGAACAAGATTTGCTGCCAAGGAAGCGACTCCAAGAGCATAAAGCCATCGGCGTCACCTTGCGACCAGCTTCGAAGAGAAGTTCGGCTAGAAGTTACAAGGTAGGATCTGGCAATTTATTTGAGTGTTTGGGTTCCAGAAAGCTGGTGAACTCCAAGATTAGACCTTGTGGAAGAGACTGAATGTATTTCCAAGCGTCCATATACGCCTTAATCGTAGGAATTTCTATGGAATCAGTAGAATCTGCCATTTTGCTAGAATTTTCAAGCCATCAAAACAAGAGAGCATCGAACGTTGCTTAGGTCACAGCTAAAACAAAATTTGGTCAGTTGTTGCTAAGCGGGAGTTTTAAAATCAATTTACCTGTCATTTCCTTGCTGAATTTCACTTTTTAAATCGTAAAATAAACGCTATACGCAGAAACGATTTTCTGTGTTCATGTGTCAAGGTGTGAGGTTATGAATAATATTGGAGCATGTAGATCGAATGTACTAAAATGGCGCAGGTGAGCTACTTTGAATCAAATTTTCTAAACATAATTTCAAAAGCTCAAATCTGAACCCACCTGAGAAAGAGTTTTGTGTTTTGCTGGAGCTAGCCCAAATTATTATTGCAGTTCAATAAAATATGGAAAGGGGCAATTAACCATTTTATTTGAAAAGTAATAAATAAATTTCATTTTAATAAGCCTAAAATACTGACAGGCAAAGTTTAACACAATAAAAATACCCTGAGCATCGTGGCAATTTGCCCTAATTTAATTTATTCATTTTATCCCATAATAACAAACGCCCAACGTCGTGGAAAAGGCGAATTTCTAAGTTATTTATACTGCCCCATATAAATAGAATCAAGGGAGCTGCCGCAATATATTCTCCGGTGCGCAATTAATTATACAGGGTATTCCTAAACTAGAACGTTAATAGTCATGTTGAAAAACGGGAAAATGTAACCAATGTATTTACTTCTCACCGCAAGTGGGCTGTTTTACAGAATTTTTTGCATTTAGGATCTTACACTGTTTCAGCTATTGTTTAGTATTTTTGTTTTTTGAGCGGCAATATAATCACCGTGGCCGCTGGCTCTAGTTGGTCGCTTTAATATGTGTAGAGTGGATTCCTGGAAAATCTCTACTGCCTCCATCCATTCCATTGCCTCCATACAGTACCCAGTCAATATAAGCTTCGATACAGTTTATTATTTCAACAACTTTTCTCCAACCTAGGAATGCCTTTGTCGTTGTAGAAATAAATGGGGTTGATGTCGAAAACAAGTAAATCCCCAGTGAGACCAAGCAAATATTTGTGCACAACATTTCAATCATTTGCCAAGAAACTCGCAGAACAAAGCGTTTTCTTATTTCACAAATGCAGATGTAGGAATTGAGAATTAATCCCCAAGTAATACTACAAAATGTACATATTCCGCATGAAATCAATTTACTGGTTTCTGAGAGTTAGAAACTTGACGATTCAGTATTGATTGACAAACTCCGTCTAATATTAAGGAGAAAACCTTCAATAAGGAATGCAAGAATCTGTAATGGAAATTGTGCTGAACTCAGCGGAATAAAATTCCAGGTAATTCTAATTTTTCTGTCGCATCCGAAGAAAGTAAAAATGTATTTTCTACTTGCTCACGAACAAAGACAGATTCCGATATCCCGACATTTAAATATTTCGCATATGGACTGACAAAGATTAGCGCCAGTGAAAACATTTACCAAACTTTACAGGCTAATAATAAATTCTAATATTTCAAGATATGCGACAATTTTCGAGTAAATTATAAGTATAATAAAATAGATCATACCATAATTACATTGTGGAAATCTCCACGTGTAACGCCTGTTCTGTTGAAATTGTACACATGGCCGCCTTCATATGCTCCACTAGCGCGGGGCAGCGCAGCGTTTCTTCATCTCAACTCAACGAAGTGAGAGTACGTACCAACATTGTCATCAGAAATTCGATACGCGGACGTTATCCTTGGGGTCAGGTCAGGCTGAGGGGTGTCTGAGGCTTGAGCTTTCGCTGTGATGGCTATCATTGAATCTCAAAATATCTTTATCTTTTGCCCTACTTCTTGCCGTTGTAACACCAGAGAGTCTGTAAAATGAAGCAGTGTGTATTGTAAATATTACTCGTGCTTTGTTTAAGCTTTACAATGAGAATGGATACAAAATAAGTATAAAGAAATTTTGACTCTCAGAATAAAAGAAATATTGAATGACTGGTTTGTTATGGTAGGTAGAGCCACGGCTTCTTCGCTCTTTATAGCGAACCGCTACTGGCAAAGAATGAACTCACATATAAAGTCGTTTAAGCTTGAAAACATTTCTAATGACTCAATCGTAACTACTTACACCACAAAAGAACTAAATAATTCACCAATAAAGAGAGGTAATAATTATCTTTCTAAATAGTTGTGCAGGTACATTACCACCTGCTGTTCTTATTGTACAATGTTCGAATTACTAGATAGATACCTTACATATCGACCAAGTGATGTAAACACACTGTGTGTATCTGGGAGCGCAAAGTACACATCCGAAAAATCAATACTAAACTCAAAACCACTTATTGTGTGAGGGTTTTGCAATATTTGTGTGTTCTGACTATTTACACCTTGAAATTATACGAATTAGAGATGCTAAATTGCCTGTTTAAGATGGATGTTTGTCGAGTGTGAACAAGGCTGTGTCCAACTGGAACTTAACAAAAAGTAGATGAAACTTATCTTATACGTCGCCTGTGAGTAATAATAAAATGAAGAAGGTTTTACCATTTACAGAAGGGGCTTCCTTCTTTCACCTTAACAAAACATGTTAGATATTGTATGAGCATATATTTTTGATTTCTTTTAATGATTTTTTAAAGTGCGTAACTCTGCTATACATTTATATTTCGATATTTCAAAGGAGATAAACACTATCAGGAAGTTTTAGCCTAAAATTTGTTATGGCGATTTGTCTAGTTGGAGGTGGTTGTGCATCTCTTGACGTTAGGCTATTTTCTGTGTCACCTGAGTTGCTTTAAATGCATGTAATTACTATAATACGAACAAGTGGCGCTTTTGCTTGTGGCCGGGACAGTTAGCTGCGTTTACATTTGATAGTGATGACTTTATGAAAGAAACATATGTTTGGAGGTTTCAATTGGGGTGCTTACTTATCTGTTGACTTTGACGTTTGAAGTTAGATATTTGACAGCTAATTCGTAATAACTTTCAGTTTCTATCGGGGATTCGAGTGACATTGTGTCACATTGTGTTGGTATTAGTCGATATTTGTTTTGGTTGCTTAGCGATAGGAAAAACAATTTCTGGCAGAAAAGGTTGTAAATAATCGGATTTTGTGGAATTTGGTTTCCTACGGCGAATGGGGGATATTTGGCTACGTGTAAACGTTTTGTGGTCATTATGGTTACCGATTCGTGTTTGTGTGGATCGTGTCGGAACATAACCAAGGCGGTTGAGTTGGAGCAATGTTTGTTTGACCGGAGAGGTTGCATTAAAGCCGTTTTTAAATCTCGAGGTCTTTTTATGGATAGTGTATAGTTTTTGGGGTATTTTTATGGATCGGTTTTTTGTGTATGGTGCAGTTCTTTTATGAATAGGCTTTTTGTATACAGTGGAATTCTTTTATGGATAGTGGAGTCTTGTTATGCATTGATTTCCTTTTGCTAATGGGTCTGCTAGGTAAAGTATGGGTTTTTAAGAAGTTTATTGGATTAGATCGATATTGGAGGCCATATATAAACCAATGTTTTATTTACATCTTTCTTAAACATTTTTCCATAATTTAATTATATTAAGGTGATGTGAGAAATCACGACATTGAGATAGTGGGGCAGTAATGTTTAATATGTATTTTCCACGTACTTTTAATTTGGAATATTTAGAATTACCAATATAATGTGGGAACATCGTGAACACGTCGCAAATTTGATCTATAGTGTTAAATGTCATACAATCAAAATTAAATACATATTTATAGTAGCATTGGTACGGGGAACTGCCTCTTTTGCATTTAAAACATGTAGATAAAATTATAATATATTAATTTAATTGTGCCCCATTTGTTTTTGCCTTAACAAGCTATAGCTTATAAGTTCTTTTGCATTTCATGAAGGCAACAACTGTTGAGATGTCATCTTCATTCCAAGTTAACGATACTCGTAATATCAGAAAATTTAAATTTACGAATTGTTGATTATTTACATTGGTGGCATTTGTATTTAGTTTAGTGTTAATCTACTCTCTACTGCCGGAGTTGAGTTAGCGGGCCCCGTTGAACAGAATAGTCACGGGACCATTTTTGGGTATTGATATTTCGTTATCTGGCTTACTTTGCAGTGTTATGATGGTCATTGGTTTAGTTTTGTGTTATTAATTGTTAAAGCGTTCAACGGTGTAACAAATTTAGGGAAATTCTTGACATCAGAAATTTGTTTACTTTTTATAAGACAGAAATGAGTATAATGGTCTCTTGTAGTAGAAAGCAACTGCCAATAGACTGTATTTATGTTCAATATTACTCTCAAAAGCTACTGCCCCACGCTAATACAGAATGTGAATAGTCTGCTTTTTTGAGTAAAATGAGTATAAATCGCCACCAACATTACATTCTGAAGTAGTTGTTAAAATTTATATAGGACATAAGTCAGCATAACCTTTCCCACGGTGGTTATAAAGTAACATTCAATTTACTGTTTTCAGATCAATCCAAAGTCACAACGTAATAAATATTTGTTACTATAGAAATTATATGGAATTACATAGAAATTCCACTTGATTTCATATGTTTCTAAAGCACAGAATTTCCGAAAATTAAAAAATTGTAGTCATAAGCACATCCACAATGGACTCCTCAGGTTTGCAAAGTGGAATTTCCTTTGTGTCTTTATAAAGGATCCTGATTAATTATAGCATACAATTCCTATATTAAACAGATATTGCTACGTTCCCAAACTTAAATTAATATTTTTAACAACGGAACATTACCAAAACCCATCTTCTCTAAAAATAAGGATCGCTGGCAACCTTATACCAAATATGATTGATTACCTAATGTTTGCTTCATCAATTTGGTGATTTCATAGCTCAAATTAAAAATACTGTGGTCCCCAATGTAACCGTAATGCATACAGAAATGATCAATATTTAAGTAATTAATAATCAAACGGGACATTCTGCTTACGTAGAAAGACTGATGGGCAACCGCCTCTTATTCCGGTCCTGCTCAAAATGCTTTGACGTAATATCTATTCGGCACATTTGACGCATCATTCCGTTTTCTTCTGCATTCTCGACATAGGTATAAATTAATCTCAATGGAAAGTTTCGCTAAGCTGATATAATAAGCGGCAAATTGGGGAGACGTCAACAATCCAACAATTAGCTTTGAATTGGACGGATAATTATTAATGTTGAATTGAAAATATGTTGCCATTGCATAAACAAGCTACGTATATTGTTTACAACGAAACCGGTTAACTTGTATTTGCTTTTTGCGCTTATCTTTTTTATCGATATTGTAAATGCAAACAGTGATGGCGATAACATGACGAGCATGTTGTGTGTGACCCAAAGGTCGGTTGTCACAAACTCAATGAACGTGGGGCTATGAGTGTTAGATTTTGAATTGATACGTTTTTAATTGAATGGGGGCCTTTCTGCCACTCCTTAAAAGTAAACAATTAAAATAGCTGACGTAATTTGTGTACACTTTATTAGGAGTTTCAGTATTAGTTGCTAAAATGATTCAATTTTTAATTAGATATTACCGTTTATTATCTATCACAAGACTTTGCTGCAGTATCTACGACTGTTAGACAACCGCCATACAATCGTAGAAATAGTAAGATTAAATAATCATAGACGTTTAATGGTCTATATACGGCCTGTATAACCATTCCAATATTTCACACATGAATTCGAAAACATACATTTTATTAAGTACTACTTTTTTTTATAAATTGCCCTTATTTTGTTTAGAAAAAATGTTGAAGTTAGAGAAAGAGAAGTCAAGAAAGCCTAACTTAAACCATCACGGTAGACTTTTTAAAATTATTAGCAACACAAATAATTAGTGTAATTACTAATTACTAGTTAGAGGTTTATAGATAAAAAGCATGTCCGTAACTGCAATACTGATCTAGTTACCATGATCACATCTTGTTTGGTAACATTCGAATATTGTTTTCAACAAACTTGTCTGTTTATTACTGTGATACTTAATTTATTGGCTTCCTCTTAGTAACCTTCCCATCGTAATTTACTTCAATTACATAGATTATTAGCACCCTATACTATATACTATTAGATTATATTTTTTGAAAAATGGAACAAAATGAATTTTAGCAATGTTGCATTTAACGATTTTTTTTGTCACAGCTTAACAAAACGTATCCTGTGATTCAACTGGTCACGTTTCATAATTCAATAGCTACATGTACATGAACGTACTCAATTTGAAAAATTTCAGCTGCTTCCAGATCCTCCAGTTAACTTCGTTGTATTGCTCAAAACGAGAAACAAATGTATATGCGTTATTTTGTATGCTTTTAATATGTACAGGGTGTCCCATTTTCGACACTTTTATAGGGTATCTCCGTAATTGTTAGTGCTATCAAAAAAGTAATATAGGCGTCATGTGCTCTTTTTGGGTCAAACTTAAAATGGTAAAATCAAAATTTGAAAATTATCGCTCGCTTAAGAGATACAGGGGAAAATCAAAAAATTGTCAAATTCAGAATGACCTTATATTTTCTTAGTTAAAAAAGATACAGAAAAATATTTAAAATAAAAGTTTCTTTATAATAATGGTTGAATAATCTGCCGTTTTCAGAATAAGTATACGGGGTCAGGTAAAAAGTTATCGGACCTAACCTCATTATTTTAAATGGAACACCCTGTATATTTTAATCTAAAAAGATTGCATATTAAATTCTCTTTTCAAAAATAGGACACACCGTGAATGATATTGGTTTTCTATGCGATTTATTTAAACTTTATTACTTTAAACCACAGTAGGCTACGAAACAAAAGCTAATATCCTAGAAACAAAACTATGTTGACATTGTAGCTGGAAATACATTACACAATATATTTTAACAGACAAAGTGTAAAAGAAATAGTTGGCACAAGAAAGTAAACTAAAAAACTATAGAAACTTTGAAACGAAATAAAAGATTTTTTCCAGTTTCAATGTAAACTGATATCATACCAAATTTTTCCAAATGTTGATAAGTCATTTTCACAAACGAATATGTAAAAATGAAATCGACATTAAATGTTAATAACAACTAGAATGTCAACATAGTTCTGTTTCTAGGATATTAGCTTTTGTTTCGTAGCCTACTGTGGTTTAAAGTAATAAAGTGTAAATAAATCGCATAGAAAACCAATATCATCCACGGTGTGTTCTATATTTGAAAAGAGAATTTAATATGCAATCTTTTTAGATTAAAATATACAGGGTGTTCCACTTAAAAAAATGAGGTTAGGTCCGATAACTTGTTGGCCTGACCCCGTATACTTATTCTGAAAACGGCAGATTATCCAACAATCATTATAAAGAAACTTTTCTTTAAAAGATTTTTCTGGATCTCTTTTAACTAAGAAAATATAGGGTCATTCTGAAATTGACAATTTTTTGATTTTCCCCCGTATCTCTTAAGCGAGCGATAATTTTCAAATTTTGATTTTACCATTTTAAGTTTGACCCAAAAAGAGCACATGACGCCTATATTACTTTTTTGATAGCACTAACAATTACGGAGATACCCTATAAAAGTGTCGGAAATGGGACACCCTGTACTACTATCACTGTTTAAAATATTTTCAAAACTATTGAAGTCAGCTTGTATATCTCGATACTTCTACGTATTTCTATGTTTTATTGTATTCTATGTATCATATTCCAAAGCACTTTCCCGTATCCGTATATTTTGTTTCTAATCTCACATGCAGCTTTCTTGTTGTAGTCGTACATTTCTTATACTTACCATTTACTATAAAGCGTTACAGATAGAGTTATAAGTACTTAGCAGGAGATCTAACGTCCCTCCATGCTATTAACCCTCTGTTGTGTATTCTTCTGACAGTGTGTTCATTGTCCTTACATAATAGTCACGCATACACTCTGATTTGAGTTTGTAGTAGGCACAAGTCGGGACCTTAAAGTGGCGCTACAGTTTCCTTCGTTACTTCGTAACTTTAAAACAACATAGTTACAGTTCGCGATACACTATCGTCAACTATCAATTACTTTCAAGTTATATTTGTTAGTTATTTGTTTCGAAATACTCCACTTTCATCAGCAAAACGTACAACACCATTATTAAAAAACATGAAAATTGATTTAAAATATTAATTTATTTTTGTTTCGGAAACAAATATAATAGTAGATAATAATTATTTTCAAGTTCTCATCATCTAGAATCTCATATTCTCGCATGGTGAAAATTTTAAAATATTTAATTTAAAGTCAATATTTTAATAAAAACCGCAATTTCGCATGGCGGGTGGTCAGACTTGGAGGTATCATTATTATCTGTGACAGTAAACTTGCATTCGTTTTAATTTTGTCACTCAGACTATCGGGCAAGAGTACAAGCTTTACAGTCTAATAATATTTTGATGGCATTTGATTTAGCCTCGGAGGTAGGGAAATCGACAAAGGATCATGGAGGAATGAAACATAAATATAACAACATAAGTTGTAAGACAAAGCAAGCAACACTAATCTAAGAGAGTAGTGAACTTCCAAGAAAATCGCTGCTACCAAGCCCCAACGTTGTCGCTGCGTAACCACAGTGTCATTGGAACGTAGCCGAACAAGTTCAGGAACGTCGCTTAAACGTTGCGGTTATTAAAAATTGTTTCCCATTTTGGTCGCATCCACTTAATAAGAACATTCCTAATACGTGCCCGTGACTAGTGACAAAACACTTTAAAGTTCATACAATGGTCGCTGGTATGTTACATTCCAACGATTAATTGTGCTAATTGGGTTAGGCATAGATGCAGTGTTGTAAAATTAGTTTTCTCTTTAGTCTTTAGTACGTATACGTATTTTATTTTATTCTTGAGTTTCAGAGAATCTACTTTTTTGGTAATCTTTATCTTGTTATCTTAATATTTTCAACATTTTAATGCAACTTATAAAATAAGAAGAAACAACATTTTACCACAAAACAATAGATATCAACCATAACCAACAAAGTTCCAGTTTTCTGGAAGTAATTTTACGGACGTTACAAAACAAATTTATCCCAAAAACCACCAGTAATAACGTGCAGATTTTGTGTTATGAATTATTTAATTACTGCGCCTGGTGGTTTGATACAGGATATTCATGCTACGTTGGAAGTAAATCATCTACTGACGCCCGAAACGGAGGTTTCTGTTCTTCCTTTGCCGTTTATCAAGTAGCCCCGATGATCTCTAAGCTAAATTTGAGGGATTCGTAATAATTTGTGGATACAGAAATCGTTTCCCTATCTGGAGCTGCGCGTCCCACGCTGGAAAAACCACGGCACTTGGTGGAACGGTTCCGTTCTAGCTTTATTGTAATTTCTGCTTCCTTTCGAGGCTAATGATCTACGATTGAAAGTCAGCTTTTTTATATTCACCTTTTGAGTATCCCAGGGCGCAGTTACCAACCCTTGCGTGCCGCGCGTAAATGTGAACCCACTTGGGAGGCTATTTCTTGTAACTTTCAATTTACTCTGTTTTTGTAACTAGTAATCAATGAAAATTTCTATCTAGTAAATAACCTTCAGTTGTTTATCGATTTTATTTATTCTGTGTATTTTTCTGTACTTGTCATTTGCCAAGAATAGAAAATGGATACAGTTTCACGGATGAGCGCTCGCTGAACGATTGGTAAATATATTTTTCATGCCATAAACCTTACCTTATTTATAAATGCGTAAAGATCTCTCTCATTGCTATGAGATACGTAAATTGGGTTAACAAATAGGTTTTTTCAAGCGTTTGATAAAGCTCATTTCAATTAGGGTTTAAAACTCTGTCCAAATCGACTCCAAGTTTAGTCAAATGTTTTTGCTTGTATAATCCCCGTGGACTGTTTATTTATCGAGTATTTTATAATAATCTATATCATAATATTTTAAATTTTGGTTATCGTCTTGAATCTAACGAACCTCGTGTTAAACTGTTTAACTCCTAACTTTTTTTGCTAATGTATATAAATTTGGTGTTATTTACATATTACCCATAAGTTTTAACTTATTTACCTTGGTTGACATTAAATTAATGAAAATTGTTCCTTAAAGCGTGGTAGTTTAAACTAAGTGTGGGGTTGTTGCTGGACGGCCGCTTGTCTCCATATGTTTAATAGTTATCAAGGACAGTTTTGTTAATCCAACTCACTACTGACTGCACAAAAATCGCAGAGTAAGACCATTCAGCCAGGGCCATGCGAACATCTAAGAATTGCGAAAGCCGGCACAACTAACAACAAATAATGGGAATGAGTCAAAATATCAAGACGAACAGAATACAAAGGACGAAGTAAGCAGCATATGGTACACGAGAAGACATGGAAGACACGAGAGCAAATAACGGAAAAGGAACTAGTTGCAGATTTTAAAAGAATCAAAATAATTAATTCCGCTGCGCTGGTCACATAGGTAACACCTTACGGGATAATGTGTGAAGCCGGAATAACATTTTTAGAAGAACTTTTCGTATTAGTATGGACAATATGGACATATCAAAAATATTCAAGCGTCAGGAAATTGGCACTGATAGTCTCGTTGTTCAAAAAGCGAAATAGCAAGAAGTGTGTGGAATATCATTACTGGGAGTCCTAGTTACTGGAAGCAGGATGAGAGCAGTGATAATACTATTTGGAAGATTCGTGAAGTGGAATAATGGTAAGAATGGTATCTTGGCTTAGGAACAAGTAACAGGGAAAACTTTAGGACACAGGCATAGGAGAGAAACGCCGTGCAGAGTTAAGACATGTGGGATTGCTGACTAACTAGTGGAGTTGTAAATGCGTGTTCAAAGTTTCCGTTACCACTCCATGGTTCTACATGGTATTTTAACCTTTTTTAGTTTGTAACTATGTATTTCAATGAACTATACAAGAAATGATAACCGCGTCAAAGTACCAAAAAGGTTGTTTTACGACGCTGTAATAGTATATTATACATCAAGGTAGCGAAGCGCAGTATTATAACCTGAGCGCTTACTAGATGTAGATGTAGATTATCAGCGCTCCATAAGTGCATTACTTGTGAATTAATGTAGCCATTTAAGTAAAATCACGACTCAGAAAAAAGTTATATCCAAAACATTATTATTTAAATGTTGCAAAAACCAGTTACAGTATAAAATTATCTTATTGTAATCGGGAAGTAAGAGCTCTTGATACATTTGTAGTTTGTATAGATGCATATTTAAATCTTTTTTTAGAATTGTACGGCCAGTACCATAACTCAAATTCACTTTTTGAGCAAGCCTTCGGATTGATGTGGAGGGTTCGTTTTGCATTCGATTTTGGACATCTGCAATTTGTTCCGCAGTTCCAACATGTGGTCTACCACTTTTGGACTATCTGCTACACTACCAATTTCCCTGAAAGCAGCTACAGTACGTCGTACTTGATAAAAAAAAGTCCGTTGCAAATTTTTCAACGTTAGGAAATCTCTAAATTTGTTTAAACAAGCATGTGCAGAGTATCATTGTCCAAAATATGCTTCTATTCTAAATATTTTAGGTTCTGGTAACATATTTAAAATAAATTATTCAGAACTTATTGACAAAAAAATATTACATAACAAATGTCAAATGACAGCTTCTAATTTTCTGTTGTTATAATACACATGACTTCAAAATTCCAAAGGTATCTTTGATGGAGTTACTTTTTGCTCATACTATATTATAAATTTGGGAAACTAGATGGTGAAGATTACTTCATGGTGAATTTAATAGGTGATGAGCACTTTATAATAATTGTGCACAATAATGTTCCAGTCTACAAATAGCGTAAACGTGACTAACATTAATAAATGTTACTTACAAGTATCTTAACTCTAAAGGAATAGTGAAGGTGTCCAGAATATCACGGTAACTATCAACTTCAAAGTAGTTGCAACTATGAAGCCGCATTTCAGTAGCATAAATTAATCTCCGCTAGCATCATTAGCCAGATTCAGGTTCAAAAACCTTTAAGATCGTCCTACAGGTAACTACGACAGTTCCAATACCACTACTACTACCACTACCTACAAAGTAACCAGTAGTGGTAAAAACAACACGGCAGCAACTCTCTGTTTGTCATATAAAATTATTTATACATCAAAGTCACAGTTTTAGTGGCGATTACGTAATAGTTACTAACTTGAAGATCCCTCTAATAACTAAAAGTGTCGAAAAGCATGTTTACATAAACAAAATATGTAGGCACTAACAACTGCCATGTAAATTTAGACTGTCTAAATTATGTATTACTAGCGTGTGTTACTAAAATGTTAAGATATCAATTTATACTGCGCCTACGAAGATTATCGGTAGTAGTTTTTTAATGAGTTTTTGAAATATATTTAGCTGTTTGTATTTTAGTTATTTTATTTTATTATCTCTACAGGTAAAACACCTTATAACAGAGATTACAATATAAAGAAACATACAGTGCGAGTGTAAAGTCTGGAACTATCGAAATAAAACTTTTATCAAATGTTTTTGAAAGAAATCCTCGAACACGTCAATTTTTATTTTAAAAAATACATATTCTACTGTAATTGTCACTTTTCGATTGTCTTTTGTTTTTGAGTTATGACGTTCGCGATAATTTTTTTAAATGGAAACCCTAATTTTTTATGATGAATTTGGATAGAGCATGAAATTCTAAGACCAAATACGCCAAAAAAAAAGCATGATAGTGTATTTTGAAATTTTCGAGAAAACCGACGATTACCCAATCCCCTCAATACTAAAATTTAAATTCGTCCATTTTCACTCAAATATCGCACCATTAATTATCTAATTAAGAGCACACAATAAAAACAGATAAACAAACTATGAAGAACTTATAATTTTAGAGCTAACTCATTGTTTCATGACTACTTGATTTTTATTCGATTTCTGTTTTAATACTTTAAAAGCGATTTTCTCGAAAATTTCAAAATACAGTACCATACTTTTTTAGCATATTTGGTCTTAGAATTTCATGCTCTATCCAAACTCATCATAAAAAATTAGGGTTTCCATTTAAAAAAATTATCGCAAACGTCATAACTCAAAAACAAAAGACAATCGAAAAGTGACAATTACAGTAGAATATGTATTTTTTAAAATAAAAATTGACGTGTTCGAGGATTTCTTTCAAAAACATTTGATAAACGTTTTATTTCGATAGTTCCAGACTTTACACTCGCACTGTATATTGCACTACCAAAGACACAAATAAGTACATACAGTTCGAGTACCAGAAGACTATAAAATAGAAAAATCGAAACACCAGAAAAACCTAAAAACCAAAAACAAAAAACCAGGAGGATCAGGAGCTAATAACTAAATATTTAAGAAACCAATCAATAACCGTAATATTTGTTTGTGATTTTTGAAAAGAGAGCGAAGGGTAAACAAAGGTCTATATTTATTTCGGTTTGATACAGCTCATTTACTAGTCGCTGCATATGTTTAATCATAATTACTTCGTTTACTGGATATGTAACAAATGTAAAAGGTATTCATACTGTTGAACTGTTAGCCATGCTTAACAATACGGTTAAATAACACTGTGACTATAAGTTGCTTAAACATAATTTAAAGTATAACGCAAAACAATGTGCGTTTCATCGTGGATTAAAGTTCACGTAGAATTGCATTGTTTTTCACTAAACGAAATGCATGTGTGTTGTTGGAAAAATATCATGCGGCACGCAATTGCTTGTGGCTACTTTTTTAACAAACGCTACCTTCAATTAAAGGGGTGACATTCAATAACTTGTTGATCTTACAACATGAGAAAGGCGTTTAGTGAATTTTTCACTTTTGATAGCCATGAAACTTGATTTGAATTTCTAGAAAAGTATTCTTTATCGTCCAGTATAAATAAAATTTCCAAGGAGTAATGTTAAAAATATTAGAAGCGTAGCTAAAACTTTGAAGATTTGAACGACAACGTTCAGAAAAGCATACAAACGGTTAATTGTTAATTTTAGTTTTGAAAACGAAAAACAATTTTAGGACTTTTTTAATATATTTTCGTCTGTATCCTAAACTAATAATTTGAATGTTGAAAGTAATATTGAAGATCAAAGGGGGTTTTTTAATAAAATTATTTATCAAGATATAATTTCGTAAGAGAAAATTTGTATTTCCACGTACCTTTATGATTAAATGTCTAGTCGATTGTCAAGTAGAGTTTTGTTTTTTCTGTTGTTTAAAACAGTTCAGACGTTTAGAAAACAATTTTGAGTGACATTGGCAGTGGCATTATCGCTCTAATTCTTAACATATTTGCTGTGGAATTGTGGCTATAATTGTTGACATTTACAGGAATTGCGTGATAGTTAAATTCTTTTTATGATATTATTTACACGGGAGGGAAATATTCCGGGTAATTATCTTTCGTCAATAGAAAAAAGCAAGATAATATTTTTACATTGTTTGTCACTAATAAATGTTATTGTTTTTAAATTGGCCTGAACTATAAGTGCAAAGATAACGCTGCATTTACACTCATTTATGATAATTATCATGCATAATGCTTCATTTCTATTAAATATACTTTCATAACACGAGTAACTAGTAGCATTCTCTGTTTTCAATTATAGAAGCCACGCACAAGTGCCAAAAATAGTACTGGCATAACAAGAGACTAATGAATGCGGCGACACAGAACAAACAATTCAAAAAAATTGAGTTTGCGATGCTATTAAGATTAAGCAGTTCCGTGAAGTAAATTAATAGGAACTTGCTGTCATTTAAAAATGTTAATTCAATTTAATTTTATAAAGCATAACTAGCAATGTTTACCGTCGCGTCGGTAGCATTGTAAAGTCGCTTAAAATCGAACTTGAACGTTAATCTACCATCTATTTTTCTAGACTTTTTAATACTGCGAATTACTTAGCTGTCATTAGACACGACACATTTGCTTCCAATTTCACTAAAAGCGTCCTCGCTTGTAAAACAATGTAATGTGCAATTTCTTTAAAAATTAAGTCTTATTCGTTATTACTAACAAAGTCCTCCAAGGTATAACATTGATCATACTTACGTATGTATAACATTATTTAAAAACTGACAGTAATATTACATTTAATAAACGTGTGCATGAGCATAAACCTGCGTCTTTTAATATTATGTTTAAAAAAAAATACGTTACATACCCCAGAGCAGTTTGAGCTACGTGAAGTCTTGCCTTATCCTGCTGAAGTTTGAAATTCGAAGAACAAGTGCCAGGCATAGGAAAATATGGTCTAAGAAGACGAAACTATAGAGGATTTAGGACACCGACCAGATATCATACAAAGAAACCAGCTAGATTTTGTCTTGGCATTAAGGAGACCCGGATCAGATAGAAACTCAAACCATAATCCGGTCGTGGTTAAATATCATAGTAAAATGGAAGTAATAAAAGTAAGAAAAAAGCGCAAGAGGTTAGATTTGCACTGAATAAAACCCGGAAGTAGAAACTGAACTAGGTGAAAAGGAAAATGGACGTCTGAGCAACAACAAAACCAGAAGCGCATCAAACTAGCAAAAATATCGTTGCAACAGAGAAACAAATAAAGAAAAAAATGGATGATAGAAAACACCTTAATTATGATGAATGAGAAAAAGAGACGTTAAAAATAAAGGTAAATGTGAATATGATCAAAGAAACAAAATTTGTAATATGTATGTGCAAAACAGGAATGGATAAACGAGAAATATCACACAATAGAAGAACTACACAAGGAACATGACTCGTTCAGACTATAAGAAATCGAGGAGATGACAGAATTGAACAAAAAGAAAGACAGAGTACATGTAGATGAAAATAATAAAATAGTAAGACACGTAGACAAAAAGAAGAGGGCGTGGGAAATTACATAACATAACATTTTTCAGACGACAGAGAAGAATTACATAGTCGCTACATTTGTTTTCTTTGATCAAAAACTATATTTGTTTTAATTTCTTTATAATATTTGTATAATCGTTGCAAATCAGTAGAATATCATGCATTAGTATTTTTCACCCTGCTACTACGATACGAACTAAGCAGTTTTACAAAGACTGCAGAATTGTCACTGTTGCATTGTGTACATTTTTATTTATGTTCCAGTTGTAATTAGTTAGTTTATTTAGTAAATCAGTTTGTGAGTAGTACTTAAAGAATTTCTTACGTATCATTTTGGACTCACTGCTTGAACATTTTTTATGTAATGTGACCTCTAATACACTGTGGTCAGTAATTTTCGGTGCATCTAGGACATCAACATTTAGATTCGAATTGTTAGTTATTACTAAATCTATCAATCTCTTCGGAAGTTTCAGTCACACGTGTATAATCCCAAACTAATTGTTTCATGCTTAGATGTTGAATTAAATTTGTTTACCTTTTCACATAAAAACTGTTCTTGGACATGTCAATATTAAAATCGCCTATAATTACATGTTTACTGTGGTCACGTTCTTCAAGTTTCATTAGAAATTCGCAATCGCTTGAGTTCAGAGAATAATACAATACCTTGTTACAATACCTTGTTGAAACCGTTTTCTTATACAAATTGAAAGAAGCCATAAGTTCTTGTTATATGCAATAATCGAGATTACTTTAAATTCGATATTGTTTTTTAACACTATAATTACACCGCCAGTATAACGACTCTCAGAATTACACTTTACTGTACTAACGTATGTCACAAAAGTTTTCGGAAAATTTAATAAAATGTAACCATAGTAAATAACGTCCCATCCACTTACAGTTGGAAACAAATTGTATCAAATTGATTGACGTTTAATATAACATGTCAGTTTTGTAATAAACACAGGCATAAGGTTATGTTGATGAAATACAAAATAAATAAAAAAATTGTACAACTTTTTTAACAATTACTTTTTTCCGAAAACTTTCGAGACATACGTTATACCCCGGAAAATGTATTTCACAATCCTCTATTTTATTTGTAATGGGAGTTTCACTTAAGAATAGCAATGCTGAGGGCGTCCATAAGATTAAAATTTCCAATTCTTCTATATGTGTTAACATACTTTGGGAATTGAAATATATTGTAACGAATTTGGGTCCCGATCATTCCGGAGCGTCCTTGAGCCCGTCCAGGTGCGAACTGATGACTCACAAACTTCTAGTAACGACCTTCAGCCGCCGGAAGCGGTGACATCACCGTCTGCTGGGTCATCGTTCCCGAGTGTTCCACAGGGTGACTCATCGACGTATCGCCGGGATTTGCCAGCAACTTCTAAATTCTAGAAAGATTTTGTGTCTGGGTATAAAGTGGACCGACGGACCGAACGTGATTCATTGTGGCCGCAGTAGTCGTATAGTTCATGTCATAAATAAATATTATAAAATAAATATCGCTCGGTTTACCTAACTATTGTTAGTATTTAGTTATTGTTAATTATTAATTCTGTGTAAATAAATATTTAGTGGACATTTGTCGTAAATAAATTCCGAACCCTAGTTAAAACGTTAAAATCGTGACAATTGGTGTCAGGTGTGGGGTATTGTTTAATATAAATAAATAATTAGTGTAAGTGCATCATGGCTACGAAAAAATTGATGGAATTAAAAGTAGACGAGTTAAGAAGGGAGCTAGAAGAACGAGATGAAGATTCTACTGGAAAGAAATCAAACCTGCAGGAACGTCTTCGTGGAATCCTTTTAGGAGATGGTCAAGATCCAGAGACTTTCGTGTTCAATGTCCAGGTTGATGTGCAGCAACTAATGGGAAAATTGGAATCGAAATTGATGGAAAATTCTAGTAGTTTGGAATCTAAATTGCTAGAAAATTCTAGAACTCTGAAAGATGAAATGCTCGAGAATGCTAGAACAATGGAAACTAAATTAGTGGAATGTGTAGAATCGAAATTGATGGAAAATTCTAGTAGTTTGGAGTCTAAATTGCTAGAAAATTCTAGAATCCTGAAGGATGAAATGGTAGAGAATTCTAGAAAATTGAGGGAAGAATTAATGGAAACATCTGGAGCATTAGAATCCAAGGTGCAGGAAACTTGTAGAATATTCGACAGGAAACTTGAAGAATTGGAATGTAAGATGAGAGCTCTAGAAAATGTAGACAAATCTTCTAGTGAGTTTGTAACACCGACGTTTCAAGAATCAAAAGTATTAGTCCCTGGACGTCAAGAGGTACCAACCTACGATGGGAAATCTCCCTTGGAAGAGTATCTAACATTGTTCGAGACGTTGTCCATGGTTTATGGTTGGACTACCAGTGTAAAAGCGTCCATGCTCAGTACATCTCTACGTGGGGATGCTTTGAGGGTGTTACAAACAATACCAAAGGAAGAGAGGCTGAATTTCACACAATTAGTCGCTCGCCTAGAGATGAGATATGGACAGAAACATATGGAACAAGTATATCGTTCTCAACTAAGAAACAGATTTCAAAAACCGAATGAGACCCTCCAGGATTTTGAAGCAGATATCGTGCACTTAGTACGGATCTCTTATCCGGAAGCGGGGGACGATATATGTGAGAGCCTTGCTATAGAACGGTTCATTGATGGGTTGCGAGACGTCGAGACACAGCAAGCTATTAAGTTTGCTAGGCCTAAAACCATTAGAGATGCTCTGACACAAGCTCTCGAATACGAGGCTGTTAAACAGTCAATCAAGGGACAAGCTCGTATTCGAGCGATGGAGAGCGGTGACAATGAAAGTGACAACCATTCCATTGAGGATATTGTCCAGCTGGTTTTGAAGGCACTCGATAGAAGATCCAGTAAGAATGCAAAAGCTGGCGGAAAACTAAAGCGGGTTGGTGAGAAGGGGCAGACATCAACCCGTGGTACTGAAGCCCCCGGGACAGTCGTCCAGATAGCAACTGCCGAGGACCATGCTGGAAGTGTCTTCGTGGATGGCAAGATCAACGGGCGAGCATACCGGATGCTACTTGATACTGGAGCTACGAAGACAATAGCGAAGGCTAACATCTTTAAATCCAAGCAAGACGTTGTAGCAACGCAATGGCGACTTCGAACTGCTACAGGCGACTGGGCGAAGGTCCACGGGGAGATGCGCGCCCAGATCACCATTGGAAATGCCACCTTCAAACATCAAATTATAGTGGCGGATATAGAAGAAGACATCATACTTGGAATGAACATCATGAAAAAGCATGGTTTAAAATTAGATCTGCAAGCCGGTGTGTTGGCAGTTGCTAATGAGGAACTGGTGCTTCAAAATAAAAAGGACGTTAGAGTGCGTGTGATTTTGGCAGGAGATGTGACGGTTCCCGTGCGTAGTGAGATGCTGGTAAACGGAAGAACGGATGAAGATGGGTGTATGTGGTCTGGACAAGTGACAATCTTAGAACCAGAATATAGTGATAGAGGAACAGGACCTGGTGTGTTAGTTGCGAAAACTGTTGTTAAGACTAATTCTAAGATACCAGTACGTCTGATGAACATCAACCACTACCCGGTAACTCTCAAGGAAGGTACGGTCTTGGGCTGCTGCTCATCGGTGTCATCCATCGTGCATCCATCCCAGAATATAGAGACTTCTTCTGTTGCACCGTGTGAACAGCTGGATAATTTGATTGCTACTGCAAGTCAAGGATTGTTGCCGGAACAAAAGGCGAGGGTGAAAGAGCTAATAAAACGATACTCCGACGTCTTCGAATGGAAGAATAGCGCCAAAGGAAGGACTAATAACGTCCAACATAAAATTGATACGGGCGAATCAAAACCTATTCGCCAAGCACCTAGAAGGTTACCTTTGGCCAAATACCAAGAAGCTGAGCAAATCATTAGCGAAATGAAACGAGATGGAGTGATTGAAGAATCCAACAGCCCATGGGCTTCACCTGTGGTATTGGTGAAGAAGAAAGATGGTTCCACTCGATTTTGCGTTGATTATCGACAGTTGAACAATGTTACGAAGGACAGTTACCCGTTACCACGGATTGACGATACCTTGGATACACTTGCGGGATCAAAAATCTTTTCAACTTTGGATTTGAAGAGTGGATATTGGCAAGTGGAAATGGAGAAGAAGGATCGTGAGAAAACTGCATTCACTGTAGGATCAGGGTTATGGCAGTTTACAGTAATGCCTTTTGGCCTATGTAATGCCCCGGCTACGTTTGAACGTTTAATGGAATCCGTATTGAAAGGGTTGTCTTGGAGAACTTGCCTGGTATATCTGGATGATATAATTGTGGTCGGAAAAACGTTCGAAGACCATGTGAAGAATTTGGAGGAAGTTTTCCAAAGGTTGAGGAGTGCCAACCTGAAGTTAAGTCCAAAGAAGTGTAACTTGTTCAGAAAAGAAGTCAATTACTTGGGTCATGTTGTATCTGGAGGAGGAGTGGCCGCTGATCCAGAGAAGATCAGAGCTGTCAAAGAATGGCGAATACCTAAAGACAAGCATGATGTGAGAAGTTTCCTCGGGCTTTGCACATATTATAGAAGATATGTGATGGGTTTTGCAAACATCGCAAAACCACTAACACGATTGACCGAAGAAAGCAGAAAATTTGACTGGGACCATGATTGTCAAAATGCTTTTGAACAGCTTAAAGAAGCCTTAATAAGTGCTCCATTGCTGAGCTATCCTTTTCCAGAAGGCAAGTTCATTCTCGATACCGATGCGAGTAACGTTGGCATTGGCGGAGTGTTATCCCAAGAACAAGATGGCCAAGAAAAGGTCATTGGGTATTTTAGTAAGGTGTTGTCGAAGCCAGAAAGAAATTACTGTGTGACCAGAAAGGAGCTGCTAGCAGTGGTCAAAAGTGTCGAGCATTACTACAAGTACCTCTATGCAAGAAGATTCCTCATAAGGACGGACCATGCGGCATTGAAGTGGCTTCTGCAGTTCAAGAATCCAGAAGGACAGGTGGCCAGATGGATTGAGAGACTGCAGGAATATGATTTAGAAATTGAACACAGAGCCGGAACTAGTCATCGCAATGCTGATGCATTATCAAGAAGACCTTGTCCTTTGGAGTGCACCCACTGCAGTCGTGTGGAGGACAAGTGTGGACACGTACTACGAACAACTGTTATAGACGATCAATGGCAGCTTGAAGACCTTGACAAGGATCAAAATGAAGATTCAGAATTAGGCCATTTGATGAAGTGGATAAGTCGTGGTTCCAGACCAACTTGGGAAGAAGTATGTCCGCAGTCAACCAATTTGAAAACGTACTGGGCGCAATGGAAATCAATCAGGATGGATGATGGACTTTTAAAGCGTGTCCTGGAAAATGAAGATGGTACACATCAAAGGTTGCAGCTATTGGTCCCAAGAAGAAGGGTGCCTGAAGTGTTGAAGCAGCTGCATGATGGTGTGTCGGGTGGACACTTGGGCGTCAAGAAAACGCTGGAAAAGGTACGCCAAAGATTCTATTGGGTGAATTGCAAAGAGGACGTGAAAGAATGGTGTCGAAAATGTACCACATGTGCTGCAAGCAATGGACCCCATAAGAAAAGGAAAGCTCCTATGCGCCAGTATAACGTAGGAAGCCCCTTCGAGAGAATAGCGATAGACATATCCGGTCCGTTTCCATTAACAGATGACGGTAACAAATATATCCTGGTGGCCATGGACTACTTCAGTAAATGGGTTGAAGCATATGCACTTCCAAACCAGGAAGCTTCGACAGTCGCTGAAGTATTGGTGAAGGAGTTCATCAGTCGATTTGGGGTGCCCATGGAATTGCATTCCGATCAGGGAAGAAATTTTGAATCTGCCATTTTCCAGAACATGTGTACACTGCTTGGAATACGAAAAACTGGAACAACTGCTTTGCATCCGCAGTCTGACGGAATGGTAGAAAGAATGAACAGGACAGTTGGGAAGTACTTGTCAAAGGTTGTTTCTAATCGCCAAAGGGACTGGGACCAGTATATCCATCTGTTCTTGCTGGCGTACCGCTCTTCAGTACATGAAACCACTGGACAGACGCCTGCAAATGTTCTTTTTGGAAGAGAAATTCGATTGCCATGTGACCTTAAATTCGGCTGCAAACCTGGCGAGGAAATAGTCGGCGATGATTATGTAAGCAATCTACGCCGAAAGATGGCCGAAATACACAATCAAGTTCGTTCGAACATCCAAGAGGCTAGCAACCGAATGAAGGAAAACTACGACATCAAGGCAGAGGAAGGCGGCTACCAGGATGGAGATTTAGTGTGGCTCTACAATCCCCAACGACGTCAAGGCTATTCCCCAAAGTTGCAGAGATCCTGGGATGGACCGTATGAAGTGATGAAACGCATCAACGACCTTATTTATCGCATAAGGAAGGTTCCAAGTGGGAAGCCAAGGGTGGTGCATTTCAATCGATTAGCTCCATACGCAGGAAGTAGCTCACAAGAGGAGGTCCATAGATGTAGTGTTGAGTCAGGGGATCTAACGTTCGAAGAGTTTATGAAGAAATTCGCGACAGGCAAGAGGGTGAACTACGATGTCATCGAAGAAGTGCAAAAAGACTTGTTCTCGGTGCCAAAAGAATATTCGTTGGCTCACTGTGTGGCTAAGGACTTCAAAATGTCAAGAGGAATTGCTGTGGTCTTCCGAGACAAGTTCGGCAAGATGGGGGAGCTTCGAAAACAACAACCGTATGTGGGAGGTGTCGCGCAGCTGAGACGCCAAGGGCGACTTATCAATTACATGGTTACAAAAGAAGCTTCCCATCATAAGCCTACTTACGAAGCCTTATGGAACTGCCTCCTTGTTCTTCGGGAGGAACTGCTTCTTGAAAACATAACGAAGCTGGCAATCCCAAAGGTAGGCTGTGGAATTGGAGAGTCATTCGAAGCATGATTGAAGTGATTTTCCAACATGCTGGTATAAGCATCTTGGTCTGTGGCTACAATCCATGGAAGCCGCAAAACAACCAGAAAAAAGTGGACTGTCATTTTTACATGGTTTCAAAGTGCAACAAAGGAGCGACCTGTAGATTCCTTCATGACCCCAGCAAAACCATTAGGAAGTTTCGGGACGAAACAGTCTTAAGGAAGGGGCAGTGTAACGAATTTGGGTCCCGATCATTCCGGAGCGTCCTTGAGCCCGTCCAGGTGCGAACTGATGACTCACAAACTTCGAGTAACGACCTTCAGCCGCCGGAAGCGGTGACATCACCGTCTGCTGGGTCATCGTTCCCGAGTGTTCCACAGGGTGACTCATCGACGTATCGCCGGGATTTGCCAGCAACTTCTAAATTCTAGAAAGATTTTGTGTCTGGGTATAAAGTGGACCGACGGACCGAACGTGATTCATTGTGGCCGCAGTAGTCGTATAGTTCATGTCATAAATAAATGTTATAAAATAAATATCGCTCGGTTTACCTAACTATTGTTAGTATTTAGTTATTGTTAATTATTAATTCTGTGTAAATAAATATTTAGTGGACATTTGTCGTAAATAAATTCCGAACCCTAGTTAAAACGTTAAAATCGTGACAATATTTCATCACTGCTTTCACCTACTAGAAAAAACCAATTTTACTTCCAGCTTTGTTCCAATCTACGTTTAAACACTGTACAGTTGGTATTCCAAGCTGAATGATTTATATCCAATTTCATTCTCAAGTGTTTTACTGCATGTGCACAGTTTACACATTTTAGCTCAGTATCTGTCTTTTGCCGTTCACTGATTAGACAGCTTTACGATTAAATCCACTGCACGAAAAACACCTGGTGATCTCTACAGCGTCTAGCCCAACTAATGTTTAATTTTGCTTCTCTCATTATTAACTTACTAGCAGTCCAGTGAGACAAATGTCTCATTTAACGCGCCTTCAAACCTCGATCGGTTAGGCAACCACCCAGACCTGGAAGGTGTCAAAATGGTTGCCTAACCGATCGAGGATTTAAGGCGCAGAGGGTCGCAGCTACGTTTCGCGGCCGAAACAGTTTTTATTTAATACGCGTTCTATTTGAAAAACGGTCTTTTTGTGATTTCTCGAAAACCGGAAGTGTCACGTGACTGAAATTCGGTTCCTGACCTGACATGACCATTCCAAACATATAACTTTAATAACTTTTTTCTCTATCTCTTACGGTTTGGCTGCTGAAACAGCGTCCCGGATAAAACAGCGTCCCAGACAGACACGTCTATTAGATAAAGGATAAGGCATCGCATTAACTTCTGCATATACCGTATAATATCTTCTCCCAGTTTTACCTACTGTTATTTTCTTTAATATGTACTACTTTGAAGTCAACCTCTTGCACATTTAAATAATTATTTTGATTTCTTATTTCATCTTCTATGGTTCCAAATGACATTTTTTCGCTTATTCGAACTATTTTGATCCTGGGTAATCTTTTTTCGTGATGGTTACTTCATAATTTTCTCCAATTTTGCTTGTTACCTTTTCTTATATTTGGTTCAATGCCTTTTTATTTCTTTCTATTACAATATCACCTTGCTAACATGTCGAATTCCTGAAAATCCTAAATTAGTAGGATCAATGGATTTTTTTGTTTTCTTTTGCGTGTCCTTACTTTTTTGTTTCTGATTCTTGGGATTTATGAAAACAACTGGACTGTGTTTTTATTTTTAAGTTTTCCAGCTTAACTCAGTTCTGCCATATCTTGCTTTTCAATTATTGGTTTGTATTTGTTCGTTGCGCGAATTTTAATGCCTTGTAAATCATCCAATTTCTGTGATTAATTTTGCAGTTAATATTTCTGTGGGCTAAACCCCATTCCTCATTTATTTCTGAAAGTGCTAGTCATTTTATGTACGAGTAATGTATCCATCACTTCAGACATAGATATTATCATATATAATGCAACTAGTGGGTTCTTTATTATCAAATAATCATTTCTGTTTACACGAGATATATTGTTTGGCAATCACGCTCGTCCTTCGGACTCGCGCGGAAACAGTGGAAACAGAAATGATTTGATAATCAAGAAGACACGAGTTGCATTCGGCTAGATTATATCACGAGTCAATAAACAACGTTTGAATAGTGTATTTTAAATATTAAAAGTACAGTTAATGTGGTTGTTATGACAATTGTACTGACAGCAGGTAACGTGATGTTTGTAAAGTCGTGTGATTATCACCTATTAATCAGGAAGGTATGTGATTGTCAGTTGCTATGTACATTATCAAAAGCTAGTACATGCGTAATTATGCATTTTGCCGTTTTTCATTGGTTGATGCTAGAGGGAGTGGTATAATCAGTAATAATACCACGAGACGACTGTGAATTATCATAAATACTTTTGCTTTCTCACGAAACGGATTGCTTAGAAACATCACGAGCCGAAGGCGAGTGGTGTTTCTACAAAGCAACCCGTTGAGTTTGTAAGCAAAAGTATTTGATAATTCTTCAAGCCGTCGAGTGAGTATTCGATTAGATTATACCATGAATATCAATAAGGGAATTACACTAAAAATGTATTTAATGCTTATCCTAAAAAATTTGTTGGAAATGGCATGACATTGACAGCTGACAGCTCAAAATTGAAAACACCAAAACGATAACACCACGGTGTTTTCACTTATTAATACGTGGGCTGAATAGGGATTTTGTGCATTATGAATGGTATAATCACATTAGTATTATTATTTCATTGCTGCACCCTTACATAACGAATAAGATTCATTGTATTGCACGTTTTATTTGAAGCTTAACCCTCAACATTGCTAAGTAATTTAACAGCGAAGTCGAAATTGACCGGAATAAAATCAGGTTAAGCATCTACTTGGGAAGACTTTAAGATAGCTACTTGCATGTAGCGAGTAGCGAAGATAACGGCTACATACGGTTGAAAGAGATCAGCGCGCGCTTCGAGTGGGCTGATAATAATTCGAGTTTACGACGTAGGCTAGTTGTAGCTCGGAACTTGTTTTTACACTTAGCGATAAACCAAATTTATCTATTATGTATATGATCTCGGTTATATCGCTGTAAATAGAGATTACGTTAGTCGTTTCGCGAAACTCTTTTTAGCGTAAGAATACAGCGATCTGTTTGTTCCGCTTTGTTTAGTAAGTAGCTATTTTTGCAGTGTAGACTACTTCTAATCTGTAAGTACAATTACTTTTAAATTAACAAATATGCATTTGGTGTTGCTTTAAACAGTTATTAATACTTATAATCTAAATTGTGTTTTCTTGGACCATTAATCAAAAGCATGTCATAAATATTGTTTCTGAAACTAAATATATTCTTAGAAGCTTCATATGGAAAAGGTACTTTTCCAAATGGAAAAATTAAGTGTGCACAGTTATCAACTTCGAATGCTAAAAGTAAACTAATAATATAACTATATATTTTTAAAACACAATGTTTACTAAACAGTTAAATCGTTTAACTCCGCGGGGAAACCGATGTGACATTGCTTCACAGTTGTTCATTCTTCACTGAACTTGCTCTTAATACACAACTGGAAGGTAAATTAGACTTCAGTCTCAGAGAGTCATGACACAAAATATGACTGTTTGGTGCGTCGACACTGTAGGACCTTCACAACTTGAGGTAAACCATAAAGCATATCATACAACGTTTTTATTGCCTTGACATGTCCTAAAACTAGCTAATTAACAACTAGATTTGAACTTTAGGCAACCTGCAAAGGACTCCATGGAGTGTTTCTATTGCCTTGACGTGTTCTGAAAATAGTTTAGTGTTATCCGGACATAAAATATTAATAAGCGTAGGGATGAAATATTTGATAATTTTGGGGCTCGGTTAGAAATAAAATTCAAAAATAAGCAGAACGTTGGGGGTTGTGGCAAAGGCGCGACGTATTAGTGAACGTGAGTTGTTTTGCGTAGTTATTTCTTGGTGTAAGCGATTATATGCGAACCATTCATTAATTATACTGTGATAAGTTGCATAATGCGAGGCGAAGCGACGAGCGCGGCTATGCGTAATTCTAGATAGTGAATTAAATTAGCTAGTGTAGAATGTACAGTGGTGGAATTAAAAAAAGCGTACAACTCTTGAAATCACTTTGCGTCATTCTTGATTTGTTCTTTGTGCGCTTAATATTTCTGCCTTGATATTTTAAAAAATAAGGAAAAGTTAATTAATCATGAATTGTATTTGCAATTAATTTATTTGACGTAAGCTGTCAAATAAAGAACGGTTTAATGTATGTCATTTTGAGTGTACGCTTTTTCTGATTCCGCCACTGTACGTACTATCGTAAACAATTGAATGATGGTAGCTTTTTGGCAATTACATCGTCCAGTAGACGTCATAGGTTCTTGCTTGTGCTGGTCGACTATGTGATAGTCAAAGAGTTGAATTCCGCGAAAGCACGAGGTTTCGCACAGTGATTCGCGGAAGCATGTGGTTCCGAAATAATAATATAAGCCCACTATAGCCTAGCAAGATTTACGGTAATTACTGTACGGTGAAAGACCAGTATCCTACGAGTATTTGCGAACTCTGTACGGGTTATAACAATAGTTAATCTAGTGGATTACTATTGGGCAGTAAGAGCGAAAAGTACAGACAGCTAACCCAACCAATGAAGGCAGCGATGAGGTGCCAAAGGTTTGATGCTGACTGATGCAATTTCAAGCGTTGTAACATCTCCACCAGAAATACGGAGGGGCGGTCAGTAAGTTTATGTTCTTTTCATTTTACTGCCTGCCTCCGCCACTGGGCCAAGGAAGGCTCGAACCTGCACTGTTTGCACCCCGTTGCCACCTTGTAGTCATGGGTGAGTTGCATCCACCACTTTGACACATTTCAAAAGTATCGGAAATTGAATTTTAATATAAAACACCAGAACGCCGTCTAACATAAGCATGAACATCTTTTATAGTAGTTATAGTACAGGCAATACAGGATGTTACACAATTTTAGGATCAGCACTCGTATAGCTTCCAGGGGCGACTTCTATATCATAGGTCGAAAGGTATAAACGTGGGGCACTCTATTGTGACCTCGAATTACAGAAATTTTATTTTAACTAACGCCAAGTTACACAGGAGTAGCAAACAGGCACAATAAGATATGCTAATGGCGTCAGTGGGGTATTTACTGGCCCCCTGACTCGACTCTTAGCTGGATTGAAATTCCCTGCAGTCGAAAGTGCTAACCGCTATTATGCCTCCAAGGGTTTCCTTTCAGGGAAGAAATGTATGCTTTACGTCTCGGTGATCCAGGTTCTTTTATCCTGCTTGATTCTGTTGATTGCGCCAGCGGAGTCGTGGTGTCCTCGACGGTTTTATTGGTTTTGACCCTTTTGTAGGTAAATATACGTCCGTAAGATGGGACTTCCTGCAGCACGTTTTCGACGCCCTTGCGATGTCAGAATGGTGCAAGGCGCGTTATTTACCGTACTTGCATTGATAATTCCGCGTACTGACATTCAATGGAGGTTGTCAATAACTCGCCACCCTATTCGCGTTAAGTTTATAGAACTTGTCAATCACTCGCACATCTTGCTGATTTACAAACGGACCTCCTGCTGGTATAACACTTTCAGCAAATCTACCTGAAGTTTCTCCTCCAGGATGTATGCGTTGCACTCTTCAGCCATTTTCGCGGGAGTTAGTTACTGCCGCGATGTATGCTGTGTGTGCCCGCTACACGAGCATTGTTCTGTCGCTGTTTTAAGGAAATTAAAGTTAGTGGGCGTTAACACAGATTACTTAGGTGGGGGAGTGCAAGAGTGTAAAAAACAACTCGAATAACCGGAACCACATTCTGAATTGACTAGGCATTTGCACAAATGCCTAGGTGAATATATCTAACCGTATACCAGAGTCCTAGTCGTAGTAAATAATCTTATTATACATTTGCAGTTACTAGAAAATCATAAAATAAACAATTAGGACGTGGTAACACGTAAAATAAAGTTTTAAATTCTGTTTACTTAATAGTTGTAGATTAAAGGGGCTATTTTACACTTTAAGTATGTTGAAAGTACTTTCCTGTAAACCTGTATAAGCTTATCTGGTACTGAGTGTAGGATCTTTAAGAGGTTTATCTGTTTTTCTTCCTACAATCAACCGAACTGAGAGTAACCGAAAATTATAGGTATGTTGTTGAAGAAATATCCAACTTAAAATGGGATTATGAAAAATATATGTGCATAGTTAAACGAAGGGACTTGGGTGGTTGAGTGAGTAAGCGGTCAACTTAGCAACCAGATGGACATGGGTTCAAATTTGATGGTAGCCGAAATTTGTCTCAGAGCTGAAATGGATTTGAACTCATTAGTTGAGTTAGCTTTAAGTTACATTTAGGATTTTTATGAATATGCTGTGTGCTTGTATATGGGGGAGTGTATATGGGAGAACGAGTATCGGCAAGCGACCCATTACTACGTTACCCTTCCCGCGCGGTATGAATGGTTCTGTACACCGACAGGTAAAGAGGCTAAAGATCATGAATGAAGTAATGTAGAGTCTGACGAAAAAATGGAAGATAGTTAAGTGTCGTGCTTCGTTGAAGCCCTTGTTTATAGTCCTGGCTTGAAAAAGATTCACTGAGCACAAGCCGGCGGTATGATGATATAAAAATAACAGTCGAGCCGATAAAAACTGTAAATTTACGTCTACATCGTTAGCTGGTCAAGTACCCATGTTGTCGTATCTGCACTTGGTCTATTACTTCCTTCTCATTCAAAATGCTTTCTTCCTGCTTGCTTATTACAAAAGCCTGTGTTTGTTTGATTGAAATTGGCTATGGTTGGAAAGTAATGAAACTTTGGCTTCAACAGGCTGATGGGTCGGAAAGCCTCAGAACGACTTGAGCAGGTTTTTGCGCCCACTAATTAAATAGCTGCTACACAAAAATTACCTTAAGTTGTAAAACCAGCTGAGTTTTTTTATGTTTGTCAAAATGTACGTTGCTAAACTACGATTAACTGTTTGGCAAATATCGCCCGTTACATGTTTGTAGATTTTCAATTAGTCTATAACATGACGCTATTCACGATTCGTAAACCGATTTAATCTTTAGTGTCACGTTGCAAATATACGTTAAATATATATTGAAAGGAGCTAAAATTGTACGCTTTGTTTGTCATCGATTGAGGAACTCTTGATTGCTGAATTTTGTTGTCGATATAGATTTTCGAGTATTTCCATATCACAAGATTAATATGCAACACTGTTTTCCAATAAACCCTATCTGATTAGATCATACGCGTTTTAATAATTTGCAAAACAATGATTCCGCTGGTCTTTACACCTCAAGTCCTTATATTCCAGTTGCATGTGGAATCTGTGTGAAGGGAACAGGAGGTTTTATTTTTTTGTGAAATTATCTGAAAATATCAACCATTGCTTTGGTATGTGTCCTTTTTCATAGATTTTATTGAATATTTGTACCAAGAGGTCTATATTACCAACATGGAATAGTTTTATCTGTTTTATTTATCACACAGGCACCCATAAATGGTAGAAAAATTGAAGTGAAGCCAATTCTACATAATTAACTGTGTTAAACAGCGCTCGCATTTTTTGTTTAAATTACAACCAAAATTATAAATTAAAAATTTATTCCACAACACATGTATAACTCGTATTTTACCTTTCACTGCTTATCTCATTCAGGTTATTAGGGTAGGTGTAGGTATTCTATTCAATACAGTGAGTGCCATATATCTGACCATATAATGGTATTGTGTTTACATAATAGTTTTGGAGTAGTTTGACTATTCAAAATACATTCCTATTCAATATTCAATTTGTATTCAGGCTTTTGAAGATGTGTAGATACGAGGATAAGCTAATAAAAACCACTTAAATCGATACAAAAGAAACAAGTGAAACCAAAACGTGATCCCCTCCAATAAATAAAAACCCTTGAAAAAGAAATCTTTATCTTGCACTGAAAAATATGTCTTTGTAGCTGTCTTGAGCATATTATCATCCAGAAACGTAGTTCTCCGTAGGTGCTTTTTCAGAATTGTGAAAAGGTAGTAGTCAGAGTAGGCAATGTCTGGACTATAGAGGCATTGATCAATTTTCTCGAACCCAGAGTTCTGAATTGCTAGCTTCGCAAGTTGGTTGGTGTGGACAGGTGCACTATCGTGCAGTAGGAGCACATCATTTCAAAGTTTAGCACGACGCATTGTTAGGGCTCAAAATCCTTACTAAAACAAAAACCAACAAAACCAATGCCCCAATGTAGGCGTCAATTTGTTACAGACCAAATCGTTGTTTAAAAAACAACCCGTAATAACGAATTGCTCCAACTAGTCTGCAGTTGAGACAAGGACGGTACAAGGGGTGCTATGAAGATGAATTAGGGTGAGGGCGTCACAAGGCTAAAATCAAGTTCCAGGTCGTTACGACGTCTCTTACCTTGAAGGAACATCAACGGATTCGCAGGAAAAAATGGTCAACTGGACCTTGGTCACTTACCTTTACTTTCAGCTAATTATTTGACTATACAAATACGTTCTGTACGTCTGCTTTACAACGGGATACAACAAAAACGTTGAATAATATTTAAATACAATAATGATCACACCAAATTCTGGTGCAGTAATCTTCGGACTAATTTCAACTATTATTTCCTGTGTGGCGCCACGAAAGTACACAATATGAAAAATTGATTTCAAATACGCAAACGACAGCCAAAAGCACAAAATCGTAAATACAGTACTATACAAATTTGGAACGTCAAACCAGCGTACATACGTCAAACAAGTAGAGACACTCATGTCAAATGTTGAAAACTGTTTAGAGTGCCTGGGACAGTAACTCGGGGGGTATTTCTAAGCTTGACTATCAGATGGCAGCACAAAATTCTACCAATAAGAGCCACTTACTAGCTCTGCTACCAATCATATGTGGCAAAGTAGTGGCTCCATCTGTTAGTATTATCGGAAAGTACCCCCCAGGAGCCGTTCAAGGTCTCAAAAACGGTATTTTGACATCAAAGGAACCGACAGTGAGTGTCTCTACTTGTTTAATTTATGTACGCTGGTAAAACTTCGAACATAAGCCGAAATCTAAGCATGGAAGTATTTCAAAAAGGACGGACAATTGGCGATACGAAACATAAAATGTGCACAGCATGCCAAAGTTACATTTTAGTATAGCGGAAATGTAGAATTCGTTACGATATCTCAAGCCATGGAGGCAAAGCACAGTGCCCAGCAGTTTGCTTACCAGGTGTGTACGATACACGTAGAACAATTGAGAAGGAAACACCATGGCCAGGTCAGGGAAAAATGCTGGAAAGTGACGAGAAGATGCCTAGGCGGAGATGCAACATGAAACGGACTGGCGGCATGGAATGTACTCAACTCGATGAATGGACTATAGACGTGTGTTTATGTGATGCGATATAAAATCGATATTTGGGGAACCTATGATAGACGAGACGGTATAATACGGATATCCCCAATTGTTAATATACCTGGAACAACTTCCGAATTAAGTCGAGTTGCCTTGCGGCGGGTAAAGTTATACTTGCAAATACTACAGTAACGAAACACAACAGCGTTACCACTTGCGGCAATTCTTATTTTCGCCACTTGTTTGAAGATCCAAGCGCAACGTTGCCGTAGTGTGGCTAAAGGCCCGCACTGACACGTAAGCGTTTCCTCAGTCAGCAACACATTGTCCCCGATGCCAAGACTTAAGTGTTGGTCGAAAAACGAAATTTCCAATCTACACGATGTATTCCCCTCGTGGTGGGTGTAATAGAAGGAAAAGCCACGACACTATGCAGATGCAAGTAACATAATCTCCGCCTGTGCAGAGTATATCGATAAAGAAAAATTCCTAGGACGATGCAATTTCTGCTGACTGCACGCATTTATTTCACAGTAAACCCCCTTGCATTCGATTTTTTTCAGTACTATACTTACTATTCGTATTCGAACACCATTTTCCAGTATTCGTATTCGAACACTATTTTCCAGTAATCGACCGAAGTCTGGTATTTTACAAAAAATGTTCAGATCTGGAGTTAAACACTGCCCTACGAATTATTATTGGTTCTAGAGATTATACCATTCCATAGAAGATCAACTAATGAAAAACGGTAAAAGTGTATAGTTACGCATGTACTAACTTTTGATAACGTACATAGCAACAGTGATAATCATTCACCTTCTTGGCTAATAACTGATAGTCAAATATAACAGAGACCGACGGTCTATCGTGCCCTTCAATGAATAACTAGCACGACGAATATCACCCGTTAAGAATGCGATCAGCCAGATCAGCTGCCACATTAAATCTTGGCAATCTACTGGAAGGAACTTCGTATATTCCATCTAAAAATGAAACAATAAAACCGTATTATATGTGCCATGTAACTCAGTCTACTGATAAATGTCTTTTCTCTATTGCATCTATAGCTCCTTCGTTAGTAGACCGTAATAACTGAAACGCGTTTCCAGCAATTCTGCAATATTTAGTTGTTGATATTACATTGGAATGAACTATATCACAAAAAAATTTAGCCTTGTCGCAATAAAAATCGTTGTACTAGGCGATCAAGTGCTTGTTTAGTAATTCGCTGCGATTATATGTTCTTTTGATGATAAGAGATAAGATAAATGCCATTCTATTTTTATCGGTGCATATTTACATCAAATAAAGTTCTGGAATTTATATATGTGCAAAACAATTTCCATCGTCCTACGTTTACTTTTTTTTATAAGTAAATCCCATGCTCATTTTCGTACTTATCTAAAAGACTGTTTTTAGAATAACATGTTTAAAAATATTATAGATGATTTCATTTGATATATTTATTTATACCAGTTCAAGCAGCATTGATTTGAAACCTTGTTAATAGGTACTAAAGGCTTTATGCTTAATTGAATGGTTACAGCTATCACGTCAAATAAATTGTATTCGCTCCAACAATAAAATATGTAAAGTAGGAATAATGTTCAATATCAACGTCATAACTATTGAAATGTATGATTAGCTTAACAGTTTACAAATTATGTACAGCCTACCACGCCGTATCGGCCTACACGAGTAATAATAACCCGAAACTTCAGTCACTTTATGGGATGTTTATAATTAATATGTTGAAAGTGCTGGTGAAGTTAAGCACACTTCTCATTTATGTGTTTAGTCGTTTACCAATAAATTGCCATCTATTTCCTATAGTTATCATAGCTAAAATTGTTATTTGTTGTAATTAGAAAGCTGTAAATTTACTAACAAAATTACAAAAGCGTATTTCGAAGTTATACTAGCACTGCTCTTTTAATACTTCTTGTGTTTTTGCATGCTTTAAGCAATCTGAGAGTTTCGTTTGGGGTGACTTGAAAATCGTATTACAAAGAACTTAAATATTTATTTCTATTGTAGAAATATATATTCAAACGGTCAGTAATAATAACTATAGAATGGTGTTACCGCTAAAGATAAAGAGGCGCGGTTGCTTAGTGGGATGGGGCGGGGGTTAAAGAGAAGGTGGTTCGCTCGCGATAGTCAAAATAATTGTACCTTGGAACATACGGAGACTATTCTTACTATTTATTTTAAAGCGCCAACTTGTGGGTTGGGTGACATTGACGAACTTGAAGGTTGCATCAGGACAATTGCGTCAGCGATGGAAAATAATGTGCGGTGCTCAATCTTCGAAATTTGAAACCTACCTTGTTTCGTGATCTTTGAAATATTTTACTTAAGTTTAAAATTCGCAGAACTGCACTGCGCTTTACAAAATGAATTCATACAGTAAATTTAAAGACTGTCTTTTAAGGTAACATTCATAACAAAGAAAGGAACTAAAACAATTCCTAGGGGAAACAATATTGATGCACTGGCACTGAGCTCTGAAGGCGTTTCTGCACTACGGACTGGAATATACTCCAAAAATTTATAAACACATACACAGATGGGTGGTAATTTAAATTAAGTTGTCACAAAATTACGCCAAGTCTTGACCGACATAACTTTTACGATTTTATAATACGCTTTAGTCTCGCAGTTAGACTTGGCACGCCATCTAAAAATTTTGGGTGGTTTCTTTTATAACTAATTTTAGTGTAAGCATTTAAAGGTTAAAAAGGTTGTAGAATTGCAAGCTTATATGGAAGTGTTGTAATATTCTTTAAAAATACTTCCGTCCGTCCATACAATTGACCGGGCAAAGCGAGGGCTGGGTAAACTTTATTTTTTTCCATGTACAATATGATCAAAAACTTTTAATTTCTAGAGCACTGTGGAATTGTTTCTTTTGAAATTTATGTTGGCGGTCGTTATGATATTGGCATTTTAATCTGACAGTTTGAGGTTATATAAATATTGTTATTGTAACAAATACAAACATTTCTGTTAAATACATAATAGTGTTAATAACAAAAACAACTATTGATGTTCAAAGTTATTTCCTCCATTTTCCATACATAGCACCACTTTGTATTCAGTATTAAACATTCTGCAAAAGTTAAGTCATTCTGTCAAAATTGTATAGGTTATATTATTACGTACTTTTACTCATTACAGAATGTTGTACAAAGTTTTGTAATTATGGTACCGTAATTTAATTTTACTGCGTTACAGCGTATTGTCTGAAGGCACAAGTACCCCAAATATGTCGAAAAACGACTACTTTTTAAATTGGCATTACCGATGTACGTATCATTTTGGACTCACTGCTTGAACATTTTTTATGTAATGTGACCTCTAATACACTGTGGTCAGTAATTTTCGGTGCATCTAGGACATCAACATTTAGATTCGAATTGTTAGTTATTACTAAATCTATCAATCTCTTCGGAAGTTTCAGTCACACGTGTATAATCCCAAACTAATTGTTTCATGCTTAGATGTTGAATTAAATTTGTTTACCTTTTCACATAAAAACTGTTCTTGGACATGTCAATATTAAAATCGCCTATAATTACATGTTTACTGTGGTCACGTTCTTCAAGTTTCATTAGAAATTCGCAATCGCTTGAGTTCAGAGAATAATACAATACCTTGTTACAATACCTTGTTGAAACCGTTTTCTTATACAAATTGAAAGAAGCCATAAGTTCTTGTTATATGCAATAATCGAGATTACTTTAAATTCGATATTGTTTTTTAACACTATAATTACACCGCCAGTATAACGACTCTCAGAATTACACTTTACTGTACTAACGTATGTCACAAAAGTTTTCGGAAAATTTAATAAAATGTAACCATAGTAAATAACGTCCCATCCACTTACAGTTGGAAACAAATTGTATCAAATTGATTGACGTTTAATATAACATGTCAGTTTTGTAATAAACACAGGCATAAGGTTATGTTGATGAAATACAAAATAAATAAAAAAATTGTACAACTTTTTTAACAATTACTTTTTTCCGAAAACTTTCGAGACATACGTTATACCCCGGAAAATGTATTTCACAATCCTCTATTTTATTTGTAATGGGAGTTTCACTTAAGAATAGCAATGCTGAGGGCGTCCATAAGATTAAAATTTCCAATTCTTCTATATGTGTTAACATACTTTGGGAATTGAAATATATTGTAACGAATTTGGGTCCCGATCATTCCGGAGCGTCCTTGAGCCCGTCCAGGTGCGAACTGATGACTCACAAACTTCTAGTAACGACCTTCAGCCGCCGGAAGCGGTGACATCACCGTCTGCTGGGTCATCGTTCCCGAGTGTTCCACAGGGTGACTCATCGACGTATCGCCGGGATTTGCCAGCAACTTCTAAATTCTAGAAAGATTTTGTGTCTGGGTATAAAGTGGACCGACGGACCGAACGTGATTCATTGTGGCCGCAGTAGTCGTATAGTTCATGTCATAAATAAATATTATAAAATAAATATCGCTCGGTTTACCTAACTATTGTTAGTATTTAGTTATTGTTAATTATTAATTCTGTGTAAATAAATATTTAGTGGACATTTGTCGTAAATAAATTCCGAACCCTAGTTAAAACGTTAAAATCGTGACAATTGGTGTCAGGTGTGGGGTATTGTTTAATATAAATAAATAATTAGTGTAAGTGCATCATGGCTACGAAAAAATTGATGGAATTAAAAGTAGACGAGTTAAGAAGGGAGCTAGAAGAACGAGATGAAGATTCTACTGGAAAGAAATCAAACCTGCAGGAACGTCTTCGTGGAATCCTTTTAGGAGATGGTCAAGATCCAGAGACTTTCGTGTTCAATGTCCAGGTTGATGTGCAGCAACTAATGGGAAAATTGGAATCGAAATTGATGGAAAATTCTAGTAGTTTGGAATCTAAATTGCTAGAAAATTCTAGAACTCTGAAAGATGAAATGCTCGAGAATGCTAGAACAATGGAAACTAAATTAGTGGAATGTGTAGAATCGAAATTGATGGAAAATTCTAGTAGTTTGGAGTCTAAATTGCTAGAAAATTCTAGAATCCTGAAGGATGAAATGGTAGAGAATTCTAGAAAATTGAGGGAAGAATTAATGGAAACATCTGGAGCATTAGAATCCAAGGTGCAGGAAACTTGTAGAATATTCGACAGGAAACTTGAAGAATTGGAATGTAAGATGAGAGCTCTAGAAAATGTAGACAAATCTTCTAGTGAGTTTGTAACACCGACGTTTCAAGAATCAAAAGTATTAGTCCCTGGACGTCAAGAGGTACCAACCTACGATGGGAAATCTCCCTTGGAAGAGTATCTAACATTGTTCGAGACGTTGTCCATGGTTTATGGTTGGACTACCAGTGTAAAAGCGTCCATGCTCAGTACATCTCTACGTGGGGATGCTTTGAGGGTGTTACAAACAATACCAAAGGAAGAGAGGCTGAATTTCACACAATTAGTCGCTCGCCTAGAGATGAGATATGGACAGAAACATATGGAACAAGTATATCGTTCTCAACTAAGAAACAGATTTCAAAAACCGAATGAGACCCTCCAGGATTTTGAAGCAGATATCGTGCACTTAGTACGGATCTCTTATCCGGAAGCGGGGGACGATATATGTGAGAGCCTTGCTATAGAACGGTTCATTGATGGGTTGCGAGACGTCGAGACACAGCAAGCTATTAAGTTTGCTAGGCCTAAAACCATTAGAGATGCTCTGACACAAGCTCTCGAATACGAGGCTGTTAAACAGTCAATCAAGGGACAAGCTCGTATTCGAGCGATGGAGAGCGGTGACAATGAAAGTGACAACCATTCCATTGAGGATATTGTCCAGCTGGTTTTGAAGGCACTCGATAGAAGATCCAGTAAGAATGCAAAAGCTGGCGGAAAACTAAAGCGGGTTGGTGAGAAGGGGCAGACATCAACCCGTGGTACTGAAGCCCCCGGGACAGTCGTCCAGATAGCAACTGCCGAGGACCATGCTGGAAGTGTCTTCGTGGATGGCAAGATCAACGGGCGAGCATACCGGATGCTACTTGATACTGGAGCTACGAAGACAATAGCGAAGGCTAACATCTTTAAATCCAAGCAAGACGTTGTAGCAACGCAATGGCGACTTCGAACTGCTACAGGCGACTGGGCGAAGGTCCACGGGGAGATGCGCGCCCAGATCACCATTGGAAATGCCACCTTCAAACATCAAATTATAGTGGCGGATATAGAAGAAGACATCATACTTGGAATGAACATCATGAAAAAGCATGGTTTAAAATTAGATCTGCAAGCCGGTGTGTTGGCAGTTGCTAATGAGGAACTGGTACTTCAAAATAAAAAGGACGTTAGAGTGCGTGTGATTTTGGCAGGAGATGTGACGGTTCCCGTGCGTAGTGAGATGCTGGTAAACGGAAGAACGGATGAAGATGGGTGTATGTGGTCTGGACAAGTGACAATCTTAGAACCAGAATATAGTGATAGAGGAACAGGACCTGGTGTGTTAGTTGCGAAAACTGTTGTTAAGACTAATTCTAAGATACCAGTACGTCTGATGAACATCAACCACTACCCGGTAACTCTCAAGGAAGGTACGGTCTTGGGCTGCTGCTCATCGGTGTCATCCATCGTGCATCCATCCCAGAATATAGAGACTTCTTCTGTTGCACCGTGTGAACAGCTGGATAATTTGATTGCTACTGCAAGTCAAGGATTGTTGCCGGAACAAAAGGCGAGGGTGAAAGAGCTAATAAAACGATACTCCGACGTCTTCGAATGGAAGAATAGCGCCAAAGGAAGGACTAATAACGTCCAACATAAAATTGATACGGGCGAATCAAAACCTATTCGCCAAGCACCTAGAAGGTTACCTTTGGCCAAATACCAAGAAGCTGAGCAAATCATTAGCGAAATGAAACGAGATGGAGTGATTGAAGAATCCAACAGCCCATGGGCTTCACCTGTGGTATTGGTGAAGAAGAAAGATGGTTCCACTCGATTTTGCGTTGATTATCGACAGTTGAACAATGTTACGAAGAAGGACAGTTACCCGTTACCACGGATTGACGATACCTTGGATACACTTGCGGGATCAAAAATCTTTTCAACTTTGGATTTGAAGAGTGGATATTGGCAAGTGGAAATGGAGAAGAAGGATCGTGAGAAAACTGCATTCACTGTAGGATCAGGGTTATGGCAGTTTACAGTAATGCCTTTTGGCCTATGTAATGCCCCGGCTACGTTTGAACGTTTAATGGAATCCGTATTGAAAGGGTTGTCTTGGAGAACTTGCCTGGTATATCTGGATGATATAATTGTGGTCGGAAAAACGTTCGAAGACCATGTGAAGAATTTGGAGGAAGTTTTCCAAAGGTTGAGGAGTGCCAACCTGAAGTTAAGTCCAAAGAAGTGTAACTTGTTCAGAAAAGAAGTCAATTACTTGGGTCATGTTGTATCTGGAGGAGGAGTGGCCGCTGATCCAGAGAAGATCAGAGCTGTCAAAGAATGGCGAATACCTAAAGACAAGCATGATGTGAGAAGTTTCCTCGGGCTTTGCACATATTATAGAAGATATGTGATGGGTTTTGCAAACATCGCAAAACCACTAACACGATTGACCGAAGAAAGCAGAAAATTTGACTGGGACCATGATTGTCAAAATGCTTTTGAACAGCTTAAAGAAGCCTTAATAAGTGCTCCAGTGCTGAGCTATCCTTTGCCAGAAGGCAAGTTCATTCTCGATACCGATGCGAGTAACGTTGGCATTGGCGGAGTGTTATCCCAAGAACAAGATGGCCAAGAAAAGGTCATTGGGTATTTTAGTAAGGTGTTGTCGAAGCCAGAAAGAAATTACTGTGTGACCAGAAAGGAGCTGCTAGCAGTGGTCAAAAGTGTCGAGCATTACTACAAGTACCTCTATGCAAGAAGATTCCTCATAAGGACGGACCATGCGGCATTGAAGTGGCTTCTGCAGTTCAAGAATCCAGAAGGACAGGTGGCCAGATGGATTGAGAGACTGCAGGAATATGATTTAGAAATTGAACACAGAGCCGGAACTAGTCATCGCAATGCTGATGCATTATCAAGAAGACCTTGTCCTTTGGAGTGCACCCACTGCAGTCGTGTGGAGGACAAGTGTGGACACGTACTACGAACAACTGTTATACACGATCAATGGCAGCTTGAAGACCTTGACAAGGATCAAAATGAAGATTCAGAATTAGGCCATTTGATGAAGTGGATAAGTCGTGGTTCCAGACCAACTTGGGAAGAAGTATGTCCGCAGTCAACCAATTTGAAAACGTACTGGGCGCAATGGAAATCAATCAGGATGGATGATGGACTTTTAAAGCGTGTCCTGGAAAATGAAGATGGTACACATCAAAGGTTGCAGCTATTGGTCCCAAGAAGAAGGGTGCCTGAAGTGTTGAAGCAGCTGCATGATGGTGTGTCGGGTGGACACTTGGGCGTCAAGAAAACGCTGGAAAAGGTACGCCAAAGATTCTATTGGGTGAATTGCAAAGAGGACGTGAAAGAATGGTGTCGAAAATGTACCACATGTGCTGCAAGCAATGGACCCCATAAGAAAAGGAAAGCTCCTATGCGCCAGTATAACGTAGGAAGCCCCTTCGAGAGAATAGCGATAGACATATCCGGTCCGTTTCCATTAACAGATGACGGTAACAAATATATCCTGGTGGCCATGGACTACTTCAGTAAATGGGTTGAAGCATATGCACTTCCAAACCAGGAAGCTTCGACAGTCGCTGAAGTATTGGTGAAGGAGTTCATCAGTCGATTTGGGGTGCCCATGGAATTGCATTCCGATCAGGGAAGAAATTTTGAATCTGCCATTTTCCAGAACATGTGTACACTGCTTGGAATACGAAAAACTGGAACAACTGCTTTGCATCCGCAGTCTGACGGAATGGTAGAAAGAATGAACAGGACAGTTGGGAAGTACTTGTCAAAGGTTGTTTCTAATCGCCAAAGGGACTGGGACCAGTATATCCATCTGTTCTTGCTGGCGTACCGCTCTTCAGTACATGAAACCACTGGACAGACGCCTGCAAATGTTCTTTTTGGAAGAGAAATTCGATTGCCATGTGACCTTAAATTCGGCTGCAAACCTGGCGAGGAAATAGTCGGCGATGATTATGTAAGCAATCTACGCCGAAAGATGGCCGAAATACACAATCAAGTTCGTTCGAACATCCAAGAGGCTAGCAACCGAATGAAGGAAAACTACGACATCAAGGCAGAGGAAGGCGGCTACCAGGATGGAGATTTAGTGTGGCTCTACAATCCCCAACGACGTCAAGGCTATTCCCCAAAGTTGCAGAGATCCTGGGATGGACCGTATGAAGTGATGAAACGCATCAACGACCTTATTTATCGCATAAGGAAGGTTCCAAGTGGGAAGCCAAGGGTGGTGCATTTCAATCGATTAGCTCCATACGCAGGAAGTAGCTCACAAGAGGAGGTCCATAGATGTAGTGTTGAGTCAGGGGATCTAACGTTCGAAGAGTTTATGAAGAAATTCGCGACAGGCAAGAGGGTGAACTACGATGTCATCGAAGAAGTGCAAAAAGACTTGTTCTCGGTGCCAAAAGAATATTCGTTGGCTCACTGTGTGGCTAAGGACTTCAAAATGTCAAGAGGAATTGCTGTGGTCTTCCGAGACAAGTTCGGCAAGATGGGGGAGCTTCGAAAACAACAACCGTATGTGGGAGGTGTCGCGCAGCTGAGACGCCAAGGGCGACTTATCAATTACATGGTTACAAAAGAAGCTTCCCATCATAAGCCTACTTACGAAGCCTTATGGAACTGCCTCCTTGTTCTTCGGGAGGAACTGCTTCTTGAAAACATAACGAAGCTGGCAATCCCAAAGGTAGGCTGTGGAATTGGAGAGTCATTCGAAGCATGATTGAAGTGATTTTCCAACATGCTGGTATAAGCATCTTGGTCTGTGGCTACAATCCATGGAAGCCGCAAAACAACCAGAAAAAAGTGGACTGTCATTTTTACATGGTTTCAAAGTGCAACAAAGGAGCGACCTGTAGATTCCTTCATGACCCCAGCAAAACCATTAGGAAGTTTCGGGACGAAACAGTCTTAAGGAAGGGGCAGTGTAACGAATTTGGGTCCCGATCATTCCGGAGCGTCCTTGAGCCCGTCCAGGTGCGAACTGATGACTCACAAACTTCGAGTAACGACCTTCAGCCGCCGGAAGCGGTGACATCACCGTCTGCTGGGTCATCGTTCCCGAGTGTTCCACAGGGTGACTCATCGACGTATCGCCGGGATTTGCCAGCAACTTCTAAATTCTAGAAAGATTTTGTGTCTGGGTATAAAGTGGACCGACGGACCGAACGTGATTCATTGTGGCCGCAGTAGTCGTATAGTTCATGTCATAAATAAATGTTATAAAATAAATATCGCTCGGTTTACCTAACTATTGTTAGTATTTAGTTATTGTTAATTATTAATTCTGTGTAAATAAATATTTAGTGGACATTTGTCGTAAATAAATTCCGAACCCTAGTTAAAACGTTAAAATCGTGACAATATTTCATCACTGCTTTCACCTACTAGAAAAAACCAATTTTACTTCCAGCTTTGTTCCAATCTACGTTTAAACACTGTACAGTTGGTATTCCAAGCTGAATGATTTATATCCAATTTCATTCTCAAGTGTTTTACTGCATGTGCACAGTTTACACATTTTAGCTCAGTATCTGTCTTTTGCCGTTCACTGATTAGACAGCTTTACGATTAAATCCACTGCACGAAAAACACCTGGTGATCTCTACAGCGTCTAGCCCAACTAATGTTTAATTTTGCTTCTCTCATTATTAACTTACTAGCAGTCCAGTGAGACAAATGTCTCATTTAACGCGCCTTCAAACCTCGATCGGTTAGGCAACCACCCAGACCTGGAAGGTGTCAAAATGGTTGCCTAACCGATCGAGGATTTAAGGCGCAGAGGGTCGCAGCTACGTTTCGCGGCCGAAACAGTTTTTATTTAATACGCGTTCTATTTGAAAAACGGTCTTTTTGTGATTTCTCGAAAACCGGAAGTGTCACGTGACTGAAATTTGGTTCCTGACCTGACATGACCATTCCAAACATATAACTTTAATAACTTTTTTCTCTATCTCTTACGGTTTGGCTGCTGAAACAGCGTCCCGGATAAAACAGCGTCCCAGACAGACACGTCTATTAGATAAAGGATAAGGCATCGCATTAACTTCTGCATATACCGTATAATATCTTCTCCCAGTTTTACCTACTGTTATTTTCTTTAATATGTACTACTTTGAAGTCAACCTCTTGCACATTTAAATAATTATTTTGATTTCTTATTTCATCTTCTATGGTTCCAAATGACATTTTTTCGCTTATTCGAACTATTTTGATCCTGGGTAATCTTTTTCGTGATGGTTACTTCATAATTTTCTCCAATTTTGCTTGTTACCTTTTCTTATATTGGTTCAATGCCTTTTTTATTTCTTTCTATTACAATATCACCTTGCTAACATGTCGAATTCCTGAAAATCCTAAATTAGTAGGATCAATGGGATTTTTTTGTTTTCTTTTGCGTGTCCTTACTTTTTTGTTTCTGATTCTTGGGATTATGAAAACAACTGGACTGTGTTTTTATTTTTAAGTTTTCCAGCTTAACTCAGTTCTGCCATATCTTGCTTTTCAATTATTGGTTTGTATTTGTTCGTTGCGCGAATTTTAATGCCTTGTAAATCATCCAATTTCTGTGATTAATTTTGCAGTTAATATTTCTGTGGGCTAAACCCCATTCCTCATTTATTTCTGAAAGTGCTAGTCATTTTATGTACGAGTAATGTATCCATCACTTCAGACATAGATATTATCATATATAATGCAACTAGTGGGTTCTTTATTATCAAATAATCATTTCTGTTTTACACGAGATATATTGTTGGCAATCACGCTCGTCTTCGGACTCGCGCGGAAACAGTGGAAACAGAAATGATTTGATAATTCAAGAAGACACGAGTTGCATTCGGCTAGATTATATCACGAGTCAATAAACAACGTTTGAATAGTGTATTTTAAATATTAAAAGTACAGTTAATGTGGTTGTTATGACAATTGTACTGACAGCAGGTAACGTGATGTTTGTAAAGTCGTGTGATTATCACCTATTAATCAGGAAGGTATGTGATTGTCAGTTGCTATGTACATTATCAAAAGCTAGTACATGCGTAATTATGCATTTTGCCGTTTTTCATTGGTTGATGCTAGAGGGAGTGGTATAATCAGTAATAATACCACGAGACGACTGTGAATTATCATCAATACTTTTGCTTTCTCACGAAACGGATTGCTTAGAAAACATCACGAGCCGAAGGCGAGTGGTGTTTCTACAAAGCAACCCGTTGAGTTTGTAAGCAAAAGTATTTGATAATTCTTCAAGCCGTCGAGTGAGTATTCGATTAGATTATACCATGAATATCAATAAGGGAATTACACTAAAATGTATTTAATGCTTATCCTAAAAAATTTGTTGGAAATGGCATGACATTGACAGCTGACAGCTCAAAATTGAAACACCAAAACGATAACACCACGGTGTTTTCACTTATTAATACGTGGGCTGAATAGGGATTTTGTGCATTATGAATGGTATAATCACATTAGTATTATTATTTCATTGCTGCACCCTTACATAACGAATAAGATTCATTGTATTGCACGTTTTATTTGAAGCTTAACCCTCAACATTGCTAAGTAATTTAACAGCGAAGTCGAAATTGACCGGAATAAAATCAGGTTAAGCATCTACTTGGGAGACTTTAAGATAGCTACTTGCATGTAGCGAGTAGCGAAGATAACGGCGCTACATACGGTTGAAAGAGATCAGCGCGCGCTTCGAGTGGGCTGATAATAATTCGAGTTTACGACGTAGGCTAGTTGTAGCTCGGAACTTGTTTTTACACTTAGCGATAAACCAAATTTATCTATTATGTATATGATCTCGGTTATATCGCTGTAAATAGAGATTACGTTAGTCGTTTCGCGAAACTCTTTTTAGCGTAAGAATACAGCGATCTGTTTGTTCCGCTTTGTTTAGTAAGTAGCTATTTTTGCAGTGTAGACTACTTCTAATCTGTAAGTACAATTACTTTTAAATTAACAAATATGCATTTGGTGTTGCTTTAAACAGTTATTAATACTTATAATCTAAATTGTGTTTTCTTGGACCATTAATCAACAGCATGTCATAAATATTGTTTCTGAAACTAAATATATTCTTAGAAGCTTCATATGGAAAAGGTACTTTTCCAAATGGAAAAATTAAGTGTGCACAGTTATCAACTTCGAATGCTAAAAGTAAACTAATAATATAACTATATATTTTTAAAACACAATGTTTACTAAACAGTTAAATCGTTTAACTCCGCGGGGAAACCGATGTGACATTGCTTCACAGTTGTTCATTCTTCACTGAACTTGCTCTTAATACACAACTGGAAGGTAAATTAGACTTCAGTCTCAGAGAGTCATGACACAAAATATGACTGTTTGGTGCGTCGACACTGTAGGACCTTCACAACTTGAGGTAAACCATAAAGCATATCATACAACGTTTTTATTGCCTTGACATGTCCTAAAACTAGCTAATTAACAACTAGATTTGAACTTTAGGCAACCTGCAAAGGACTCCATGGAGTGTTTCTATTGCCTTGACGTGTTCTGAAAATAGTTTAGTGTTATCCGGACATAAAATATTAATAAGCGTAGGGATGAAATATTTGATAATTTTGGGGCTCGGTTAGAAATAAAATTCAAAAATAAGCAGAACGTTGGGGGTTGTGGCAAAGGCGCGACGTATTAGTGAACGTGAGTTGTTTTGCGTAGTTATTTCTTGGTGTAAGCGATTATATGCGAACCATTCATTAATTATACTGTGATAAGTTGCATAATGCGAGGCGAAGCGACGAGCGCGGCTATGCGTAATTCTAGATAGTGAATTAAATTAGCTAGTGTAGAATGTACAGTGGTGGAATTAAAAAAAGCGTACAACTCTTGAAATCACTTTGCGTCATTCTTGATTTGTTCTTTGTGCGCTTAATATTTCTGCCTTGATATTTTAAAAAATAAGGAAAAGTTAATTAATCATGAATTGTATTTGCAATTAATTTATTTGACGTAAGCTGTCAAATAAAGAACGGTTTAATGTATGTCATTTTGAGTGTACGCTTTTTCTGATTCCGCCACTGTACGTACTATCGTAAACAATTGAATGATGGTAGCTTTTTGGCAATTACATCGTCCAGTAGACGTCATAGGTTCTTGCTTGTGCTGGTCGACTATGTGATAGTCAAAGAGTTGAATTCCGCGAAAGCACGAGGTTTCGCACAGTGATTCGCGGAAGCATGTGGTTCCGAAATAATAATATAAGCCCACTATAGCCTAGCAAGATTTACGGTAATTACTGTACGGTGAAAGACCAGTATCCTACGAGTATTTGCGAACTCTGTACGGGTTATAACAATAGTTAATCTAGTGGATTACTATTGGGCAGTAAGAGCGAAAAGTACAGACAGCTAACCCAACCAATGAAGGCAGCGATGAGGTGCCAAAGGTTTGATGCTGACTGATGCAATTTCAAGCGTTGTAACATCTCCACCAGAAATACGGAGGGGCGGTCAGTAAGTTTATGTTCTTTTCATTTTACTGCCTGCCTCCGCCACTGGGCCAAGGAAGGCTCGAACCTGCACTGTTTGCACCCCGTTGCCACCTTGTAGTCATGGGTGAGTTGCATCCACCACTTTGACACATTTCAAAAGTATCGGAAATTGAATTTTAATATAAAACACCAGAACGCCGTCTAACATAAGCATGAACATCTTTTATAGTAGTTATAGTACAGGCAATACAGGATGTTACACAATTTTAGGATCAGCACTCGTATAGCTTCCAGGGGCGACTTCTATATCATAGGTCGAAAGGTATAAACGTGGGGCACTCTATTGTGACCTCGAATTACAGAAATTTTATTTTAACTAACGCCAAGTTACACAGGAGTAGCAAACAGGCACAATAAGATATGCTAATGGCGTCAGTGGGGTATTTACTGGCCCCCTGACTCGACTCTTAGCTGGATTGAAATTCCCTGCAGTCGAAAGTGCTAACCGCTATTATGCCTCCAAGGGTTTCCTTTCAGGGAAGAAATGTATGCTTTACGTCTCGGTGATCCAGGTTCTTTTATCCTGCTTGATTCTGTTGATTGCGCCAGCGGAGTCGTGGTGTCCTCGACGGTTTTATTGGTTTTGACCCTTTTGTAGGTAAATATACGTCCGTAAGATGGGACTTCCTGCAGCACGTTTTCGACGCCCTTGCGATGTCAGAATGGTGCAAGGCGCGTTATTTACCGTACTTGCATTGATAATTCCGCGTACTGACATTCAATGGAGGTTGTCAATAACTCGCCACCCTATTCGCGTTAAGTTTATAGAACTTGTCAATCACTCGCACATCTTGCTGATTTACAAACGGACCTCCTGCTGGTATAACACTTTCAGCAAATCTACCTGAAGTTTCTCCTCCAGGATGTATGCGTTGCACTCTTCAGCCATTTTCGCGGGAGTTAGTTACTGCCGCGATGTATGCTGTGTGTGCCCGCTACACGAGCATTGTTCTGTCGCTGTTTTAAGGAAATTAAAGTTAGTGGGCGTTAACACAGATTACTTAGGTGGGGGAGTGCAAGAGTGTAAAAAACAACTCGAATAACCGGAACCACATTCTGAATTGACTAGGCATTTGCACAAATGCCTAGGTGAATATATCTAACCGTATACCAGAGTCCTAGTCGTAGTAAATAATCTTATTATACATTTGCAGTTACTAGAAAATCATAAAATAAACAATTAGGACGTGGTAACACGTAAAATAAAGTTTTAAATTCTGTTTACTTAATAGTTGTAGATTAAAGGGGCTATTTTACACTTTAAGTATGTTGAAAGTACTTTCCTGTAAACCTGTATAAGCTTATCTGGTACTGAGTGTAGGATCTTTAAGAGGTTTATCTGTTTTTCTTCCTACAATCAACCGAACTGAGAGTAACCGAAAATTATAGGTATGTTGTTGAAGAAATATCCAACTTAAAATGGGATTATGAAAAATATATGTGCATAGTTAAACGAAGGGACTTGGGTGGTTGAGTGAGTAAGCGGTCAACTTAGCAACCAGATGGACATGGGTTCAAATTTGATGGTAGCCGAAATTTGTCTCAGAGCTGAAATGGATTTGAACTCATTAGTTGAGTTAGCTTTAAGTTACATTTAGGATTTTTATGAATATGCTGTGTGCTTGTATATGGGGGAGTGTATATGGGAGAACGAGTATCGGCAAGCGACCCATTACTACGTTACCCTTCCCGCGCGGTATGAATGGTTCTGTACACCGACAGGTAAAGAGGCTAAAGATCATGAATGAAGTAATGTAGAGTCTGACGAAAAAATGGAAGATAGTTAAGTGTCGTGCTTCGTTGAAGCCCTTGTTTATAGTCCTGGCTTGAAAAAGATTCACTGAGCACAAGCCGGCGGTATGATGATATAAAAATAACAGTCGAGCCGATAAAAACTGTAAATTTACGTCTACATCGTTAGCTGGTCAAGTACCCATGTTGTCGTATCTGCACTTGGTCTATTACTTCCTTCTCATTCAAAATGCTTTCTTCCTGCTTGCTTATTACAAAAGCCTGTGTTTGTTTGATTGAAATTGGCTATGGTTGGAAAGTAATGAAACTTTGGCTTCAACAGGCTGATGGGTCGGAAAGCCTCAGAACGACTTGAGCAGGTTTTTGCGCCCACTAATTAAATAGCTGCTACACAAAAATTACCTTAAGTTGTAAAACCAGCTGAGTTTTTTTATGTTTGTCAAAATGTACGTTGCTAAACTACGATTAACTGTTTGGCAAATATCGCCCGTTACATGTTTGTAGATTTTCAATTAGTCTATAACATGACGCTATTCACGATTCGTAAACCGATTTAATCTTTAGTGTCACGTTGCAAATATACGTTAAATATATATTGAAAGGAGCTAAAATTGTACGCTTTGTTTGTCATCGATTGAGGAACTCTTGATTGCTGAATTTTGTTGTCGATATAGATTTTCGAGTATTTCCATATCACAAGATTAATATGCAACACTGTTTTCCAATAAACCCTATCTGATTAGATCATACGCGTTTTAATAATTTGCAAAACAATGATTCCGCTGGTCTTTACACCTCAAGTCCTTATATTCCAGTTGCATGTGGAATCTGTGTGAAGGGAACAGGAGGTTTTATTTTTTTGTGAAATTATCTGAAAATATCAACCATTGCTTTGGTATGTGTCCTTTTTCATAGATTTTATTGAATATTTGTACCAAGAGGTCTATATTACCAACATGGAATAGTTTTATCTGTTTTATTTATCACACAGGCACCCATAAATGGTAGAAAAATTGAAGTGAAGCCAATTCTACATAATTAACTGTGTTAAACAGCGCTCGCATTTTTTGTTTAAATTACAACCAAAATTATAAATTAAAAATTTATTCCACAACACATGTATAACTCGTATTTTACCTTTCACTGCTTATCTCATTCAGGTTATTAGGGTAGGTGTAGGTATTCTATTCAATACAGTGAGTGCCATATATCTGACCATATAATGGTATTGTGTTTACATAATAGTTTTGGAGTAGTTTGACTATTCAAAATACATTCCTATTCAATATTCAATTTGTATTCAGGCTTTTGAAGATGTGTAGATACGAGGATAAGCTAATAAAAACCGCTTAAATCGATACAAAAGAAACAAGTGAAACCAAAACGTGATCCCCTCCAATAAATAAAAACCCTTGAAAAAGAAATCTTTATCTTGCACTGAAAAATATGTCTTTGTAGCTGTCTTGAGCATATTATCATCCAGAAACGTAGTTCTCCGTAGGTGCTTTTTCAGAATTGTGAAAAGGTAGTAGTCAGAGTAGGCAATGTCTGGACTATAGAGGCATTGATCAATTTTCTCGAACCCAGAGTTCTGAATTGCTAGCTTCGCAAGTTGGTTGGTGTGGACAGGTGCACTATCGTGCAGTAGGAGCACATCATTTCAAAGTTTAGCACGACGCATTGTTAGGGCTCAAAATCCTTACTAAAACAAAAACCAACAAAACCAATGCCCCAATGTAGGCGTCAATTTGTTACAGACCAAATCGTTGTTTAAAAAACAACCCGTAATAACGAATTGCTCCAACTAGTCTGCAGTTGAGACAAGGACGGTACAAGGGGTGCTATGAAGATGAATTAGGGTGAGGGCGTCACAAGGCTAAAATCAAGTTCCAGGTCGTTACGACGTCTCTTACCTTGAAGGAACATCAACGGATTCGCAGGAAAAAATGGTCAACTGGACCTTGGTCACTTACCTTTACTTTCAGCTAATTATTTGACTATACAAATACGTTCTGTACGTCTGCTTTACAACGGGATACAACAAAAACGTTGAATAATATTTAAATACAATAATGATCACACCAAATTCTGGTGCAGTAATCTTCGGACTAATTTCAACTATTATTTCCTGTGTGGCGCCACGAAAGTACACAATATGAAAAATTGATTTCAAATACGCAAACGACAGCCAAAAGCACAAAATCGTAAATACAGTACTATACAAATTTGGAACGTCAAACCAGCGTACATACGTCAAACAAGTAGAGACACTCATGTCAAATGTTGAAAACTGTTTAGAGTGCCTGGGACAGTAACTCGGGGGGTATTTCTAAGCTTGACTATCAGATGGCAGCACAAAATTCTACCAATAAGAGCCACTTACTAGCTCTGCTACCAATCATATGTGGCAAAGTAGTGGCTCCATCTGTTAGTATTATCGGAAAGTACCCCCCAGGAGCCGTTCAAGGTCTCAAAAACGGTATTTTGACATCAAAGGAACCGACAGTGAGTGTCTCTACTTGTTTAATTTATGTACGCTGGTAAAACTTCGAACATAAGCCGAAATCTAAGCATGGAAGTATTTCAAAAAGGACGGACAATTGGCGATACGAAACATAAAATGTGCACAGCATGCCAAAGTTACATTTTAGTATAGCGGAAATGTAGAATTCGTTACGATATCTCAAGCCATGGAGGCAAAGCACAGTGCCCAGCAGTTTGCTTACCAGGTGTGTACGATACACGTAGAACAATTGAGAAGGAAACACCATGGCCAGGTCAGGGAAAAATGCTGGAAAGTGACGAGAAGATGCCTAGGCGGAGATGCAACATGAAACGGACTGGCGGCATGGAATGTACTCAACTCGATGAATGGACTATAGACGTGTGTTTATGTGATGCGATATAAAATCGATATTTGGGGAACCTATGATAGACGAGACGGTATAATACGGATATCCCCAATTGTTAATATACCTGGAACAACTTCCGAATTAAGTCGAGTTGCCTTGCGGCGGGTAAAGTTATACTTGCAAATACTACAGTAACGAAACACAACAGCGTTACCACTTGCGGCAATTCTTATTTTCGCCACTTGTTTGAAGATCCAAGCGCAACGTTGCCGTAGTGTGGCTAAAGGCCCGCACTGACACGTAAGCGTTTCCTCAGTCAGCAACACATTGTCCCCGAGGCCAAGACTTAAGTGTTGGTCGAAAAACGAAATTTCCAATCTACACGATGTATTCCCCTCGTGGTGGGTGTAATAGAAGGAAAAGCCACGACACTATGCAGATGCAAGTAACATAATCTCCGCCTGTGCAGAGTATATCGATAAAGAAAAATTCCTAGGACGATGCAATTTCTGCTGACTGCACGCATTTATTTCACAGTAAACCCCCTTGCATTCGATTTTTTTCAGTACTATACTTACTATTCGTATTCGAACACCATTTTCCAGTATTCGTATTCGAACACTATTTTCCAGTAATCGACCGAAGTCTGGTATTTTACAAAAAATGTTCAGATCTGGAGTTAAACACTGCCCTACGAATTATTATTGGTTCTAGAGATTATACCATTCCATAGAAGATCAACTAATGAAAAACGGTAAAAGTGTATAGTTACGCATGTACTAACTTTTGATAACGTACATAGCAACAGTGATAATCATTCACCTTCTTGGCTAATAACTGATAGTCAAATATAACAGAGACCGACGGTCTATCGTGCCCTTCAATGAATAACTAGCACGACGAATATCACCCGTTAAGAATGCGATCAGCCAGATCAGCTGCCACATTAAATCTTGGCAATCTACTGGAAGGAACTTCGTATATTCCATCTAAAAATGAAACAATAAAACCGTATTATATGTGCCATGTAACTCAGTCTACTGATAAATGTCTTTTCTCTATTGCATCTATAGCTCCTTCGTTAGTAGACCGTAATAACTGAAACGCGTTTCCAGCAATTCTGCAATATTTAGTTGTTGATATTACATTGGAATGAACTATATCACAAAAAAATTTAGCCTTGTCGCAATAAAAATCGTTGTACTAGGCGATCAAGTGCTTGTTTAGTAATTCGCTGCGATTATATGTTCTTTTGATGATAAGAGATAAGATAAATGCCATTCTATTTTTATCGGTGCATATTTACATCAAATAAAGTTCTGGAATTTATATATGTGCAAAACAATTTCCATCGTCCTACGTTTACTTTTTTTTATAAGTAAATCCCATGCTCATTTTCGTACTTATCTAAAAGACTGTTTTTAGAATAACATGTTTAAAAATATTATAGATGATTTCATTTGATATATTTATTTATACCAGTTCAAGCAGCATTGATTTGAAACCTTGTTAATAGGTACTAAAGGCTTTATGCTTAATTGAATGGTTACAGCTATCACGTCAAATAAATTGTATTCGCTCCAACAATAAAATATGTAAAGTAGGAATAATGTTCAATATCAACGTCATAACTATTGAAATGTATGATTAGCTTAACAGTTTACAAATTATGTACAGCCTACCACGCCGTATCGGCCTACACGAGTAATAATAACCCGAAACTTCAGTCACTTTATGGGATGTTTATAATTAATATGTTGAAAGTGCTGGTGAAGTTAAGCACACTTCTCATTTATGTGTTTAGTCGTTTACCAATAAATTGCCATCTATTTCCTATAGTTATCATAGCTAAAATTGTTATTTGTTGTAATTAGAAAGCTGTAAATTTACTAACAAAATTACAAAAGCGTATTTCGAAGTTATACTAGCACTGCTCTTTTAATACTTCTTGTGTTTTTGCATGCTTTAAGCAATCTGAGAGTTTCGTTTGGGGTGACTTGAAAATCGTATTACAAAGAACTTAAATATTTATTTCTATTGTAGAAATATATATTCAAACGGTCAGTAATAATAACTATAGAATGGTGTTACCGCTAAAGATAAAGAGGCGCGGTTGCTTAGTGGGATGGGGCGGGGGTTAAAGAGAAGGTGGTTCGCTCGCGATAGTCAAAATAATTGTACCTTGGAACATACGGAGACTATTCTTACTATTTATTTTAAAGCGCCAACTTGTGGGTTGGGTGACATTGACGAACTTGAAGGTTGCATCAGGACAATTGCGTCAGCGATGGAAAATAATGTGCGGTGCTCAATCTTCGAAATTTGAAACCTACCTTGTTTCGTGATCTTTGAAATATTTTACTTAAGTTTAAAATTCGCAGAACTGCACTGCGCTTTACAAAATGAATTCATACAGTAAATTTAAAGACTGTCTTTTAAGGTAACATTCATAACAAAGAAAGGAACTAAAACAATTCCTAGGGGAAACAATATTGATGCACTGGCACTGAGCTCTGAAGGCGTTTCTGCACTACGGACTGGAATATACTCCAAAAATTTATAAACACATACACAGATGGGTGGTAATTTAAATTAAGTTGTCACAAAATTACGCCAAGTCTTGACCGACATAACTTTTACGATTTTATAATACGCTTTAGTCTCGCAGTTAGACTTGGCACGCCATCTAAAAATTTTGGGTGGTTTCTTTTATAACTAATTTTAGTGTAAGCATTTAAAGGTTAAAAAGGTTGTAGAATTGCAAGCTTATATGGAAGTGTTGTAATATTCTTTAAAAATACTTCCGTCCGTCCATACAATTGACCGGGCAAAGCGAGGGCTGGGTAAACTTTATTTTTTTCCATGTACAATATGATCAAAAACTTTTAATTTCTAGAGCACTGTGGAATTGTTTCTTTTGAAATTTATGTTGGCGGTCGTTATGATATTGGCATTTTAATCTGACAGTTTGAGGTTATATAAATATTGTTATTGTAACAAATACAAACATTTCTGTTAAATACATAATAGTGTTAATAACAAAAACAACTATTGATGTTCAAAGTTATTTCCTCCATTTTCCATACATAGCACCACTTTGTATTCAGTATTAAACATTCTGCAAAAGTTAAGTCATTCTGTCAAAATTGTATAGGTTATATTATTACGTACTTTTACTCATTACAGAATGTTGTACAAAGTTTTGTAATTATGGTACCGTAATTTAATTTTACTGCGTTACAGCGTATTGTCTGAAGGCACAAGTACCCCAAATATGTCGAAAAACGACTACTTTTTAAATTGGCATTACCGATGTTGATCATTTTCACAGACGACGTTCCTCTCTTACTCATAAGTGACACCCCATGGCCCATAGTCAGTACTTTCCCAGAAATTCCAGGGATGGATATATTTGGGGGGCGAGTTTCATTTCAGTGCTTGGGTGTTGGTATGTCTCATCCTTGTTCTCAATTATATTAAAGAGGGATGTGGAAGAGACGTTGCGCGAGGTCAACTGATCGCAAGAATAGTAATAATAATAATAATAACAGTATAGCACTCAAAGGATTGGCTGCCATAAAGCATTTATCTAACGAAATAATATACAGATATAATTTATATCAGTGGCTAACTATTTGCAATGGGTCTGTTAATTATTAATAAGTTATTGACATCTTAATAAATATTCGTAATTCGTAGTATTTAAACTCATATTCTCTATTAAAAAGGTTATTCCTTATCTTCTGCACTAATTTATCTCAGAACATTTTCAAAACAAGCGTGCATTCGTTACTATCTGAAAGAAGCCTTTAACCCTCTTAATTACTTTTAAAATGGTGCCGCCGTTGCACTATTGTACTGCAGAAATGGTCATTTATGATGATAACCTCTTAAAAATTTAAAAATAGACTTACATCTTCTTTGGTATAACATATGTTCAAAGTATATTATAAATGTTAATCGTTATTCGAACATTATTTCTGCATCTGATTTAAAATGCTCAATACTGTAAAGTAGCTAAAGTATTTTACAGAATCATTTAGTCAATCCAGATTATCTACGAATTGCAATTTACTGAAAAATAAAAATCTCACCTTTTAGTTGTTTTGGAGATGGATTTCCAATTGAACTTTAACAAAATAAATCATTTACATTTTCTAAACAAATTTTTAAAAATGTGACACTTTTAAGTACATAAAGCTCTTACTTACGTTGGTGCTATGAACGTTTGATATTGATTATCGACCAAATATTTACACTTACAAATGCATAAATTGCATTAAATAGGTCAATCGATGGGCCACTGTTGTTCTGTAAAAGCTATGCCGCTGTAATAGTGGTTTAATTTAACTTTCCACCTTTATAATCAACAGTCATCGATATTTAACAATCTCTTTTTAACTGTGGAAATACTATTTGCTAGATGATCCGCCAGATAATCGGGGTTAAGGAATGACACATTTATAAGAAGTAATATTTGTCGTTCAATTGAATGGTTCCAAGAGAAGTTTCCATAATTTGATTTCTCATACTGGTAATTATTTTCTTGGGTAAAAAAACTATAGACTTGAATTCCGTAGCCACAATAGAACATTATTAGATGTTGGCAATTTAACTACTGGATTCCTTGTTTATTCACTGTTGATTAAAATAATCGAAGTTCTATCATACAACATTATATTATTTTAAAATACACATTTCCTGGTTTTCCGTTGCTTTCATAATTAACATGTTTTTGGCAAGTAAATTGCTTTGACTCTAAATTGTGTGTATCGAGGCGTAATAATAACAAACGCAGGCGTTTGATGATAATAACAATATGAGGAAATTTGCATAATTGTAGTACATAAGTATAATCGCAGCTGTGGTGTACTTGGTGTTATTAAAGTTTCCGTAAATAACGACCTAATTTGATAACAGGGACATTTGTGGATAGATTTACACAGCCATTATTTTCTTTTTCTATTTACGCCGACTACTGAAATCGCTTTCGGTGGATTATGCTGGTTATTATTTTTCATATTTTCTAAGCATAACGCCGTATTGAGTATAATAGTTATATAAGCATTAGCTGATGTGTTAGTCTCGTTTCTGCATGTCATCGTTTTCTAGTTTATGATAATTATGTTTAGTTTAATGACAGTCGTGTTGGCCGCTGAGCCATTCAGTGTTGCTTATCTAACATCTGTATAGTCATTTCTGTTTGGCTTAGATGTCAGGTGATGTTGTTTTTTAATATAGTAAATCTATTATTATTTTTACTTAAAAATCGCTTAGATTGGCAGGTTCTTTGTGTAACTTAATTAATTATGATTGAGTGATCAGATGCACAGACGTCACATGTTTGACTAAAGGTTAATAATTTTTTATTTGATTAAATTATAAATTTAAAATTATTGTTTATTATGCAGATTTAATCCATAAAGCAAACGACAGTGACGACAAAAGTGTTTGTTGAATACACAGTCTTATACAAACTATAATTTTGTGTTGAGGAAGTAAGGTTCACCACAGTAGCTGAAAGCACGTATATGTTGTCACATAATTCATTAACTCCCAATTATATAATCTTAATTCGGAAAACAACGTCAGAATCGAATATCAAACAAGAAAAGTAATAAAAACCGAAATGTACAAATAAAAATAAAAGTTGGATTGACAGGATGCACCATTATTATGTCTTTGGCCGTGGTGGCTAGATGCTACCAACCAGACAGAAAATGCTTGTGGTCTTTGTGGATCAGATTGCTGCACTATAGCATTATACAACTTATATAGATGTTTCCGTTGCGGATTTATTTGATGCCAAGCTTGGTTTTATAAATGGTGGATGTAAGTATATGACTGCCACGGTTGTAGAATCCAACATGAACATAAAATCAGTAAAACGCGTTGTCAGCAGTAGGAGCCTCATATGGAAGCGTTGTGCGTGTTAAAATGTCCACCACCCTTCTATATTCTGTTCACATTCTTTTTGGATATAGGGGTGCCATGGAAGTTTGACATTTTTTCTAATGTAATTAGTACTTAGTATCATGTGAATGAAACTTTTTGGTTACAGTTACGTTTTGAGGCTATAGTTGTGTTTTGAAATTAAATGCTTCGTTGCCATTTAAGTACGTGTAAGGCAATTGTAATGAAAGTCCTGAGATGAAAAATGGCAATAGGTCGAATGAAAATCACCGAAATGAAAAATTTAGAAGGGCTTATAGCAACAGACAAAACAGAGATAATTGCAAGCACTCAATTATTTTACAACCTATACACCTTAAAGAATAGTGAGACCAGAAAAGAATATACAACAGTTTTAAATGCGGGATCTGAAGAAATTCCTGAAATAGACCAAGCGGAAATTCGAGCTGCTTCAAAACAGAAAAGATCGAGTAATCACTGAAATGAGAAAAATGACAAATTGCCAGAGGCTATTAAAATATCGTTAAATAAATGTCTGGAGAAAGGAAGAATAGCAAAAGAATGGCAAAACAGATATTGAAAACTATTGACGAATAAGTTTACTGTCCCACTTATAGTTGTTAATTAGCATAATTACAAACCGTTTACCAACAACTTCGACTTCTACCAACCTGTCGAACAGGCGGGTTTCCGAAAAGATTTTAGTACTGTAGATCGTCTACAAACCATCAGTACACTAATTGAAAAATGTACAGAGAATAACATCACCCCACACTTAGCTTTTATCGATTATCGTAATGTTTTCCATTGAGCAAGAATTGATTCCAGATGTTCTAACCTCAAAAGTACGTGTACAAACGCCGCATTCCATTTTAGCATCGATGAAGAAATGACTACCGATAACATCCCAGTTGAAATGTGACAGGGAGATCCGATATCGCCCAAGTTATTTACTTTAGCGATGGAAATATTTTCAAAATGTCTCTTGGGAAACTAAAAGCATTAACATAGACGTAACCTACCTCAATCATTTACATTTTGACGATGACATAATTATCAGCTCGGCTGATATACAAGAACTGGAAGAACTGTTAAAAGATCTAACTGAATCATATAAACGAGTACGAATGGAAATTAATTTAAATAAGGTAAAAGTAGCGAGTTAAACATAATATACGTATAAAAATAGCCAAAGTAAACAGAAGAGACTGAGCTGGGCAACTTTTGGAAAACTAGGATATGTATTGAAAAACCTGAAGATCTCAATTAATCTAAAGAGGGCTCAACTAAAATGGCACTGGGTAAGACATGCTGCGAGGCAAGGCCTGGGCAGGTGGAAAAATAACAAAGAGAAGTACAGTAGGTAAGACCACAGAAGAGATGGTTAGACGACATAAAGAAGACAGTGGAGAATGACTGGATCAGAAATAGATCAGAGATAGACATATGGAGAAAACTAGGAGAAGCCCAAAGTCAGAGAATACCCAATGATGGAAGGGGGGGGGGGGGGGGCGCTGACGATTTCGACCGCCAAAAAGTTTTAAATTAATGAAAGTAGTTAGTTCCGATAATAACAATTTTACGACAGTTTAAAAATATACAGGGAAGTGACTGGTAAAATGGCATAGACGGGTAAAACAGGGTACCCCTATTATTTTCGGTATTGGCAGTGTCATCTACTTGCAATCACGGTAATTTTACACTGGGTGAGTTTTTTAAGGTGTTACAAAGCGATATCTCAAAAACGGTTTACAATGTTTTCATGTGAGGTTGTAGAGAGATGGGGGGACATATTTACACATATTTTTGACATTTACCCCTTCTTTCTCTGTTTTGAAGGGTGGGGGGTAACTTTGGAATTTTAAATAGTATGATGTTGTACTTTTGTTTATAAAATTTGAATCTACGTAAAACACTACATATGTGTACAAAATATTTTTTTTTATTTGCTTTCGGTTACGGAATTATGATTTAAATATTAGATTATAAAATTAAAATAATGTGAAATAATCATTAAAACGTCAAAATCCTCAACTGACATAAGTAGAACTAACGCATTTCTATGGAAACGAATAATAATTCTGAAATAAGTGAACTTGATTTATTGGTAAAATTTATTTTTTTTAAATATTATCAAAATCTAGCTAATCATAATCCCGTAATCATAAAAGTAAATAAAAAAATATGTTGTACACATGCGTAGTTTTTTACGTAGATTGAAATTTAAAAAAATACATCATCATATTTAAACAAAGTTACCCCCCACCCTACAAATCACAATGAGGGGTTAAATGTCAAAAATATGTGTAAATATGTCCCTCATCTCCCTATTACCTTACAAAAATTTCGTGAAAATATTGTAAACTGTTTTCAAGATATGGCCTTTTAACACTTTAAAAAACTCACCTGGTATAAACAAAGTTGTGAACTTAACGACACAGGTATGATTTAGTTTAGACCCACAGACAGGTTAAAACGAGTGGACGTGTGGCAAAGTAGCGATACAATTGCATTGCAAATTAAAGTCAATGTAATTCGAGGCATTTTCATATTTGATGGCGAAAATAAAACGCTGTTGAATGTCACAAAACCAACTTGTCAGTGTCAACAAGTGTCAATTTTCTGATAAATGTTGCAAATGGGAATAATGATTGTAATATGCAATGTTATGTTTTAATTGACACTGACAAGTTGGTTTTGTGACATTCAACAGTGTTTTATTTTCGCCATCAAATACTTCTAAAACAGTGTTCGTTTGTGTTTTCTTTTTTATTAACTCCTATTTTAAATAGAACACCCGGTATATTATTACATTTTTGAATTCAGCTTAAAATTTTAGAGAAAATTTGTCTCTTCAACTAACGCTCTGTTTTGTACCGTTTTTGTAGAATTTGTAATTTTTGACAAATGTTTTTAAAAACTAAAAATCAAATCTTTGGCTAATTATAACTTCACTGTAAAAGGAAGTTGTGTTATTATATATCCGTTTTCGTGTCTTCTGATTGAGAAAAGGTGATTTTTGAAGTGATGTCCCCTAGTCTGTCAATCTGCCTGTCTTCTTTACAACCCACATGGTTTAATCGATCGACCTGAAAATTTATATATACGTTTTTAATATGAATTCGGATATTCCAGTGACTTTTGGCTAAAATCGGCCAACCGGAAGTGGTACTTTACTCGTATGTGTATTTTCGTTTTCCGGAAAATGTTTAATGTTTTGATAAAAATTAATTCTTTTCTTGGAAATATATATATATATATACAAGGTGTCCTGTAATTCGACCGACAAACTTCTGGGGTTATAGAGGACGTTGAAATATACAAATTTTGTATATAATTTTTTTTCTTTTAAATCCCTACCCGCCGAGTTACACGCTTCTGAAGACGGGGCCTTGAAATTCATTTTATCATTTTACTGAAAACTGGATAAGGGTATTAAAGTGAAAATTGTCAGTCGTGTTCTACCAGTAACGTACTTATTTATAAAATGCCTTTCGATTTTTACTAATGATTGTAAGGGGTTGAAATTAGCAACCCTTATAAATGAACATATAAAAAGCAGCATAAAAGAAGCAGCAACAGAGGCCCTAGGGGAAAAAGAGAACACAACGGGAAAACACCAAATAAGTCTAACCAAAAACACCACAGAAGCCATTAAGAAGAAAAAAGAGCTATATAAAAAATGGCTTAGTACAAAGCAAGAGGAAGACCATCAAAAATATAGAGACAAAAATAGAGAAGTTAAGAGACCTATAGTAGAGGAGAAAAATGAGAACTGGAAGAGAGCCTGCGTAAATATTGAACAATATATTGGGGGAGCAAGAACCTCGGAATCCTGGCGAATGCTTAAGGCATTAAGGAAAAACACAAAGGAAAAGGCACATATCTCCTTTATACAGGAGAAACAGTGGGAAGACTACTACAAAGATCTTTTGAGTGAAAGACGACCAGAATTTATGGAAGATCAAGAAGGGGAATATAGAGATTTGGAACAACAACACATAGAAGTGAGCTTAGAGATAGTCAAAAAGCTAATAAAATCTATCAAAAACAATAAGTCAGCAGGACCAGGAGGAATCGTCCCTGAAATGATTAAGTACGGGTCAGAAAAACTCTTTCGCATGATCCAAAACATGTTCACAAAAGCTATTAATGGGGAAGAACTACCTAGAGAATGGACACAAGTTTTTATAACATCTATATATAAGAAAGGCGATAGAAGAAAGTGCGAAAATTACAGAGGCATTAACGTTATAGCGACTATGGGGAGAATATACGGACGACTAATCAGAAACAAATTAGAAGAAGGGATAAACGGCAAAATTGGAGAAGACCAAGCCAGTTTTACTGCAGGAAGATCGTGCATAGATCACATCTACACAATACAACAATTTTTAGAAAATAAAAAGGCAAAGAATAGGGATGTCCATCCAGCCCTCATAGACCTGAAAAAGGCTTACGACTCAATTCCCAGAATGAAACTATGGAAAGCAATGAACGAGATAGGAATAGAAGAAAAGTTAATCACCGCCGTAAAGAACTTATATAAATACAATCAAGTTTCAATTAAAACAGGAAGAAATTTTAGTCACAGCTTCAAAACATCTAAGGGACTGCTACAAGGATGTCCTACATCGCCAACACTATTTAAGATATTCCTGGAACAAACATTAAAAAATTGGAAGAGGAAATGCGAAGGCATGGGAATAACGATACGAAATGAACATCTTTACACGTTAAGTTTTGCAGATGACCAGGTAGTGATCGTACAAGATGATGAAGATCTGAGCTATATGGTACTTAAGTTAGAGGAAGAATATACTAAGGCGGGAATGGAAATTAACTTCAACAAAACAGAATACCTAGCAACAACAGAAGAAATAAAAAATTTAGAAATCGAAAATAATCTAGAAATAAAAGGGGCAACTAAATTTAAATACTTATGATTTATCATTTCAAAAAATGCAACCACAGAAGCAGAAATAAAAAATAGACTTGGACAAACCCGAATATGCATAAGACAACTAAATGCGACACTCTGGCACAGGCACATTACAGGAAATACAAAAAAAGGATTTACAAATCTATCGTGGAGAGCATAATGACGTATGGAGCGGAAAACTGGGTAACGAATAAGAAAATCAGAAGTAAAATCAATGCAACGGAAATTGAATTCTGGAGACGATGTTGCGGAATCACAATACTAGACAGGGTTACTAACGAGGAAATAAGGAGGAGAATGGACGTCAAGAGAGAAACGCTAAAGTACATAGAAGAGAAAAGACTAACGTGGTATGGGCATGTCCGTAGAACAAACGAAAATAGATGGATAAGAAGAGTCACTGAATGGAGCCCAATGGGAAGAAGAAGGAGAGGAAGGCCGAAAAGATCATGGAGGGATGAAGTGAATAAGGCGATGGAAAGTAGAGGCCTTGAGGACGGAGAACGGGAAGAAAGAGAGAGATGGAGAATCTGGTTGAAGGAAGGAAGTCAGCGTCAGCTGTTTTCATTAAAAATTTTTAACGAACATGCATTTGATTATAAAACATATATAATGAAAAGCCTTTTCTAGTTCTTGTAGTTTTTTCATACAACTAATATTTTTTGTATACAAAATTAAATACATTGTGATGTACAGAATTTTGCCTCATTTTGATGAATTACTGTGCCGTCCATTATGAAGTATTATATTTTACACAACAAAAATAGGAGTTTAAAAATTGAATGAAATAAAAATATTTCGAAGAAATTAGGTTTCCTAGTAGATATTTTTGTATAATCAAATTCTTGTCCTTTAAAAAGTTGTAATATAACCACCCTCTTTAGGAGGGTATAACTCGGAGGGGAGGGTGTATTTATTTTACGCTGAATTTCTTCTCTTTATAATTGTTTCACAGAAATAAACGCACTTTTACCCTACTCATTTATTAAGCCACGGAAGGGATTGAAAAGAAAAAGTTTATATGCAAAATCTTTATGTATCAACGTCTTCTATAACCCAGAGAAGTTTGTCGGTCGAATTATAGGACATCCTGTATAGTTTCATATCTGCGGAGAGGAAGAATAGCATTTATTTTGGCGTTAAAATATTTTTAAAATCATTGTCGCTGTCAATAATTGGAATGTGCGTGTGCAAGTTGGGCAGTAAAAGAAAGTTGTCTGATGGCCACACAGTATTACAAGTACTGCAAGTTAAGCTGACTTGTTGAAAGTACCGAGTGGAGACAGATGGTGTATGCGTAAAAATTTCTCTAATATTGCCTGTTCTCATTGGCTCGCTGTTATGTAGACCACCCAATGCTTTCTGACCAAGTTGATTAAATTGTGAAATCCATTATAATGAACGGCTTTGTATGGGTATATGGCAATATGAGTTAGGAATTGAAGAGCTCCAAGCACTGTCAACTCGTCGTGTATTGCAAAAATATGCTTCAACCATAGAAATCCTTTCTTCTCCGAGCATCTTATTCAAATAATTTTATTATAAGTATGGTGATTGCCGTGAGAAAAATTAAATGTTTAACTTTGACTGTGATTTATTTGGACAGACTTAAGGTTATGTGAACTACAAACTCGTATAAGGTCAAATATTTTAGTAATACGTACTAGTATGTGAAAAAGGTACGGTATTACCAAATTACAAAAAAAAAACACTTAATATTACTTGATTTAAAAATGTTTGTTAAATATGTTGCATTATATTATGTATACTATTTATATCAAACACTTTTAATTTTTTTGAAACCGACGATTTCCAACGGAGATTCTCGCGGAGCTAATTTGGAAATCGCAACACGATAGCAACACGAAACCAGACGAGCTGTTCTCGACTGCTATAAAATTCATATCTCTGATTCTGCAGCTGCAAATAGCATTAAAGGTTTTTGTTGTGTCAAAGATTCAAACTATTCAAATTTATTTTAGCATCGCGTTCCTGTTCAACGTTTCGGAGTTCATTAGCATTGCAGTTTTTATAGATTTCGATAGCTAGTAAGCTTTTTGAGAATCCTGTTTAAGTTGAAATTCTTGCGATAACTTCAATTTAATGGCTGCAGTTGGGTGGTTCATTCTAAAAATGAAAAGAGGATACTTGTAATTCTACACCTTATATAAACCTGGCTATTAGATTTTCTTAAAAAGGTGTTTCTTCTTGCCAAACGATGTTAGTTTTTTAATAATAGTTTTTTCAAACTAACCACGACACCAACGGATATTTATTGCATATTTACGATACTGTTTACCTACAAAAAAAAAACTCGTCCATTTCTATAGCTCCGTTGGATGGCATTTCAAAACATGTGAATAATGATAAATACAGGGTGTCCAGAAAAAAGAATTTAATATTTAAGGGGCATATAGTAAATACTATCAAAGACAAGTTTAAAGGCTTAAATATACATCGGTCCGCAAATCAACCATTGTTGCGATTAAGTAAGAGCGATTTTCTCTTTCGATTTTGGGTATTTAATATATGATTTACAGTGCGACCCACATGCTGTTTTCTGAGAGCTTAAAATTTATTGTACCTATTAGAGTTCCCTTTCTTTCGACGTTGTTCTGAATAGTGCAAGTCAATTAATACTAATTTAAATCACAATGTCTGTGTGTTCAAAAGCTGCAACGGTTGAAACAGTTTTAGATAAGAACCATTTTCCAATCGAAATACTTTAGAGGCACGTCACCCTTATGGCGAGCCTTTTCCTAATCGTCAACGGCCTTCCCAGGTAATATTTGAAAAACTTTACCAATGACTGCGGGATATTGGCTCCTGGCAAAAACCCGCTTACGATTCTGGATGGCCGGGTCGGAGTTTAGACCTGAGGTGGAAGATTAAATTATAACCATAGTGGATGAAAACAACGAAACGACTGTAGAAAGAATTTCAGCTGAAGTGGATGTAAGCAGTCGCATTGTTTGGAGAACATCCGATCATAAACTTTTATATCCGTACCATATCCAACGGGTACAAGCCCTTATTCACTCTGACTAACAAGCAAGCAGGATACTATGTCAGTAGTTTTGAATTTTGCTGCTAGCCTCCTTTTCACTGATGAAGCGGGATTCGCTAAAAATGGTATTTTTAATTTTCACAAAAATCACGTTTTGTTGCACAAAAATCTCCAAGGAGTTATTGAATACATACCTCAACAGCCTTACAGTCTGAATATGTGAATTAGAGATTAGAGCACCTGGACGAAATATTTTATGGACGAAGGGGTCCAATTTCATGGCCTTATGGGTCTCCCGACTCAACTCATTTGGACTTTAGGATTTGGAGTTGCTTAAAAAGTTTAGAGTAAGCTAAATTTCCAATTCTTGATTTTTCGTACGCAAATAAATAAACGAATCTACTTTTTCAATTGATTGATTAATAATTACCTAGGTTAATTTTATTGTAGATATCGGTGTTTTTGTTTGTCGTCAGGGTTAGAATAAGTCACGGCTTTTATAGAAAAGTCAAACTTTTTTAATTAATTCAGACTTCTTAGAATTAATTCAATTTTTTCTCGATTCTCGATTAAAATTTAAAAAATGAGTGATATGAGGACCTCTTTTTACTTAATATTACTTTAAACTAATAATAATCAAGTACTTAATTAAACTATTCTTGTCTGCTCAACAGTACTAAATTACTAAAAACGATTCCCAAAAAAAACATAACTTCATTGGAGCACCTAAACTATAGATATTAATTAAGCAGATTGGTATAAATATTACTATAGCGCAATAGTATTCGTAACCTGTTTAACGTTTTCATTAAGAAAATTAACTTTCCGGCTTTTTTCACCCCTAATCAGTTTTTCAAAGCGGAATGTACTACCCAAAAAATACAAAATTCCTCCACACCTGCGGTAGAAGTTACTGATGTCGTTGGTTGCTGTATATGTCACTTTACGCTATGGAGGCTATAGCAGGTATTTTCAACCTTTTTCAATTAACGCCTCCCTTTCCATATTGGCAAGATCCTATGTCCTCCACAATAAGTTATACAGGGTGCCCATTCTAAACCGCGACGCTTAAAATCAGAAAATATGAATCCCATTCTACGTATGAAATATCACAGTTTTGAGTAGCCACAAAACTTGCTACACCGATTTCTCAATATAATTTCAAAATGTAAAACACGAAGCTGTTCCTTAATTGATTGATGGGTTACCTATTCCAAAATATTCAGTGGGCACCCTGTATGTTGGGCGGGTAGATATTACGTACTAGTAATTATATACTAATAGGTGGTGGACCGTAAAGTATTAATTGCCATAAAAAACAAGACGATTTATTCCATCAGTGTATTTATTACGAGCAAACAGATGCAAAACACAGAGAAGCATTTAACATTCAGAAAATGAATAACCTTGTAATAGTTCGATAATAAATCAAAACGATTTATTTTTAATTACTGTCTATTATTCTTAAATGTGTGAAACTACTAGTAATTGAACGCATCCGAAATCATTAACAATAATAATAAACTTTATCCACAATCACCTTATAATTGAAGTTTTATCCACACTTATGAAACGTCTAAAGTACCACTTTATCCACTAGTGGAATAATGAAATTACTTTATTCCACTAGTGGGATAAAACCATGTCACTTACTACTGCATTGTTGGTAGCACTGTCAAGCTATGCCAAATTCGAAATTTGTAGGTTAAGTTTTGCGTCAATCTGTGTCAAATAACAAACAAAACTTAACCTCTCGAATTTGACATAGACTGACAATACACTTCAGTACTGCCAAACGTATAACATTTGACCTTTCGGTACTTTCCAAATTGTCACTATGTCTTTTCATGGCTGTCAATACAAAACGTATGTTTTTTTAGATATTTATTGAGTTGTTGGATAAAACGTTGTATTCCATTCGTGTTTAGTTGCGTTTTATCCACTTAAGAAAATTAAACGATCGAACACATTCTTGCGTGGCTAAAACGCCATCTAAAACACTTATACAATAAATAACTATTAATGAGAGAAAAGAAAATTATCTTTATACTCAGATTGCTCAACGTCCCCTTGATACTGCCTCACGCCCTATCAGGGGGCGCGGCCTCCCATTTGAAAACTGCTGGTCTTTATCTACCAGTGAAAATGCTGAAATCAACCACTCGATGTCTGTCATGTTTGGGATAACAGTCTTGCATCATGGCTTTATTCTGTCAATAATTCTAATGATTTCCACAAGCCGGGCTGCCCCTGTCTCTGTGTATTTTGATGATTTCTATATGCGGTATCGCCAGATGCATTTGAATTTATTTAATTTATCAATTCGCATGCATTAGAAAAAATGTGAAATAATTCGTGACTTTTAATTAATCGTGTGAATTAATTCGTACCAACTTATTTATTTAGTCTTTAAGAAATTAATTTCTAACCAATTTTAGCAGCTTCTGTGTCTAAATCTTCTCACATGCTTATGATGGATTTTCTTTCGTTTCAACAAATAAGACTATGTGGTCAGCAGAGTTTAGATTATTTAATTTTTCACCTGATATGTTTAGTCCTTCTTCTCGCCACTGGATGTTTCTAGACTTCTTCTAGTGCTAAGTTAAGAAGCTTTGGTGGGATAACATTTGCATGTCTAAGGCCTCGTTCTATTTTAATTTTGTTTGTATTTTAATTGCACTTGACTTGCGGCTTTTTTATACACTTTTTGTATTAATTCCATGTATCTGTAGTCTATGCGAGCACTTCTCATAGTTTGTATGTAGTTCTATTGTGCTAAATCCTGCTTATTCTTTGGTCTGCTGTATTTGTAGTTTACTTTCAAGGCGATTTGTTAATATTCTTGTATATTAAAATTATTATTACGGTAACCCACCATGCTGGTATATTCCCTTTCGTCAAACCTTCATTCAAAATTCTTCTTAGTTCAGTCAGAACAGCCTCCCTCCTTGTTTAAGTCTCTCTGTTATTATTACTTCCTTCGCTACCTACTACTTTATTACGTTTCATGTGTTTTAGGGTCTTCTGTGTTTCGTCAACTTCGGTGTGTGGTAGATCTTCTGTATTAATATTCATTATTCTTCTTTCTTTCGACTTATTGTGTTTTTTCACTGGGCTATTTTACTATCATAGAGTTCTTTATAGAAAGGCTCTACTCTTTGAAGGGTTCTTTTCCTACAGCATAGTGTTTTCCCATTTTTATGTTGCAGTTGTGTTATCATTCATCATTTATTCATTTACAGTTTCGTGTTGAATTACAAACATATATTACAATACAAATTATTATTAGAAATGCATTATAACGAACTTAAAAAAGTTGTTAGACAGTTTAAAAAGACTTTTTACTGATATAATTTAATTCTATAAATATATATTAAAATGAGGGTAAAAGACATTAACAAAACACTAAAACGCCCAGACCAAGTTATTAACTCTAAAGAAGCGTTATATCTATTTAAACTTCTATTTACAGTTAAAAAATTTTACTAAGGTATTCATTGAGTTTTTTAATTAGAAACATTTTTTATTCCAATTTGAATGACTTGAATCGCGCTATTGTTTTGGCAAGTTATTACATAATTTGGCACCCCGCAACAAAGGGAGTTTTTGATATCGCGAGGTTCAATGCTGCGGATACACCAGGTCGCGGTGTCTACCATCTCTGTCACTTTCACCATATAGATGCTGTCGGCACTTGATGTCTAATAGTAATGTTAAGTGTTAGTAACATGTTTTGTATCTTTGGTATCAAGTATTGTTTGGTGAGGGTAAGTTTTTGCCAGGGTCGCAAAAGCGATCTGGAGAGCCGGTTGCTGTAGGTTTTTGCCTCCATTCGTCCCTATACTCAGCCCAGCCGGGAGGTCCTGCAATGAGCAGAGCAGCTCATCCATTGCCATTGTTTTTTGTATGATTAACTTGAAAAGAGGCTTCCACGAATGGGGCCCCTAGTTAATCCGCTGCGAATTCCGGTTCAATGGGATTGCCGGGAACTGCCACTTAATAACCCTTGACTTGGATTCAGTTATTTGTTGGAGTGAAACAAGACTTAACAAACACGAGTATATTGAGTAACAACGATTACAAACGTCACTGATGGACCGATGGTTTTTTACAATAGCTTCAACTGTTGTGACACGCTTGGATTGGCCACGCGAAAACAGCGAATTGCGCGTAACCGTCACACAAAACAACCTGGAAACGTCTTTACCAGGGAACTAGACCGACCGCAAACCAGCATAGCTGAACTTGCTTACTCAAAATTCTGAATCTAACTGAAGCTGAATTGACAATGAGCTGAACTCGCAAATTCAACAAGGAGGGGAAGGCTCAAACACTATTGGCTGAGGCGATCCTGCGTAGCCAATCGGAGCGTCGCACGTTGTTTAGGAATAAATGCTTATTTTAGGAAATCTTAATGCTAAGCTCTCTCAATGAGGCATTGTATTGAACGAAATCCATAAACACATGAGTCCCAAATACTCTAAGTCGGCTTAAGTCCTATTAGAAAGTATATCCATCCGCTTAAAAGCCATTAAGGGAAGCTTACAAATTCCTTTCCAATATTAACAGAAGCAAACAAATACGGCAAGATGGAAATTTGACTTTACCACGACCTTTGAATGAGATAGAACAGTTATGACTTGAATTACATGAATAATTATAAGCAAAAAGGTTTTGATGCACGCATCTGTGTGAATCAAACAGCCATGTTAAATAAGTAAGGGGACATTGGGCCTCCTTGTTTCACTCCCCTATTGAAGTGGATTGGTGGGGTACTACGTTTATGGCATGTAACGGTAGTGGTGCAATTTGAGTACGAATTGATGATGTAGTTTATAGCTGTAGGATGGATTGAGAACCATTTCAGAACTCTCGCAATGTTGTCGTGGGACACGGAGTCAAATGCCTTCTGAACATCCAAGGCAAGGATGTGGTGTTCTCTTAGTTGGGCCCTATGCGTTTTAATTATTCTCTGAAGAATAAGATTGTTCGCCGGGCATCCATCCAGCTTAATAAATCCCGATTGGTTCTCGGGCAGTTTTATTAGAGATAGCCTTTTCCCTACTATTTTATTAAGAAGCCTGGCCAATTGGAGGCAATGGTGATGGGATTCCAGTTAGTAACGTCTTTAGTATCTCCATCTTTAGGTATAAGGATAATTCAGCATTCTTTTAGGACTGGTGGAGTATGCTCAGTGTAAAAAATACTGTTGAGTTATAATAGTAGTCTGTTGCTTGGAATTCTTTTGCTGGCTTTTATACTTAATCCATTGGGACCCTTCTTCTCGGATCTCGTATTGCTAATGGCCCACTGCAGGTCTTCGGCTAATAAGGGCTTGAAGATATTTGACATCTCGGGTTGAGTTGCAGGCTTGCTTTCGATGGGTCTTCCATCTACTTTTCCAATTTTTCCAAAGATATGCTAATAGTGTGCAAAGATTTGGCCGATGTCAGGCGGCTCGTCCTCTTTGTCCTCTCTCCCTTCAAAGAAGTTATTCGCCAATTGAACTCTATTAGATTTGAACAGTTCGTAAGTTTTTTTATATTTGAAAGCCCTTTCTGCTGCTGCTCCTATATATTTTTCCGCTCTTGTTGGGCTTCTGGGTTGTTGTTGCCACGAGCTGAGCAGTTTCCTACGTTTCCTATTCTTGTTCGCCCTTGGTTCGCTAGTAGAATGAACTCGCTCGCCATTTTATCAATCCACTGCGTTTTAGCTACCTCGTTCAGTATGGTGAGTTTAATTAAATTCCTATCCGTTTGAACATATAAACGCAAGGAGCTGTTACTAATTCTCTATCGTAAAGACTTTATAACATGGTTCGTTGTAATTTAGTTTAAAAACTATTTGAATTGTTTTTTTAAGTTTAAATATTCTATTTAAATCACTCGAATTTCCTCAAATTGTGATACAATATGTCATCAATGAAAATAAGCCATAATAAGCACATTAGAGCGTATTTTGGCTTGTTACTGAAACTAGATATTTCAAAGCATTCTATGTAGGGACACCAAGACAATTTTACATCAATTTTAGTTCCTAATAGACTAATACTATCACAGCGTTTACTTTTGCGATTACTATAATATAATTCATCATTAGCCATAGTTTTATATTTTGGCATTGAAGTCGCCAATTATCAAAGTATAGTCTGACGGATATCGATATTTCTTCGTATAGCAACTCTACTTCCTCCTGATCGTGGCTACTCGTTGGGGCATCGGCTTGTACTGTTGTTATAGTCTTATGTTTGTTTAATTTCCGTAGTACACATATTATATTATTCCTATATCGTTAGTTGAATTACCGTTACGAGACAACACATTTCCAGATGGTTAGTTGAGACATTCTTCTCCTCTCATCCTTGTCTCTGAGATGCCAAATATATCCCACTTTATGAGCTCCAGTTCATATTCTAAGTCACTTAGCCTTTCCTCATTACCAATTGATCTTGCGTTATAAGTATCAAGAATTAAATGGTAGCCTGAACTGTCCCAGAGATTCCTAGCACTTCGTGCCCGACTCTTGATCTGACCGCTGCCGCTGCCGAGAGTTACATAAATATCGTGTATATAAAAGTAGTATGTACGAAGGAGATGCAAATTATTAAACTATTTTTGATTATACAGGATGGCTCAAAAAAGTGTAGCAAATCAAACGCACTTTTTCTTTAAATTGAATGTCCTAAAAATTATTTAAATAGCTTAAAAGTTTTCCATTGAAATATTAATCATTCTCATATAAAATTGTATGGGTCTAACGACGATGTTATACAAAAATAGTTGAACTGCAGGCGGTTGCTGTAAATAACAGAAAACAATTAAATGAAGTAAAACGTTACCAAAAACGGATTTTTTCAAGTGGACCGCTCTCTTAATGGCCTTTTTTGATATGTTGCTTCATACTACTAAATTAAACTGTTTTCATATAGGCGTGTTTGAATATAAAAAACAACGTAGCCCTTTACTATGCTTTATTTCAAGATAACAAATCAAACGCCATTATAATGTGAATTTAAACACTTGCAACTCTTCGAGCACAACAGAAAACCAGGTTTAGAAAATAAAAAAACCGCCACTGTTAATACCAAAAATACCAAACACGAAAAAGGGAAAAAAGCAGAAGAAAATTATATCTGAATGGCGATTGAATTTAGGGCTAGGAAAAGAAATGTCAGAAGGAAGCTCGTTAAATGTAGATACTTTTCAAAAATACAGAGCTGTACAGGGTATTCCATTTAAACAAATCGAAATGATTATATTTGCAAATTATTAGTTCTCTGTATAGCTTGAATACCCAGAGCACGGGATGATATATATTTGAACATTTAACGTAATTACGTATAGGATTTTGGTGTATTTGCTTTTGTTTTTCTTTAAATCTGGTTTTGTGTGATTTTGGAATTAATTATCCCTTAAAATAAAACACCTTAAGGGGCTTACATTATTTTTATGTTCAAACACGCATATCTTAAGAACAGGTGAATTTAGGTGTATGAAGTAACATATCAAAAGGAAGGTCATTAAGAGGACTTTGACAAAATCCGAAATTATTAAATTTGCAAATGTTGAGCGTTAATATACACGCTTTCCCAAATTCAATTGTTTTTGTGACTTACAGCAGCCTCCTAAAGTTCAGCATTTTTTTAAATTAAATCATTAATATCTCCAAAACAGTTGACGCTAGACCCTTACAGCTTTATATAAAAATGATGAGTATTTCAATGCAACACTTTTAAGGTATAGGGAATTCAATTAAAAAATGTTTCATTTAAAACACTTTTTTGAACCACCCTATAGAATCAAAAATATTTAAATTACAGTTGAGTATCGGGTACCTATCAATTCGGAAATCGTCCAATGCTTTTAAAATTGCTTTTATCTCTAAGGTCTCACAGTCGTTTTCGTAATCAATAAAAAATGTTGTTGATAATGGATGGTTATATTCGTAGCATTTTTCCATTAAATCTTTAAGGCATTGGAAATGATCAGCAAGTTTTACAACGTATCAACTATTTTATTAATCGATTTGCTATAACCGTAATCAAAAGTTTGTAAATATACGATAATAAACTAATCGGTCTACCAGTTTTGTCTCCTTTTTGTGTAAGAAAATTATTATTGCGTTATTCCAATCGCCAGGCATATGCTTGTTCGGGACATTTACTAAACAATAAACTAAATGCGTGTAAAATTTATGTCTTCAATTTTTAATTGGTTTACTGATTATAGTACCTTCGCTAGGAGCTTTTCTGTTCTTGATTTGCTTACCTACTGTTACACTTGAAATTTCTTGTGGGCCCATGTTTTTTGTTTTTGGTCTTTTTCTTTCTATTCTCTATGTTTGCGATTTATATAATTTTGTATAAACATCTTCAACAACTTTTATTATTTCCTTCTCATTTATTGTTTCCGTTCCATCTCGTTTTCCCAGTGTAGGTAATTATACCCTTCTTTCATAATGACAAGTTTTATTTTTATATATTTATGTTTCCATTATCTCCTATACTTTTTTGTGCTACATTTTCATTATAAAGGGTGTCCAAAAAATGGCGGGTTAACTCTACGGTGCGTTACTTGAGGATGGCTAGTGAACCCTTGAAGAATATTAAAAAAAATCCCAGATATATCTGACACTACAATTATACACCAGTTATTTAAATAAATAGATTTATCATCCACCTTTGACCAAAAATTTTTCGAAAAATACGGCCCAGGGATTTTTAAAATATTTTTCCAGGGTTCACTAGGCATCCTCAAGTAACGCACCGTAGAGTTAATCCGCCATTTTTGGACACCCTGTATTTTAATATATTTATTCTAATTATCTTTTTTATTAATTTGTTAACTCGATGTATTCAAGAGTACCTAATTTTCTATATTTTTAGTAATAGTTTTGTTTCACCTGTCAACCTATATTTGATTATTGTTTATACATTTTTGTTAATTTCTGTTACTCTGTCATGTCTGATAACTGTTCTAGCGTTGTCGTGTTTTACTCTTTGTTTGTGTATTCACAATATTCTTTGTTCGGTTTATAATATTCCGGTATGTATAAGTTTAATTTTTCTACTTTTTTTTACATTCTCTCGATCTTGTGTTGTATTAATATAATTTCTCGTTCTTGTTAATCTATGATCACTACTTGTTGTAAAACTGTTCATCACAGGTACATTAGGTATAATATAATTACATTATCTGTTTAATTTTAGTAAAGTCATTTTGGCTTCTCCACGTCCATTTGTTCCGTTTTTCTTCCCTTTTACAATAAAGGAAGTATTGGATTCACCCCAAAAATTCGAAATTGAATTTTCAACAGATCGTCACGTTTCAGAGTCTCCTGAACCCAAAAAACATGTTTTGTTCATTGGTCTGTCTGTCTGTCTGTGAACAGAATATTTCAAAAACGAAGAGATATTGCGTTGAAACTTCATATATAATTTTTGTGTACTATGTAGATGCGACAGCAAGCTTTTGAAGAAAATCGCATAACCGGAAGTAGGTGTTTACTCTTGTGATTTTTCAGTTTTTTTCGATTTTTTCAGAAACGGTTCTAACTATTTTTTCCAAACTTTACATTTTTAATGTAATTGCCTACTAGCACATTTTAATGCATTTGGTTAAGTTCTTGGTCCAATTGTAGCATGCGTTCCTCAGTTGGAAGATACGTAGCATTATATGTGGCTAGTTTTAGTTTTTACTTCTGTCAAAAATTTTCCTCCACTAGAATCCGGATGCCTTTTTAAAGGCGTTGGATTTATTCTTAAAGGATTCTTCCACGTGGGAATACAACTCTATTTATATTCAAATTCGTGATGGGGGAAACCAGCCATAACCTTCCACATTGTAGAAGGTGGGTAGAGAATATATTTAGTGAAAATAGAGACCCCTAGCTCTCGATTAATTTAATAGCCCTGGGGACTGGAAAATAATAAAAGCCAGTTAAAAGAGGCTGATAGGTTAGATAAAGAGGAGGGACTCAAGACTTATTGAAAATTACCTATACCTATACCCAGGTCCAGGTAGGTTGCATCGGGATTCCCAATTCCGATACTCACAAGCTTATGCGCCGCTGAGGGCGAAAATCCGTTAATTTACCAAAAATGAAGGTAGATACTCAGTAGAAACATTCCGCATACTGGATAAATATTTTTTTGGAGACAATAATCGAGAACCAGCTACAGTCAATCCTAAGTGATACGTAAGGATTTCGTATCTTAAGAGGTCAAATGATTTTGGAAAGACGCCAGGAATTTTTACTTTCAACTAGACGGGGCTAGATCATACTGCTTGGAAAAATATGAAAATGGCACCCCCTCCACGTCACTAGATTTATCTGATCTTGACTTCTTTTGTGGGGATACTTGAAACAATTTATCGACACAAATCACTTGCCGACCATTCGTGAAGGACGTTAATCAAAATGGAGTTCTCAGTATAGTTTTATAGCTTTCAATATTTTTAAAAACATTTAGGACAATATATTGCTAGCGAGGCAGATATTTAACTCGTATATTAAGTAATAAAACTGAAAGTTTCGTACTTTTAACCAATATTTTTTCTTTCAAAACTCATTTTCACTTAAAATCCATCCTGCATATATACAAAAATATGTGCAAACAAACGTCAGGGTAACGGCTACTAAGACTTAGAAAATTCTAACGTCACCGCTTAGATATTATAATAAAGCAAGGAAATTGGTCTGTTATAGTTACGGCTTCGGCATGCAGAAGTACTAAGTACCAATGCATTCAATGTGTAGACGAGTTGTGCCAACTACATTAAATATTGTTTTGTGCAAATACCTAAACTGTTTCGTATAAGCCACATAAATATTCGACGATGAAAGCGTGAAAGGGTAAAACTTGACTAAAACTGTCGGGTTAAGTAACTTCTGTTTAAACACCAGATTATCTTTATTTCCACTCATCTAGCTAAACTCGAAGGACCTACATTAATGAAATTTACAGACTGGAAATCCACCGAAAGGAAATTCCCGGTTAATGGTCTTTTTCAACCCAAAGTGATACGCGCTTTCTCAGCTGGAAACTGCCAGAGAGAATGGATGAGGTTTTCCCTCATTTATGTAAACCAATTTTAGTTGAAAAGCCTGCTTACTTTGGCCACTTTGTTTTGTTGTAGATCCTGACTATTGATTAGATTAAAAATGCTTCGACAAGAAAAACTTTTTTTTATTAAATATAAAATATTTCAAATAGATTTCAATGTATGAGAGAGACTTTGTCTTAGACCTTTAAATGGAAGAGTCTTTAAAGAGGATTCATGGCAAGATAAAAAATATGGGGCTTGAATTATGATAAATAAAAAATAAAAATTGTTCAATTTGATAGATAATTCAGCAAGTGAACAAATAGATACAAATTTAATATTTTTATAAAAAACCAGACCACTGAACTAGTTATTGCCCATGATTACATTATTAATGTCATTATGAGACTACTTAGAATAGCTTCTAATTTTTTTTTATTTACGGTCATCCGATAAACACATTAAATATATTTGTAACGTGTCCAAAAACTTTCTTGTAGAACACTTTTTGTCGAAAAAGTAGAATTTACGCATAATACAAATGTTCTCTATTTTTCCGTCTGGAATTATATTAACATTTTCATTAAATATGAAACATGTTCAGCTGCAGTAAACCCAACACAGCAATTGTAATGAGTAGCAATTCATACTACAAAAATATCTGTAAATGGTGCGAAGCTCTCGCAAGTGCGTCGATCTCTGCACATTTCTATACGCTGTGAGTGTGTTCGCGTCTGTCGCCACATATTTCTGTTAGCACTGACTACAGTCCGCAACGATTGCTATAAATTTCTGTCCTTTTTATGATGTTGACCCTGTATATGTTTGGTCCCATTTTCGGTAAGGGTAAAAACCTAAGCTATATGTATGTATGTGCAAAATATTGCTTTTATCTAACTAATAGCTCCCGACTTAAAGCAAAATAGACAACATTTTTTTTACATTGCTCACCCTGTATACGTATATATTTGACCGAAAGTGTATTCGGTTTCGAGCCAAGTAGGCATATAATCGGCATACAAAATATTCTTTCCTTTCAAGTAATATTTTTTGAGCTATACCGCCAATAGACAGACAGACAACCAGAATGGAGAAAGCATGTTTTTTGTCATCTAGGTACCCGGAAACGTGGAGATCTGAAGAAATCGCGGAAGGTGATTTTTTCAGTTATAATATGTTACTTTTCGGCCAACGAGACGGTTTTTGCGAAAAATCACGACAGCGCAGCTGGAGTGATTTTTTAAGGAATACGTCGAGTTGGTGAGAAGTAATCGATTGTTTTTGATGATCGAGTGATATTCGTTACGATTATATAATGAATGGAAAATTAGTTAAACAAGAAAAAATCGTATTATTTTGTAGTAATATTAAACGTATTAAAATCCCAACGATGTTGCTATAACAACGATGTTCAAAATCATGGCTCTAAATTGAATATTTTTAATTGTTGGACCCAGCGAAAAACCAAAACGGTTATATCACGTTGTCAAGCGTATAATTGCTGATATATACATCGTAACTATGATAAATAGAAATTTTCTATTGGCTTACTATGTAATGAATTTTATTCGCAATCACATTGTAATGTGTCAATTTCATGACATGACAACAGCTGGGAACTACATGATTACTTGAAACTAGCCAGGAAATTATTACATACCCCGAAAAATATTACATACCTGAAGAGTGGGGTGTTTCCATGGTAACAAAACATTGAGTGGGTTGTTTTCATGGTAACAAAAATATTAGCTACATCAAGATATCTATTATTCAGAATTCAATTGTAGTTATTTTTAAAATTAGATGATTGCAAATAAAATAGTATACATATCACGGTGGAAAGTTTCATCCCTGTCTCGAGATAAAGTTAACCTCGACGCTACGCGTCTCGATAAACTTCTCTCTCGACAGTAATGAAACACGTCCCACCTCGGTATGTAATATACTAATACCGATGGGACCACAATTATAACGGGTGTTCATAAACAGTCGTCATCCCAGTTGCTTTGAAAAACAAAATGTTATGTCTTTGATTAATTCGTGCAACACAATGAAACGTCATTGAGTACTGTCATAACGCATTTTTTCTCAGTTTTAATAGGCATACGTTTCTGAAGTCAAAACCTACTGGGATGACGACTGTTTATGAACACCCGTTATATAACAGCAATGAGATAACATGAACAAGAAAATAACACGTATTGCTTGAGTAAGAAAGAGATAAACATAGTAGTACATATTCGAGTAGGCATGGCGCTTATTTTAATTATGACATAAGTCAACTACACATAATAAACTAAAATAATTTTATCATATGGTCATCTCTTTCTTACTCAAGCATTCTATTTTGTTGTTCATGTTCTCTTATTGCTGTTATATATAATCATGGCCCCATCCGCATAATCACGTTTAAAGGACGAAGGATGTAAAAATAGTCAATGTAGCTTGTATGCATGCAGCCGCACGTATGTTATTTTTTCTAGTTATGTAGAAACTGTTGACAAAAGCATTATTGGTCCTTAATTTTTGTGATTTCTGAGTGCTTCAATTCTCTTGGTAAATGTAAGCCGGCCAAGATTGATTTTTAAGGTTTATGTTTTAGTTTTTAGTTTTTCGTTTGGAAGACCAGTTTAGTTTTTTGAAATTGAAAATGTTTGTCAATGTCACATCAAGGCATTGTTAGTGATTTATGGAGTTGTCCAGCTTTCAATTTATGTTATGTGTTTAATACTGGCAACATAGACTAAGCTCTGATCCATAACCTCAAAATTAAAATACTATAACCTCTTAAAAACAACATAGGATGTTATACTATAAAATCGCCTTAAGCGATAATATTCATATTTCGCGCGTCGGGTTATCTACTCGCCTGGAGTATTTTGGTTTTTCAGTGGGGCATTTTCAATCTCTGCCGTTTCCGTTCATATTCCAATACAGTGCATATTGCTGAGTTTCGTCGCCCTGCAATGCCTTGGGTGTTTTGGCTTATCGTCTCATAGTTGAGCTAAATATGGTATATTAGCTCATGCTGGTCTTGGCAGATATTGGCAAGTATAGCGACGTATAGCAACGCTAGTTGTCACATCATAGCGGGGAGTTTCAGCTGCAATACGGCATTTCTGTGGTCTACGTCCACATGAGGTGAGTTTTGCATTTTCTGTTTATGCCACGGTTGAGGAAGATTCCCTCCAATTTGGTTTTTGTTTTGCAGCCGTTAGTAGCGGGCCAAAAGAACATGGCCGGTTTCTTTCGATTGAATGCCTCCTGTATCGCTTGAGGGATTTTTATGTGTCATCACCTCCATTATGTCAATGTGACCTTGACCCTATCACCATCTTGTGGATCATTTTGTGCTCGAGGCTATGTTTATTTCTTGGGTGGAGCTAAAATTCTTCGAGGGAGTTGCAAGTAAAGGTTTCAACTTTGCCAGTTGACCATTATTTAATAGTGTTTGTGACTTTGTGTGCAATGCTGACTTCTGCTCGATTGGTACTCTTCAATACTTCGACCTTCAGTAATGTTTGAGCTATGCGAATTGTTAGCGGATTTGCCGTTGCCTTTGTTTGTTTAATCTTTGAACCTTTTTATGTACTATGTTTTTTTATTACACGTAAGTCTGTAGGTTTGCATTTGATTGTTTATTGTTTATGATATCTGGGCTAGTAGTACATACCATTATTTTAGCTTGTTGTTTATTGGGTACCTACACCCGGAGCATTTTAGGAATTATACGTAAGTACCCCTGTGCTAGCTATTTTAGACAATGTTATTAACTAGCTACTTTTATACGACATTACAGCTGAATATTATACTCTGTCCTATTTTATTACTGCGTCCCTCATATTTCAGATATATTGCAATTGACTGCTGCTTTTGAGTTTCTGAGTTCTTGTTTCTGAGCACATTTGTTGTAAAAAGACTCGTTGGTGCCCTCAGTATTTATTTGTATTTTAGTAATTTCGTAAAGAACTGCAGTCCGTCCCCAATGCTTAGTTAGCCGGCCCCTCAAATGTGCTCATGTAGTCTCGTAGTCATTTAAAAGTATACGAGTCGAAATTTGATATCAAGTAACAGACCCAGTTTACATATATACAACGGTCAGATTTCCAAATAATCGTGAATAGCTTCTAGCTAAAACGGATTGTAAATATAGGCAATAAATAGGCAAACGATTAATTATTAATGAGATTCTTAAGATTTATAAAAGAAACATCGAATGTTGACTAAATCTAACTGATAGATAACGACTTCACCTAGTTAGTGTATCCCACATTATTAGTAAAACCATTAACTCATTATTTCAAAGATTAACACGATCGTACAACTACAATTTGTGAAAAAAACAAGTAATCGACTTATATTAACAGGAAGGAGAAGAAGAAGTAAAGGTGTATGGAAGGAAGTTTAGAAGTGACAATATACACAAATTTAAGGACCCAGAGGCAGGTGCATAATTAAATAAAAACGCATTCATGAAATAAATCGGTTTGCTAAGGTTTAGAAAAAATGATAGGATTTTCCCAGAATGCAGATATTATTAGCTACGGATTTTTTTCTACCACGTTATTGCTGGGAACACTGGAGATTTACAGGCGCATCTCTAGAACGATGGACAAAAAGCTTGGCGAAGACACGTACTACTACAGAAATCACGTCACTACTCTATTAAGGAGTTTGACCTGAGATGTGGCAGGTCAAGGTCTTCTGCATAATGCCCGTTGTGTCTGACACGCCTTAAAGCATTCATAGAGAAGTGCGAGTACATTATATGTATACTGCTCACATTACTGCAAACACGTCACTTGGCAAAGCTATCAGTTAGGTAATTTTCTATAAATTTATCATTAAGAAGGTAGTTTGTAGTTGCTTTACATTGGCGAAGCATAGTTCCTTGAACCATGTCTGAATTTCGTAACAGAAGCCAACTTTCTGAACCGATAAGAATATTTAATTGAACGTTACGTGAGAAATTAAGAACACCGAAGACTTAATAAAAACATTTATTATTTCAATCGCTCCAAGAGCCAACCGCCTCGGCTTACAGCTTCTTAAAATCTAAACATTTTATACGTATCACTTAACAGGAAAGTGACCATTGGGACATCTGGGTCAGATCTAACAAAAGACTTGCCTTACAACAAAATACACCCAACCCTGAGCACTTAAGGCTAAGGGTTGAGTTGTTTATGAGCTTCTACTACTGTAGGCACAAAAATTGCATTGTACACAAGTAAGCTACTAAATGCTCTTAAATATAACAATTGTCAAACTAATATATTAATTAAATTTCATATTTACGATGGCTCTTTATGAACTACTTTTGAGAAAATTAAGAACACCGTAAATTCAATAAAAACGTTTATTAAACAACGGGTTCCAAGAGCCAATCGCTCTGGCTTACAGTTAATTAAAATCTACCTACCAAATCTCATATGTAACAGTTAACAGGAAGACACTGAAACCATTCGCACATCTGGGTCAAAACCAACGAAAAACTTGCCCTTTCGTCGGTACCCGCAAAAGGCACTCAACTATGCTCTTCGCACTTAATGCTAAGGCGCTAAGGGCTGAGTTGTTTGTCGGCCTCTACTGCCGTACGCCCACAAACTCTTTTTTGCCAAACAACTTAAACAATGTGCAATTGAGGGTACGAATTAAGTATTTCATATTTTAAGTTTCGAAATCAAGGCATCTAAAATAAAATTCGACGGTATATGATATGCATACGTAGGAAGACGATTTTGTATGTCTTATTTTAATGTACGGTCACGAAATCAATATTAGTTTACACTTGAGTTTTGCAGTGTAAGTTTATAAAAATTAGCTTAGTAATATATTTAGTGTAACAGGTAAGCGTATTTTTTTAAAATACTTAAGTTCACTTAAAAAGGTTCCCGGGTGGTGTAGCTTGAACAAGCGTTCACGTTCGATCAGTAGAGTTAAGCAACGCTCTTTCTGGTCAGAACTTGGATGGGAGTTCCACGGCTGCTTCTTTCAGCGCCTCGTGGTACGGCTGCCACGGAAATAGTTGCTCCCGGATGTCATAATAACATCATGACAGTCGTTAGCGGGGTTGGAAGTCCCTATAAAATGTACAACGACACCTATAATTGGCTTAACGGCTGTTGGCTGATTACTGAATAAAATAAAACCGCCTGATTGATTATTTAAACGATGAGCAAAAAAAAATATTGCAATATGTAAACTATATTGATTCCGAATTGCACACGTGTAGTACATTAATTGTTGAGTACAACAACAACAACAAGCCCAACATGGAATTCCAGAAATTTAGATCATCATAATTAATTCACCGTATACTCTCATACGTGATCAATAGACTAAACTTCTGCAAATGAAGTCGAATATTTTATGATCTTCACAAGGGAACTGGAATACTAGAATTACTTGATGTCAATTTGACGTATTTAACACTGAACAGGATATGGACAGCGTATTTTTCCTTTCACTCTAACGTAGGGGAGACCAGGTCACAGTGGTCACAGGAACACAGTGGTTCTTGTAACATAACTTCTCTTGTAGTTTTATGACTAAGTGGGTCCATGTAGTGGCTCTAGTGTTACCACTAGCAGTTTTCTGGTATTAACAGTAGTTGGTTGCTTGTACTTAAAAAAATTGTTGAGGTTACCTTCGGGGCACGATGGTCACTGGTTATATTTCGCTTCAGTAATAACCACTGTACTCTGGAAGTAATCAATGTTTTCATGAATTCTCTAAGAAAATTTGAATGAACAGTTAAAAGAAATCTAAGTAAACGTGTACACGTGAAGAAGGCTGATATTAATTTTATTTGTCTAGTAAATTTGTATCAAATTTTTAGTTTGCAGATTCTGTGGTGATGATATAGCAATTGAAAGTGTAGAAATAAAGACATGGAAAGACGTGAAAATTATGTTAGTTAGGGTTGCTACAAAACAAAAATCTAATTTTATGCGAGACAGGTAAATGCCTCAAAATGAAAGTGTCGTTATATTTGAAGGAATCGTGGTGACAAATTCGTATTTCTAACAGTAGAAGATGTTGATACTGCTGATAAGGATGATATTGCACTCATTTTGTCAGATCTTTTAAATATTGGAGGAACTGTACGTATAAACCGTTTCCTATGATTTTCTGTTATATAGAGGGTTATTCACGTAAGATGAGGAGCCTGACTAGGTAAAAATGCAACCCAAAATACGATTTATAAATCTAACTGAATCCCTATTGCATTAACATAATTGAATAATATGTTGGTGGCACTGTAAGTCTATGTCAAATTCGAAGTTATTAGGTTAGGTTTTGCGTCAGTTTTAACACAGACTGACGCAAAACCTAACCGCTAACCTTGAATTTGACATAGACTTACAGTGCTACCAACATATTATTCAATTATGCTAATGCAATAGGGATCCAGTTAGCTTTATAAATCGTATTTTGGGTTGCATTTTTACCTGGTCAGGTTCGTCATCTTACGTGAATAACCCTGTATATAATGTCTGTTAGGTTCATAGGTTGCTCCTATTACTGTTGATTGTCACTTTGAATCATTATTAAGTTTTTAGAATGGTTGTTATCTTTTTAAGTCAGGTAATATCCTATTGACTTTGAAACGTACGTACCTACCTACTATCATATGTTTATCTAGTTTCTTATTAGTTACCAGAATTTTTGATTTTAAGTTTCAATGGCATTTCTAAGAAACAATCTTAAGTTAAATATATGTATGTCGATTAAGAGAAAAGTGATAACCAGTGAACTCCAACAGCATAACCAATGTCTCCGCCGCCGGGGTGCACTGGTCGCAATTTCATTGTTTTTTTTTTTTATAATATGCATAAAATTTGAATATGACTTGTTTTAGTTTCAATTAACAATAATGATTTATGTACCAAGGGCATACGAAGGCGTTTATAGCCCGCGGCGTGAAAATTAGAGCCCAAGGCGTAGCAGCGGGCTGTAACATGACAAGGGCCATACACGCTAGTTATGCAGGAGGTACAGATAGAAATATTCGCAATTACAAGATTTATAATTTTTAAAAATTTCGGCAACTTACGATGCTGCTAATTGTCAAACTCACAAACAAGACAAAATGCGGGCCGTAAAGTACTTTACCCTTGAGTTGTAAAGTGACACATTACGCCCTCAAAAATAGGGTATAAAGTGACCAATTCCGCACGGTCGTATCTAGTCATTTAATAAAAAAATCTGTAAGTTTTTATTATACACTTTGGGTTTATTCTGCTGAAAAATTTGATAATTTGATAGAAATCTGACTTTTTTTTTAAAATGTGTCATGTGTTCCTCAGTCTCCTCTGCTTTTGAATAAGACAGATAATTTTCTGTTTAGTAAATTTTAATAACAATGACTAAACACCTGACACTGCTTCATTATAGGTTATGTTTCACCGTGATGCGCATGCATTGGCGTAACATATATAATAATTTAACTTCATCATAGATTCCGTCTAATTTATTTGTACACCCTAATACCCAACACTTTTCCATTATGCAGATTCTAAAATGTAGCGCATAATGAATAGTTTTCTTCCACACAGAGTGTTTCAAAATTGCACATATTATACAATAATAGTATATTATACATCAAGTATCTAAAGCGCGAAGATTATAAGACGATTCGCTGCCGTGGTGTATATACTATTTTTTGCACTACCAAACGGCTTAATACCTCAATTCCCAACAAATTTCGAAAATATTTTAACTGTCAACCTGACAATACAGCTCTTTAAAACGTCAAAATTAAAATAGTCATATTTGGTAACTTAGCAATTTATTAGTTACCACGGTGAAAATTGTTTATTTTACTTTCTCTCCCGTGGTGGAGAAATAAT
>OW679197.1:117040952-117096774 GCA_940337035.1 Agriotes lineatus | reverse complement strand
TGCATAATTATAGATTATGTTTCACCGTTTCATCATTGCCGTAACATAGATAATAATTTAACTTCATCATAGATTCTGTCTAATTTATTTGTACACCCTAATATTAAAACTATTGTATGAACAAAAAGAAAGTTCATTAAAGGTACTTTTGAAATTTTGAAGTCATGTGTATTAATTGCAATGCCAGAAAATATAAAACTATCATTTGGCATTTGTTACAAAGTGAGGTTATGATCTTCTTCTTCTTCTGAAGGGTTTGGAATTATTTCTGTTGCTTTTATTACGTGAAGTCTTGATTACAGTTATGATGACGTTGCGATATTAGCCATTGTCAGCCGCTGCCCATAAAATGCCAATGACAAGAATTGGGAATAATTTTATGGTGTTATAATATACATGACTTCAAAATTCCAAAGGCATCTTTGATGAACTTTCTTTTTGTCATAGTATAATTTTTTTTCCTTAAATGAAATTTTATTTTTGTTTTAAATCTTTTTCCTTCTAAGCATTTTTTAAAATGTTTGAATAAGAAGTAATCGTTCTCCAGCATCTCTCACAGAATGGTAGCGCCTTCCGTTATATGTGACATGGGACATTGGACATTGTCTTGCAGCAACAAAACACTTTACCCAAGATTGCCCCTCCTTTTAATTCAATTGGTTCGTGCACTTCAGTTAACAACGGTGCGCACTAGTGACCGGTCATAGTACTCTCCTTTGGTAAGTAATTAATAACATTCCATGGCAATCCCCGAAAATGGTGGCCATAAATTTAGTAGTTAGTTGTAACACTTTGAACTTGCTTGGCGGCTTTACTCTTTTTTCTACTGTTTATATTCAGGATCATAATGGTATATATACTCTACGCTTTTGGTCTAATGGGATTGCTATTTTGGGTACCCACCAAGTACTACTCTTATTCATATGAAAACGGCTGTGTAAAACATTGCCAATTCTTTCTTAGCTAATTTTTTGCTTTTCTTAAATCTGGCGAATATGAATACTTCGATCTTCCAACACCAGTTTTTCAACTCTTTCGATGCTTTAATCGTGAATGATGGGCCTGGGTGTTCATCAACTTTGAAGGATCCCCGACCTTGTTGAAATAACCTAGTCCATCGTTTAACAGTGGCGTAAGAAGGTGTAGATTGCGGATATGTCATCGACAATTCGTCATGAATATCCTTAACCGTTTTACCTTTTTTACTAAGTACTTTGTTACCGCTCTGTACTCCAACTTCCAAACAGATGCCTTGTTACTCGAAGTGCTGTTGATGATTATCAGCTGACTGCTCTAATACAAATGCACCGATAAGACTGAAATTGGGTATAAATACCACCAAGGTGTGTGACATGGGCAGTAGCAAGTTGGTGCTGTGAAATAGTTTTTTTCTAGTTTTTACGGCTACGTCTTGCTGAATAAATCTGAGAAAGCATTAAAAGTAATATATAAATATTGGCAGAACGATATAAGTAGTACCTGACACATATACGAGCATTTGCGGCAGAATTCACTAGATATAATTACGATTGAAGATTCTCGTATACTGGGAAAACACAAACCAAGTAATAAGCGAAATGTCGGCAGACCAGTAAAAAGGTGATAAAAATAAAGAAGAAATGGGCGTAAAAGGTATAAAATTTTAAATCTGGCGATCCTAATCAAACAATTTCAAATTACGTTAACGTTTCCACTTCTGAAAGCGTCAGCATGGTCGAGTGGTTAGGGAAATCAGCTGCGGTGCTGAACGTATGAGGTTCTATCCTCACACCTAGCAACAGGCGGGCGGCCGATCCAATCACTTTAAAATTTGAGTATACAGTTGTAATAGTAGGCAATCGTCAAAGGCATAATGCTAAGGCTAACCATATCGCCCAGATTACATGGCCTAGCAATTACTTTACTTTCTTTAAGTCCAAGATGGTTTCTTTAAAGTTAACATGACCACAGACGTATTTTAAGTTTGGTTAGATAATTACATTACAAATTCTTGGAAGAACCAAATGGTCCCACAATCTTATGTATTATTACCAATTCTACATTCTACTGGAGCATTAAATCATTGCTCAGAATTATGTTTGAAAGGAGCTATAATGTCAGAAGAATCTAGAACTGAAACGATTAATCAAGTGTGATTTGAAGAACACATAAAGAATGTCGGCAATAAGACAGAAAACAGAATGTTAGAACCTATAAAGTATTCAACATAATAGAATACAAACTGAAAACGTAGCTAGTGAGTATTTTAGTGAACAATAAAAAACAATAGGTACAGGATAAAAGTATAAATTAAAATCATAGGACATATGTTATTACTAAAGCTGAAGATAAACTGAAGCATTTTAAGTCTATATGGAGTATATGGCCACCTACTGGCGATGGGAAATATATAACTGTTAAAGCAATGCAGAAAAGAAGCAAAGAAGAACAGTCACAATCGTAATCTCTGGTCTTGACCATACGAAGATATAAAAATTATGAAAATATTGTGTTAATAAGAGTAACAAAAACTTCTAGTGTGCAACATTAAAAGTATGTAAAAAATCGAGTACATTTCTTCTTACCCCGTAGAGGTAACTCTGAGGAAAGCGCATAGTCTCTTAAATTTCACGAGTTGCGACTCGTGGAGAAAGTTGATGGTAGAGTCAACCACTGAACGTGTAATGCATTTTCTACCCCTTCACAGACAAAGACACATTCCGATATACCGAGATTTAAGTTTTTGCATACAGACTGGCAAAATTTAGCATAGCGAAAAAATGTATCCAACTTTACACGCAAATCAAATATGATGCACGAATCCAATTTCTCGTTCATTTTTCGTTTAAATGTATAATTCGTCCAAACAAATTGCATTTTTACTGTTTGAGATACGTAGATGCATGCGTGACTGACGTATATTATTTGATTTACAATTTATAGGTACATTATGAGTTTAATAAAATGGTAACCGTAATTATTTTGCAAAAGCCCCAACGTGCAACGTCTCTTCTGGAATTGTACACACGGCCTTCCGAATATGCTCTCTGGACGCAGCTTTTCTTCATCCCAACTCGATGAAGTCGACATGCGTGCCAGAAAATCGAGCGCCCATTGTCGCAGAAATTCAGTCAGAGTGAGCCTGCTTGAAGCTTGAACATTCTCAGACGTGGCTCCGCTGCCCCCGCTATAGTCTATAAGCTGTCGAAAAGCTGAGAGCCGTTTCGATCTGGCACCAATACGTCCATGACAGCAAGAACCGCTTATCGTACAGCTTATATTCATGAAATAAAAATTACTCGTGCTCTGTTTAAGCTTTAAAATGACAATATTGACTAATAATAAGTACAAAAAAAATTTTTCGGAATAAAACAATTTTGCCGGGGCTAGTAGCTCAGTGGTAAGCATCCTGGCTACTGATCGTAGGGTCGCGAGTTCGACTCCTGGTCCCGGTGACGTTTTTAAAAATAAAAAAATGTGGATGAAAACCTCTACAGAATGCCATCATTCGGAAGTGATGTAAAGCCGTGGGTCCCATGTTACTGCGATGTGTGGCGTGTAAAAGATCCCTTTCTAGGGTTGGAACTCCTTAGTCTCGGCAAAATTCTAAATAGGACTTTGACCACATGACCAATGCAGTCGGTGTCTAAGATACATGGTGCTCCACATGCCTAGACCTTGTCCATAACAAATAAACAAACAAACAAGACAATTTTGAATTACTGGCTTGACACGGTAGAGCTATTGCGCCCTTGGCTCCTTATAGAAAGCCGCCAGTGCATTTCATTAGCAACAAAATTTCAATCTCAGAGTCACTGTGGGATTTTGTTATTTAAAAAAGCTACTAACAAAAAACTACTTGCGCCACAGTTTTTAATAGGCATAAGGGAAGAATGCTACAACTAAAATAAAAAAAGCAACCTAGTTACCGTGGCTTGATCACCTGCATAGTATAAGCGAATAAAGTTGCATCATAAACATAAAAACAGGTCCCGGGTGGCGTAGCTTGAACAAGCGTCCACGTTCCATCAGCAGAGTTAAGCAACGCTCTCTCTGGTCAGAACTTGGATGGGGTTTCACGGCTGCTGCACCCGGCACCTCGTGGTACGGCTGCCACGGAAAAAAGTTGGTACAGGTTGTCATAATAACATCATGACAGTCGTTAGTGCGGTTGGAAGTCCCCATAAAATGTACAGTGACGCCTATAATTGGGCTAACGGCTGTTGGCGAAGTGTGGAATAAAAAAATAAAAATAAATATGGAAAGCAATAAATAAAAGAAGAAAAAAGAAGCATATGTGACAACTATATAATTGTTAACCATACCAATGTTGGTCAAGCAAAATATATGCCAAAATGGGGTCTGAATCAAAAATATAATAATATTTTCAGAACATCATAGTCGGGAAGTAGAGAACAGGCCAATGTAATGTTTAATTTCTATCTGTTCTAGATGGAATCTATCAATTAGGACATTATTAGCAAACGCCACTGGCGTTTCGAGTCTATTAAGTTTTAATCAAACAAACAATCCAAATGCCGATCAAACCCCATCGAGGAATTCGCAAAGGCATCTTCACTTAACTAAACTGTAAATGATAAGTACTGTAATTTTGCACACTATATCAACAAGATAAAAGCACAGGAACGGCGCAATTGATGCGCGCTTAAATTACGTAAAAATTACGAAAATAAGTCGAAGGTTGTCTGTACTTCGCAGTTTTATTCTCGCACCTTCGCACATGAGCAGTTTGTATGAAAATATTCGATTATAGCTACTAATTTATTTACGACGGAAACAGGAAGTCAGTGCTTTGAATATCCTGCTGCTTCACAAATGGGTGTTTCATGATCACAAACAAAATAACTGAACAGGAAAATATTTTAAATCTGAGGCGTTTCGGGGAAACTGATAAGATTTCCGCCAAAGCAAATTATAGCAACCACTTTAACGTGCACGATTACCTGTTTCGTAAACTGAGTCTCTGAGATAAATGAGACTACCTCCAGTAACCGCCAGTACTGATGAACAGACACAGGTTTGATTGGTAAATATTTAGATAGTTAAGCGTGCTATTTTTACTGTAGAGGTGCATAAAGCCGCTTACATTTTGAAAATACAAAGCAGTTGTGAAAGAATTTGTTTGAATTTATGTGTTCCTGATGTAGAACAGTTTTGTTTATTATTATAATCCTTGATGAGTTTGCAGAGGCGGAAGTTACCTATGACCTGATGAGTTTTATTTTTTAAGAACAAAGCGTACGAAATACATCCAGAAATGTTGTGTAGTGTATCAATAATTTTAAAATTTACTGTGTAGTGGTACTATTATTGCACGCAAAGAAAACTAGAATCATGTTAATCCACATTTCATATTAATTAAGATATTATCCTCCATTGATGTGAGTAATCTCAAATGCTAATTATGCAAATTGTAGTAATTGAGCTGCTTTGGCCTGCTTTAATAAATTAATCGATCAGTCTGGTCTGCTACCATAATGTGAAGAGACACGTATAGGATCTACTTTGGATGGCAAAATCCTGAGTGCCCAACCAAATTTTTGTATATATTTTGTAAACATTTACATAAGTTTCGAGAAACAATGTATACGTTTGTAGAGTATATTAATACATAGAAGAACATACGAGGGCCGTTCACGTTAAAACCGCAATTTAATGTTTAGATGTAGGTGTTGAACAATTCCACTACTTATGAATGTTTTGTCCACCATTCATACACCTGTGTCTTTTAGATTTCTTCTCGAAGCTGTGTTGTTTAATCTAGCAAAATTTCAGCAGATTTGACGTCTTCGTTCACAAGATAACGAATAATAATGCGCTGTGCAATAGCTGCACTGGGCACGGCATCCGCCACCTTGAATAACAACCGACACGGTTGTCATGACAAAAACAATTATTTCAGGGTTTATGTAAACGTATATCATTGTAAATGTCACATGTCTAATGTAACAGTAGGCACTTACTAAAGCAAATTCCGGTTTTAACGTGAACATCCCTCTTATATTAAAAGATATAGACTGCAGACACCAAAAAGGACGTGGTGAATTTTTAAATAACAATGCTACTGCAATAAAATATGCTATATTCAATGAAGGAATCCGTTGGTATTTTATACCACTAAAATGACCTAATTTTGTAGGTTTATGGGAAGCAGGGTTAAAAGCGTCAAACGGTATCTAAAAAGAGTACTTCCAAACACACCACTTGCTTACGAAGAATTTCACACTATTATCACACAAATAGAATCCTTTCGTAATTTTTGCCCATTAACTGCTTTAATAATCGAATGAACTCCGGCGCATTTCCTGCTAGGACGACCATTAATGACAGCACCTATCCAGATGTACGAGACTATTCACTATCTTGACTAAATCGTTTCCAACACATACAGTTAATAAACAAATCATTTTACGATCTGACCGCTGCGAACAGGCAGAGTTGGAACATCTTTCCTACAGTAAAGACGTGTTTTTCTACGAAGTTATTTTATTTTTACAAATCAGCTTTCGAACAGTACATCAAGCATTCAGTAGCTGCTGCGCGGCGTATGGGCCAACCTTTTTTGCATTTTTTTTCAGTGCAAGTTCGATCTTAAGAGATGTGTAATCTATATACATGGCTTCTGGCACTTATTTTTTTAATACTTTCATGGCATGTTTGAATCATTAAATTATTTCAGTTAAAAGTTCCTGTAAAGATGTACATACAAGAATTAATTATATATGTGGGGCAAACTCGCCCCACGTATGTGAATACCTGGCCCCCATGCAATGTAAAATATCTACAGATGCACTTTATTAATTGTATACCGCTGGTGACATTGTCGTTATGAAGCATCAGCACTTACGAGTATATACATTTTTCTAAACTGTAGAAAACAAATGCATAGATTTTGACCTACGTTCTGAAGGTTATTGTTCACTTTGAAACACTGATGCTACCTATATTTAGTAATAACTTTGTCGCGAAATACTGGAGTATTGTAAGACAATTGTTTGGGCGTTGGAATTAAATGTAAGAATTTACGACTTGCAAACAATCTCACCCTTTGGGACCTAACATACTATGTATTCAACCAACGATGAGCTTTACGTCATTTCTACATGAAGTTAGTACAAAAGGTATTTTTCTATGATTTACTCTCATTATTTATTAGTATGACGAGGATAGTATTACATTAGCACGCCTCTTGATCTTTAGGAGGTGATTTGACTATACTACGTTTAACAAATAGATTCAGAAATCAAATTACTGGGACGACGTTTATTACACAAAATCAGTTTTATACTGCAATGATCCTTGTCTTTAATGTTTAATAATATGTAAACAAATAATTCAAATACAAAAGATCACTACAAACCTTTTTGTTTACGTTAGTTGTTATTTAAAATAAATATTTGACTGACTAATAATATTTACGTGGTTCGTTCTATTCAAGTGTTAATCGTCTTTAGCCCTTTTATTTCAAATTCACCAATCCGTAATTAGTAATTTGGCTAGCACCGGAATTAAGCATGAAAAACTCAAATATCTTTACGGGTCTGAGGTTCCTTCTTGTTAATAAAATTGTACGCCACTGAAATGCGTAGTTCAAATGCTCTACCATAACCTTGTAACTAACTCAGTCTAAAATTGACGTTCTACAGAGACATTTAACTAAGTGCAAGTCGCCTGAAAGTTTAATTGTTTGTTTACTGCAATTCGAATGAGCAAACGAACTCGGTAAGATTTGAATTATCGCGCTCAATCTACGCGTCGCTCTAGCAATTGTTTTGCAGATCGAAAATTAGGCTTTTGTTTCAGTAAATTAGGAAGAATCTCAAATTTTCTAACCCAACTTTCTTATGGCGGTTATAGCAGTTTTTAAAACGTTCCGAAGTCCTGGATTCTGCTTATATCGGCTCCGCAGCGCAGCTTTTGGGTCCCTCAGTAAGTTGTACGCTTGATTGATTGATTGATTAAAAGCAGGGATTTCGATGGGTTAGTAGTGAGCCCAGTTTTGCACTTCGACTCTATGGTCTTTTGTGCCCCCCTGACCCTATTAAAATAGATCTGCACCTTCAACGAGTTGTAGGATGTTTTTTACGAGATGCTCGTGTGTGAGAGCTGCTCCGTGTGGAGTTCCCCCTAAAAGTTGCTGTCTTTTGCGGAGTAACGCTGGACAGTCGAAGATTATGTGTGAGGCTGTGTCCTCCTCTTTCTGACATAATCTACAGAGTATATCCCCTCTGTATATGCCTATTTTGTGTAGGTGTTTTCTCAGGTGGCAGTGTCCTGTGACTAGTCCTACCAGCCGTCTGATCTGAGTTCGTCCTAGATGGAGGACGTCAGTTGTTAGTCTGCGAGAAGGCGTTCTAATTATTTCCTTCCCCAGTGTTTGTCCCTGTGTGGCATCCCAGCGAGAAGCGTGTTGTCTAGCGGTCCATTTTTCTATCGCTGTTCGGATGCTCTGTTTGGGTATACCAAATACAGGTTCTGGGCCTATAAATGGGGTAAATGCACCAGCTTTTGCGAGGGCGTCTGCCGCTTCGTTTCCCTCTATCCCTGTGTGCCCTGGCACCCAAATGAGCTGAACAGTGTTCTTTTCAGATAGGAGTATCAGGTGATTTAAGCATTCTCTTGTTAGCACAGAGCTTACACGAGGTGATTCAAGCGCTTTCAATGCCGCTTGACTGTCAGAAAGTATGCTTATGCGTTGTTGGGAATACCCGCGTTTTGCATTTTCCTGGACGCATTGCATTATAGCAAAGATTTCATCTTGAAAGACTGTGGCTTTGGTCCCAAGAGATACACTAATGTCCTCTTTTGGTCTTACGCCATGTATTCCAGCACCCGTGCCCTCTGCTGTTCGGGATCCATCTGTGTACCAGACTAGCCCATTTGGCAGGTGGGTTGAGGTTTCTTGGGTCCAGTCATTGCGATCGTACCTCACAGTGAAAGGTTTGTCAAAGGAATACTCTGGAAGGCTGTAGTCTGAGCCCATTTTTAAGATGGGGTTACCTTCGCCCACTTCCTGTATCCGTTTGTGTCCGCACCGTTCCTGGTTGGTGTTCCAGTTTCCGGTGGTTTTCATTCTGTATGCTCCAATCTGGGCTTCCCCTTTTAGATATATGTCTAGAGGTGTTAGTCCCAAGAGAGCTTCCATAGATGCTGTTGGAGTGCTGTTCATAACTCCACAGATGCACAAACAAGCCAGTCTCTGTATCCTGGATAGTTTTTTAATTACTGTTTTTTGTTCTACCTTTGGCCACCATACCAAGGTGCCATAGGATATCACGGGTCTGACTACTGTTATGTAGTACCAATGAACCATCATTGGTTTCAGTCCCCATGTTTTACCAAACATGCGTCTACCCATCATGAGGGCCATTTTTGCTTTGTTTGCTATTTTATCTAGGTGTGCATTCCAGTTTAGTTTTGCATCTAGGGTAATACCCAGATATTTAACTTCCTGGCTAACCTGAATTCTTTCACCAAAGATTGTAAGGTTGTTGAAGGCCTCTACATTTATTTTCTTAGTGAAAGGTATTATAGATGTTTTGCTAGGGTTTACCTTGAGGTTTTCCCTATTGCACCATCCCTGAGTGATGTTCAGTGCCCTTTGCATGAGGGCCGCAATGATGGTTGGATACTTGCCCCTTATGAGAATGACTATGTCATCTGCATAACCTTGGGTGTAGAACCCTTCATCATTGAGTGTCTGCAGGAGATCGTTTACTACCATGTTCCAAAGTAGGGGGGATAGAACACCCCCTTGTGGACAACCTCTGACAGCACGTGCCTTGAGGGATTCTTCTCCCAAATCGGCTTGTATCTGGCGTCCAACATGGTTTTTATCCATCTGTTTGTGATGTCGTCAACGCCATGTCTTAGGGTTGCAGTCATTATTGATTCGAAGGAGGTATTATCAAATGCTCCCTCTATGTCCAGGAAAGCAGCTAGGGCTACTTCCTTGTTGGTTATCGACACTTCTACCCTACTGAGTAGGTTGTGAAGTGCCGATTCGCATGATTTTCCTGGTTGATATGCATATTGGCTACGATGTAAGGGATTGTCTTTCAAGACCCCATCTCGTATGTGCCTGTCTACCAGTTTTTCCATAGTCTTTAGACAGAAAGACATTAGGCTAATCGGTCTATATGCCTTTGGCAGGGTGTACGATGTTCGCCCTGGTTTGGGAATGAAGACGACTTTGATCGGTCTCCACGCCAGTGGCAAGTAGTTTCCCGCTAGGCATAGGCGAAAGATCTTAATTAGGATCGGTACCAGAAGGTCTATTCCCCGCTGCAGTAGAGCGGAGAAGATTCCATCTGGTCCGGGTGATTTATAAGGTGAGAAGGATTTTACAGCCCACTGCACCTTGCTATGACTGATCACTTCCCTAACTACCTTCCACTCGTCTCTCGCGGGCCTCTTTGAGAAATTGCTAGGGACTGGCTGTGATGTTATATTAGCCTGATCAGCCATCAGTGCTCCTGGAAAGTGTGCTTGAATTAGCATTTCCAGGGTTTCCCTTTCACTGCTTGTGTATTCCTGTGTCGGTTTTAGCATGTTCCCGACTGGATTTAAAGGGTCTTTTGACAGAACTTTGTGGAGGCGAGCTGTTTCTGTGGTGCCTTCAATGTCCCCACAGAAGCTCCTCCATGAGTCTGTTTTTGCTTTTCTCAGAGCTTTGTTGTATTCGGTTAGAGCCTGAGTTGTACGCTTACAATAATAGAATTGGCTTCACCACTGACCTTTTGAATTTTCACCAGATGGTCTCCGTTGAGGTTCCGCAGGTGAAAATTGCTCACACCTTCTCTTGCGGTCGGTTGCCAGATGTGCGATGCTGGTATAGTCCTCGTAGGCCTCGGCTGCTAGTGCAGGAACTCCAATATATCCCCTGGGTGTCTTCGAGTGGCCCGAAATGACTTGTCGAAGCTCGGTCGTCAGGAACGGAACGGTGGCCGAAGATGAATTTAACTTTAGGTGAAGGATTTTATGCCTTTATTTGTGCACGAACACTGACACGTTATAAACACTTTGGTGCAATTTTGTGGCTGTAAATTAATGTAAAGGGTATGAAAATTAAAATTAAACATCAGCCACAATTTAAGCTGTCGACCAGCAATTTTTATTCATTTGTTAATCCTCTTGTTCGTTATAAACCAAAAACAATCTACCAAAATTAAACAGGAAATTCGAACTATGTCAAATCAGGATCTTTACAAATTAAATCTTAGATTTAATACATTTTTACAATTAATCTTAATTCTATAAAATTGTCTTTGTAAGTTTATGGTTATTGTCCTTTGATTTTCACTCGCGTTTCGCTAATTAACAGGCCCTTTTGTTCACTCATTTCACTGATCACTGCCTCCTTTCGTTCATTTCCTCTTTAGCTACTTTAGAGTTCAATGTAAGTTCCGCTTTCACTTAGGTACTCCAAACCAATACACATTTTAAATCCAGCTATTTTCGAATTCTTGTTGATCCATTTTTAATTCATGATTCGCCTTCTAAATCTGCCTTTGGGTTCTTTTACCCCATTCTTTCATAAGCCTTTAGCCTCTCTAACCTTTGTTTAATTTGCTCAAAGAAATTATTATTTTATTTACTCTAGTTCAAATTCATTTGCGACACACAGTTAATTATTGCTCTCTGTAAGAACTTGCTTTTTCTCTGCATATTTTAAATAATGCCATAAGTTTAACTAAATTACTTTAAGAACTGCACACCCTTGTGACAATCAAGCTTCATTTCCTTCTAGCTTATTTAATTTATTTCCAATAATAATGGCTCAATTTGTCCATGTAATTTCATATTGACAACTTATGTGAAAATTATACAGATGTGTGAATTCTATCAACTCTGTGCTTTTCTATTTTGATTTAATTTGTTCGCACTGCTACCAGAGCTGCTTTGAGGGCTAAAGACCATTGCAATACATTATACTACTCTTGGGAGAATTCAAAAATTTCTGAATTTCTAACAGAATTGAGCAGTGTACAACCTGCTTACCAAGAGCAATGTTCTATAAGTTTAGCGCTAATTTGTGGGAGGGGCTTCTACTGAATCTGTTCGTTAAACGTGGTATAGCTTTGTAATAGTATGTGTCTCTAAATCAGGTTGTTCCCGATTTTAATGATACGTCACTGATGAAGAGATTATCAATAAACTCTAAAAATTAGTACATATTACATTAGAAAAATTATTTTGAAAAAAATGAAGAAAATTATAGATAAATGAGATACATTTTAACGATTATATAAGATCTTTCACGGATTTTTGGGAAACTTTGGGGAATTATAGGCAACGTTGTATATGTATACGTATGATGAAACATCTGACTTGTTCTACACATTTTGTGAGAATGTCTTTGACAGTTTTGTAGTATTTGATTAATAATAAGCCACAGTTCTTTTCAGAACTAACAAAAAGTATCTCGTAATATTATGGTCGGTGTAAGGGAAGACACTGTGGTGTTGCTGAATTTGTTAAACTATTTCGAGCGGGAAAAAGAAAACTGGGAATTTACTTCCTTTCCATGTGTGTGTAGAAGGCATGACATATTAATTATTTACGATATTGTAACGGACAGGCGATGCTTTAGGAATTAGTATTTTACCTGTTAAAAAGGTCAAAGTTCGTAGTATAAATTGAAAACTGCAAACCCACTCTTCTTTTAAATTGGTCATCAGAAAAGCTGTTTATGTTTTTTATATTTATTTGAGAAAAACATGTTTCTTTCAATTCTTTAAACAAGGAACATTAAGGGTCTACCATTCTAAAATGTAGAAGCAGTTTAAACACTGTTCTACATGATACTGTATTTTAATGTGTCAAAGACAGCAATCGCAGACAATAAGGCGAAAAGTAATATATCGCCAGTATGCGTTTTCAGTTTTTAAAGTGCTATGTGGCTAATCTCAATTTATCCAGCATCCAATGTTCATGAGCAGTATACTGGGCCATAAGTTGGTCCGCCTGAGGCTGAGGATTCCGGGTAATCTTTTCTAATCCTTTAGAACTTGTTAAAGCCTCATTATCTCGCGAAATCTATTAAGTTCCGTAGTGAATAACGCCAGTATTTTTCATTTATCTATGACCACAGTCTTATTATCTTATTAAATTATAATGAAATTGTTTTTATTTTGACAATTCAAACTGTCTTCCTTAGTAATAAATCGATTCGACAATTTAAGTTCGGCCCTGGAAATGCAATACTATCGATTTTGAAAAGGGAAGTAGATTTTAATTCTATGGGGTTTATAAGTAACTATACTTCTCACGTTCAACTGATTGTCTAGTCTACTATACTACAGTTTTCATAGATTTTGTCATTTTAAAGATTTTCCATTGGGATTCTAATGGTGCTTGATAGTTGATTTAATTCTGAATATTACACTTTGGTTATTATTTTGAGTGTACAAAGTTCCAAGGGAATAAGATTTGTTCCACCTTTATAGACAACTTTCGTTCAACCCGATTCTGAAGCTCCCTTGAAATGTCAGTACTACGTCGTTTCTATCTGGAGTAAGTACTAGAACACACGTTTCTGTAAGCACGTTCCTCCTGAATATTTTTTAAATACAACTAACACTTATTATTCGAACAAACTCAGGTATAATTTTAACCGTAATTCGACCTGTACGAGTCTTCACGGATATGCTTTACATCAATCGTCAGCTGTGTCTTTGATAGGGAATCATTTTCAAATGGCGTTCTACATAATATGCTAACTCGAGAACGACACAACCTGTCAGGTGGATTTCTTCGTCGGCTTATGCGGAACTGAAAGGATTTTGCGAAGGATCGGTCGTTTAGGTATCATAACCTTGCAAGAGTCGTATGAATGTCTACTCCGGTCCGTATCTGAACTATCATAAACATACAGCTTTCATATGGAAACACAAATATACAGTAAACTTCAAACAAAGCAAAAAGTAATAAAAATAAATTGAAACAAAGAAAAATAGGGTAAAGCAGAAGGAAATATAGAAGAACTTAGTACTTTGGGCTTATCATACACAGTTTATTTCCTGAGACGCTTGAATTTAAATCTGTAAGGAAACGCCTTTAGTTTGTTTCAGGACATACTAAATTAAACGCTGCAACTCGAATAAAACGAAACTAAATATCAGTTTAAACTGCTAAATACTTCAACATGTACACATAACTTTGACTACTGTTTTAATTAACATCAGCTTTGATTTAATCGAAGGGCGTGCCTAGCTGTCTGCCAGCATTAATAATTTTCAGCTGTGTGAATGTCGCAGATGCCGTAATCCAGAATTTATGATTTTGGACAGTAATTTCGAACGCTTGTTGAATTATTTTATCCATTAAAACTCCGATGTACAATTTATAGGCAAAATGTATTCAGCAATAATCAGGATTACGTTCATATTATTTCCGTGGTGGAAAACTACTGTTTCGTCAAAGCTAAATAAAAATGGCAAGTTAGTGCCAGGAATATAAAAATATTACACTTAAAGCACATTTTACATTATAATAATGCTACAGTCCAAAAATGTGTCACATTATATGTTCTCTAGCATTTCCATGACATTGTTGAAACAGCCAAAAGGGATTAAAACGAACCAAGTCAGGAAAATAAATGTAGAAGCCAGTAGGACGGCAACCTTACACTTGTGTGGGAAAAGAAATGCCAAAGAAGAATAATAATATTCAGGAACCTATTAATTTAAGTAACATAATAAGAGAAGCGTGATAGCCTATTGTAAATGTATAGAACAAAATATCTCTGATATCTATAAATGCTAATTCAAGATTTTAAAAATCAATCTTTACTGAAAGAATGTATCTTTTCTCATTTGATTACTATCCAGATAATACCTCCCACAAGATATGTCACTTAGAAATGCCAATGTTTTATTCACCAGATAGCTCTCCAAGAGCTTCCTTCTGAAACATATTAAATAATAAATGAAGGAACCACTTTTTTCTTGCTAAAAGTGAAATTATGTCAGATGAGAATTTTCTTCTATCAACATGATTAATTACTGCGATTGCATTTTTTTAAATTGCGAATATTGGGGTCAGAGGAAATTGACATCATATATTGTCGACAGTAATTCTAAGCCAAATATTCCATTTAGTGATGACAGCCACCAAAGACGAATCCAACCCCACTAGGATTTCTCAATCCGACTTTGGCAACCGCGAGGTTTCTAAAAACTGCTCAAAAAAGAGAGGGTGATACAACAGCTATGGGAATACAATAAGAATTAAATGCAGATCTGATTCGTATAGCTATTTTCTTGAAGAAAGAATAGGCCAAAGCCAGGGATGCCAATAAAGAAGCATTTGCTTTTTAGTAAGTCGCACTGAAACGCCATTTGTAGTGAAAGTCATAATAAGACACTGAATATCGATACGCAGTGCTCTATAATTTCTTCCAAGAAACGATTAACTCGATAACTGCTCTATTTAACTGCATGTTGATTTATCTCAACTTTAACTGAAAATATGAAGCATCTCTCCAATTCTTCTACTCTTAAAGCTACACCTTACAATGCGCTTCTTGGAATAATGAGAAATATTTGCTCTGAAAATAAACCGCAATTCGAAAGTTCGAAAGAACTTGAAAAGATTATGATTGTCGCCATACGGCTCAATTTCACTTAAGACAACAGAATATAAGAAGCGTCAATATCTCCGAATGTTAGTTTCCAGTAAATTTAGTTTAACGAAATGTTTTTCAACAAATAATGCGTTCGTTCCGAGAGTATTAGAGATTTGGCCAGAGAGACCAAACGGAAGGGTAACAAAGGAGGTATCAGTGGAAAATGCCATTAGTATTGAAGTCTATCAAAATGATCGGATATTTTTTCAATAAACAACTGCCGAATGCTTAGAAGAAGTACTATAAGAAAGAAACTGAGGAAGTGTGTTTTGGATGCGATGGTGGATTTTAAAATAATTGACTGAACTCTCAAAAAATTAAGGTATTTAACTTATTTGTTGTCGCTATTCTTTTGATAGAAGTTATATTCTGTTTGTGTTCTGATATTTACGGTTGTATATTGTTTTATTTTCATAAAAATGTGTGTAATAAAGCTTATTGTACACAGTCTCGTTATAAGTAATACGGTTAAATCATAAGTTGATTATACAGAGACATCGAAAAAGATTAAAGACCACATGACCAGTGACAGGGATCTATTATTTAGTGTTATGTTTGACATTTTTGAGTGTTAAAGTTCGTGGTACAGTTTTGAATTCTCACGTTGTGGTTATTTTGTGACTTACAACCCTTCCTTTGGATCGACAAAGCTATTCAGAGCTAAGTTTTATTTACTTTTGAGTTGTTTCGGGTTGGTCCCACTAATATGACATTTTTTTTTAATATGTAGCCCGCCACTGCTACTTTTCAGATTTCATTTTGTAAATGCCAACATTGTTAAATGGGTTGCCTATGTTACGTGTTCGCGTGGTCTCTAGCTTTTTTCGATGTCTTTTAGTAATAAATATAAATGTTCATTTTGTTATCACTATTTCTTGCTATTCATAATGGAGTGGGGTGTAAACGAAATTGTATCGCATTGATTGCTTTGTTTATAAAAGGTAATAATGCTAAATAGACTTACCACATACTAAAACATTTTTTGACACAGTCGAAGTATACTTTTTATGGAAAATTAAAATGTCTAAGTGGAAGTAGCGTACTTAACGCCCACTACGTATAGATCTACTTTTTTTAGATGAGAATTTGAGAAAATTAATTAAACTTCTTGGATTAAGTTTGAACTTGATCTGGTAAATATTTTTTTGGTTGTGAAGAAGATCCTATTCTACTTTTCCATTTTATCTACGAAGACAAAATTTTAAAATTCTGCTAAAACGCACAGACGCACAAACACAGTGGAATATTCACTAAAGAAGTTTAGGTAAACTATCGTTTCAAAATAACACGCAAGCTTCAAAGGTTCTAACAGCAAGGGTAGGCGAAATATGGAGATTTCTTTAAGAAGAAACTTTTATCACAGTTACTGTTGATGGGACTTGGATGTACATATATTGAGACTCTGCTACCAAATAAGGGTCAATATAAGGGATATCTACGGGCTATGAGGTGCCAACGACGGTGACGACCTAATTAACGACAACAATCAGGCTAGATTACCTACAAATAGGCTCTCGTTCATTATACAATTGAAGACATTCTAATGCTTTCGTTTTATTTTACGATGGATGCTTCTGTTTCCACAAAACTTAAAACATGACGGAACAGGCATTTATGCCTATACCCTGAAGGAAGACGACGACGACTTAAAACATAAAATCCGTCTCTCTGCTGTTTCATCTAGTTTATATTGCAGAATTTCTTTGAACTTATAAATCATAGCAATCATTAATCTAAATATTTGTTCATCTAAATCAAATTTCCGTTTGTGGTTTACTGGTAGCAGGCTATTAACCTTACCATCTAACCGCCCTGTATCTACCGAGCTTTCAAAGTATTCACCGCAGACTGAGAAGAGATAACTTCAGGAAGATCAACGAGGATTTCGAACGGTAAATCTTGTAGAGACTTTTAGTTGCTGCTGCTACTTTATGGAAAACAACAACTATTCATTTATTTTAACAATGTTCCACACACATATACATATAATAATAATAATAACTTTATTAATTTAACAAGAAATATAACATTAACAAAATAAACTTATGAACTAGGCGAAGTCCAGTTCGATGGGAAATCCGAAGGAAATCCCACCCCTGCTCCACTTAACCTAGACAATGTTTGCAACAATAATGTTCTGCAATTCGATTATCAGAATCATATAAAGTATTTTTATTTTTGTCCAGTCGGCGATAAACTAGTATTGCGATTATGATTAAGAATACAAAGAAGATTTAAAATGAAAAAGAAGCAGGGTTACGACAAAGAAGCTGTACTTTATTTCTAAAGTAATATTTTTAATTTAAAAGAGGGTTTCCTCCGTTTGTAATTTGAATAAGAGAAATCTTAATTTAATTTTAAAAGGACTAATACTTAACATCTTTAAATCGAGAGGTAGCTTGTTGTAACCATTAACGACACAGTAAGAAAAAGAGCGTTTAAATATAACTCCAGAAGTATATGCACACATTTATATAGTACACGATATTGCGCTAACAGTTAAACGCGCCCAGGCATTTCCACACAGAGAACGAATGCACTTATTACCGGTGCGGACTCAAAACATCCTAGACGGATCGTAGACGCAGAATGTCGGTAAGCCAAATGCTCATACCGAATTCTGAATCTCACAGTACTTCCCCGTCTGTCTTTGCATAGCTTCTCAATTCCGTCAGGACGGAGGATTTATTTATTTTTGGTGGCAGGCTGGAACTCTTGCTTTCAAGAAAGTGCGAATAGGCATTGTGCCCGGTTTATATGCCGGAGAATAGCACTGTTACTCTTTTACCGAAGACGGACGTTTGGCCATTGAAAGCGCTAATGTCCTGTGCCCCAGTGTTTTGCGTCAGCAAGAGGATTTTATTATTATGCGTACACGTAGCTGCCTGGACTATCGCTGGAGTCCCGGGATTCTCGAGCGGTCGGCCGCTTTTGTCCCAAAAAAGTTTCGGGGTTATCTGCAGTTTATACTCGACGCCCCTGCGGTTCGCAGTTAGCATTGTGACGCCTATATTTGTAATTGCGTGCTCTTCCTTTGCATCTGCATGTAATTCTTGTTGTGACTCCTTTTATCTAGTTTATGACACTAGTCAATAAATCGCGCGTAACGTTGTGTCCAAAGATAGCCACACACTAATTTGGGCCAAATTACGTTTTTTTGCACTGCTTTTGTAGGTCGTTTGTGGGGCAATTTATGGATGCTGCACGTGGCCATGTGTCCGCTACAGACATAATATTTATTATGGTAAACCAGCATAGTGTGCTTTATATATTTTCACACAGAATCTGATAGAATACGGTTGTCATATGTTCAACGATTACTTCGGGAACGGCATGACTACTTTACTTATAAAACTCATAATATATAACAAATGATAACTGAAAGCAATAGAAAAATATTTGTCTAAAATACCAGTTGCAAAGGGAATAAGACAAAATGACTTCCTCAGTGATAATGGCCAATACATATACTTAATATAAATAACGTAGAGAGTTTCAGAGAATATAGAATGGGTAGAAACACGTTTAATGTTGTATGTTACACGGACTACGCTATATTGATAGCTGAAAGTGTTAGTGATGAAAGATTTGATGGTTTTGTAGTAAGTAAGTAAGTAAGTTTATTCATCAAGAAAGATGTTACAGCAATATGACACACATTTCTTTTAAAAACAGATTTGACATAGTTAAAACATAACATTTTAAACTGAAATACATTTGTTGCCTTTCAATGATGTCATTTTTGGCAGTGGTCTATTACGATATGTTTTAGGGTGTTTATCACACGACGTTTCGGGCTGGTGGCCTAGTGGTAAGAGTGACAAACTAGTAATCACAGCGATCAGCGGTTCCAGATTCAAACCCCGGGCACGAGGCACGAGTGTACGTATAAAGATGTACAATATCAGTCCTTCCCAGGACTAACCAGGAACACCTGAAGACGGAAGTAGATCAAAAACTCCCGAAACGTCGTGTGATAAACACCTTAGACAGTTGAAAAAGTCCGATAAAACATGTCATTTGTTGCCTGTTTCGCTTCGTCAGGCATTTCATTATATAATTTTAAACCTTTGTAATATAGATTATTTGGTGAACATGCTTTCGTTGTTGAAGGTAATCTATATATATCGCTATTGTATACAATAAATTTATTTAAATAATTAGGTAATTGGTTATTAACAATTTTAAAGAGCAGAATCAACGTATTAAAATAAATTTGCTGTTTAATACTAAGCCATTGTAGAGTTTCCAACATTAAATTGATGCCGGTTCGTTTCTTACAAAATAGAATAATACGCATTGCTTTATTTTGTAGTTTTTGTAGACCCAGCAATTCTCCTTCGTTGGGGTACATTGTTTTATTACGTTTGCCATTTCTGGAATATTTTGAAACGTAATATAATCTTGACAAATGTATTAGGCGTTAAATCACAATTCCGTGTTTCGGAGGCCCAGACTGCTCGTGCAAGCAATGTACCATATCAAGAGGTGCTGGATTAGAAATAGAATTCGGAATGAGAGAACGTTGCATGCTGTATTAATGGTTAGAGGTGTTTCGTGGAAGTGGGCTGATTTGCGTAGTTATTACTTACAATGCGAGGCTTCGCTGAGAGCGCGGCTGTGCGTATTCCTAGGTAGTGAATTATATTAGCTAGAGTAGAATGTACGTACTATCACAGTCAGTTGAATGATGTTTGGTAGGTTTTTGGCAATTACAGTAGATGGTAGACGTCAGAGGTTCTTGCTCGTGTTGGATGATTATATGATAATCGACGGTATGGATCCTGCGGGAGCACGAAGTCGCGCACAGTGATCCGCGGAAGCATGAGTTTCCGTAATCGGAAGCATGAAGTTTCGTAATGATAATTTATACCCGCGGAGGCATGAAATTCCGCAGTGGGCAGTAACCTTGCAAGATTTACGGTAATTACTTTACTGTGAAAGACCAGTATCCTACGAGTTTTTACCAACTTTGTACGGGCTTAACAATAGTTAATTTAGTGGATTATTATTGGGCTGTACTAGCGAAAAGTACCGACAGCTAACCCAACCAGTGAAGGCAGCGATGAGGTTCCAAAGAGTTGATGCTTACTGATTCAAGGCGAAGTGTTGTAATGTCACTTCCCGAAGTACGAATGGGCTATGGGGGGCGGCCACCTCCGGTAAGTACAACTATTATTATCGATGAGATTTACAGGCCAGGAAATTCATGTTCTTTTACATTTAATTGCCTGCCTCAACCAAAGCGAATAGAACAACTAGATATATGAATCAATTAATTTAAAACAAGAAATACTTAAATAGAGAAACAAAAACTATAATTTATAAAAGTACGGTACAACCAATACTAAATTATGAATTACGGAACCACGATATCACGAGGATGAACAAATAAAGACATACGAAATCAACGTCAGACAGCTGACCACTGACCAGTATAGTAAGCCAACCAGAGAAAATATGTGTTACATTAATAGTTGGTTAATAACAGGATGCAGTCTTATTTAATGAGAGCAAGGAGAAGAAGACGTAACAAATTTATAAGGGATACTACTTAATAGATTTTGTTGTCACGCCAGCGAGCCGGGCATAAAAACGACCGCTCCAAGCGCAGCCTCCATGTTCGAGGACTAAAAAGTTAAGAGTGCCAGATGCTTGTCGCTTTATTCGCGTTCCGCGCAAAATCAACCATTTTAACGCCCTTAGAGCGGGAGAAAATGAATAGGAACGAGTATAATAATTTTTTTCTCATTTCCATGCATTAACACTAAGCCATTCTCATAAAATACTTCTGAAGATTAAACTATAAATACTGGTAGAATTGATGTGTGTTTTCAGTTTGACTATTATCTGCAGTGTTACAGTTAACTACAAATCGATTGTTATTTACTGTAGGCACTCTAATCTAAGTCTGTGTTAGAAGTGGTAAACACATAATAACGATTTTCATTGAGAAAACGAACCGATTCCACTGTGGCCAATAAACCGACATTCTACATGGAAAATTTCACTCACGTCGCGTCGTGGCAATTGTCCAGTTACACGCCAGTTTGGTAAACCGTTGACATAATTTATCGCTCAATAAAATGAGAATTTTATTGCCGCAGTCCGGTTTTGCACGTTGCAGTTTTATTGTAATTGCATGGACAACCGTTGTTAATCTTATACAATGCAATTAAACGCTTGGCCAAACAGAGATAGCTGAAATAGTTTCCAACGGTCGATTGCAGGTATAATTTCGACGTTGAATTCGAATAGAACGCCACAGATAAAATACTTCAATCGCAACTTGTTGCCGAATCACGCTATTTATGAAGCAGTTTGTTTGAAGCGAGGCGCATCCAGGATAATTGGTCCAATTTTGCTGCTGCTGAAAAGGCGAGTAAATAGCCCGCTTGCTGTTTTCATAAATTCGAGTAAATTGATGTTCATGGAAACCGTTCGGGTGGCGTTTGCATTACACTAAAGTATATAAATAAGTGTAAATTCGTCGAAACTTCTCGAATGGAACAAAGAAAGAACTAGAACAGTTCTCATTTATTATAATGATTTCAATGAGTGCGTTCACAGAATGTATAATTCGTCTAGCATTAAATTTTACATTATAGATCATGGACTCACATATCTCATACATCATTAACTATCAAGATACCGAGCTTCGGTTCTTGTTAGTTTAATTAACTGTGTAGAGAACACTACAGTCGGAGAGGTAAAATAATTTATTTCTATGCATAATAGGTTTATCCGTTATATGTTCTGTTATTGCAGTCCCAGACAGTATTCGAGTTTTATGTTCGTTTTACGATTCGGCTAATTTTCGGTAATAAAAATTCACCGTTAGGAGTATAGTGAAGAAGTCACTTTGATTCAAATCCGCATTAGACATGTTAACTACTTTCTAAGGTTTGCATACGTTTACTCCGATCGATCAATTCAAGGAAAGTTTTATTAATGCATTACTCTCCTGAAACTAAAAAGAACCAATTGCAACACCGATTTCTACACTAAATTGAAGGTAGTTTTTTATTAAAAGTTTTAAAATGTAGAGCTGTCCATACCTGTAGTTTAATGGCAATTCAAAAAGTGCAGTTTTGTGTTACTGCCAGAAGGCCTTCCAGAGAAAAATAAAACTTATTATTTATTAAGATTCAGCTCTTATTATACACACACTAAAAGCCTGGCAAATGTAGCAAATCACTCTGTAGTTGCTGATAGTTGTAATGAAAAGCAGCTAGCAATAAACAGTTAGAACGGTGAAAAGTACTCCATACTTATAGGCATGTTATGTTACAGAATACCTACAGTTGTAGGTAGTTTTACATAATTCTTGGTTGAAACCGTTACTAATAAAATAATATTAGTAGTAGTCAAATAATTATGGAGCAAGAGAATTGAGGAGTAATAAAAACCATTAGTCGTCTGAAAATTATTATATTTTTCGGGTTTTATTCATCTTCTTAATAGTAATTTTACTATCTTGCTTTGCTGCTTACATAAAATGCAGTTATTAATAACTTGAAAGTCTTATTGCTTTGTAGACGTTCTATTTCATCGCTATACTTAATTCCATAATGGAAACGTCTACTACATTTTTTAGTATAGAAAAATTTTAATACTGGAATTGTGCTATCCAAAAAAGTTATATGTCACTATATAATATTATGTTAATTGCTACCCTTCCAAAGAACTATTTTGAAGCGAATACTGTTTTGTGACACAAAATGTAAATACTAAAACTAGTTCAGATTGAGAATGCGGCTTATCTAGCATAATACAATAACATTTTATGTTTAATTAATGTATTGAAAGAACAAAGTAAGGCGCGGATGAGTTTTCTATTTATGAAATTGATACGAAGCCAAATCAAATATCTGAACAAAAAACTATTTTTAGTATGAAAGAAAAAACTATGATTGGAATGTTCGTACTATGCTTGAACCATCTATTTTAGTTCAAGTACTCCAGAAAATGTAGGATTTTAAACTACATTTATTAAGTTCATGTGAAACTAGATGGATAGACCAAGGTGAGAAGACAAATACAGACGGAAGTGTACTATTGTATTCTGGCAAATGCCAAGTTGATGTGAGATCGTAAGTGTAGGTATACTTTTGAGCAAAAAAGCAAAGAAAAGTTTAATAGAATTGTACCTCGTATCCGACAGAAATATTGAATTGCGGCATTTGTTCACTCCTCCGTGGATACGTTAAATTTAAACAGGACCTCATACTAATTAATATTTGAATTGTTATTTGCTCTTTTTTCAGGTCAGCTAGCTCAGTGAACATGAAACTCTCTTAATCTCTTAGTTAGTGGCTTTTTAAAGATCACTATCAGTCAAAACAGGAATATGGTTCCCCCTTGTAGTGTTGTCGTTCGAAACTTAACTTTACAACAATGTACAAGAAAATCCATGTTGTTTGCATCAATCTATTGACCGTAAAACACAAAAACATATAAAGAAAACACCAACCAAATAAAAAAATATCAAATAAGATCTAAAATCTGGAATTAGCTCCTAGTAAAAATCTACGTGCAATATAGCTGAGTCTACTCGCAACATATTAATAAAATCTAATAAACTCATGTCGTTAAAATAACTGTCGTCAAAATGCAAATAAAATAAATGCCCTTTGCCAAACCCGCAATATCGAAATTGCCTAATACTTATTTGAGTACGGCCTTGTTTAAATTAATGTGCAAGCTACACACATTATTCGTTGATAAAACACATTTCTTCGCGTTTGAATAAGCTCGCAGTTGAACAAATTTATCACGTTTTGATATCAAAACTGTCTCCAATATTTTAATGTGTTAAAAAAGTATCAGAATCCTACGCGAGGTTAAATATGTTTTACCCAATCTTGAACAGAAAATCCTCACTCAACTGTGAAATAATAATTTATATTGCTATATTTAGGTCAATAGTTATGGTTGTAGTATACCAATTAGCTGCATATTTTAAAAAACAATGTGCTGCGCACAATAAAAAGAAGACATAGATATTCCCCTCATACACGAATTCATTCCTAAAACATGTAACAATGTTTACAACAGCTTACATGCTTTGATCATATGGGCTCAAGATCACCCAGCACAAGATTAAAAAGGAAATTACCTATACAGAGTGTTTTTAAATGAAGAGAATAAATGATAAGAGTGAACCATTGACTGAAAATAAGAAGATATGGCCAAACATACCTTTGTAGAAAATTGAGAGTCCCTTAAAAAACAAGAAAAGACATACTTAAGTATAATATTTACCATATGTGAGTATCTAATGTTGAATAATACGTCCTCTTAATGGTTTCGAAATTGATGCACAGGGGGCGTCGTTGCAGCTGACTAAGATTTAGTATACATTACAATAAGAAAGAAGCCGGGTAGAGCAGTTGGGAAAGCGCTAGGCTTGCATTAAGCAAGTCCTCGTTTCGAATCCCGCGAGGTTCAGAATTTTTCTGCAGCCTTGGCGAGTGGAATCAGGCTCGGTGAGACCATTCACAGTTGGACACCAAATTAACTGCTCTACTCAGAACCACAGACTTAAGAGAGAGAGTAACAAGGTTAACACATTACCAAGATGCACAACTCACACAGCGGTTGCTCCGCAAGCACAAAGCGCGTTCCAACCTTGTAACCCGAATCTGGGGCAAGTTAAGCATTGTACCGTATAACAGCCAAAGAAAACCAAATACTTCTGTTTTACACAGTATTATTTATAAAACATTTATCACAAATTGTTAAAACCCCTCACCAGACAAATATTTAACAACTGCTAAATACGTAGATGATGACACCTTGGCTGTCGAAATACGTATTTAGCAGTTGTTAAATATTTGTGTAGTGGGGGATTTTACTGATTTGTGACAGTATTATTTATTTTATTCTTCACAGCCGGGGAAAAACTGTTGCTGGTTTTTTCCCCAGCCTTCAAAGGGTATTACAAAACCTTAATTTAATACTTATATAACAATAAAAAATAAAGATATACATAAAATAGGTATTTATTAAACCAACCATTATCAAAACTCTTTATATGTAATTCTACGCCTAGCATTGCCAGACGAACTTCTAGAGAGCATTTAAAATAATGCTTAATAGTTATTTATGTATTGCAATATTATTAGATATTTAAATTAAATAAATAAATTATAATCGTAATTCATTGTTAAAATTTCTTTCATCTACATAAACTTTATTTCTTCATGTGTGATTTTGACTTGACTCGGGATATGTGTAGTTATGTACTCTTTTGAAGTAATTTTAACCCGGTATAATAATTAAGTATTATTAATAGATTTCAGTAGATCATTAATGTTTGCAATCGAAATAAGGTGTCAATTATTTATTATTCTTCGATTATAAGTACATAATCATGACAAGGGTGTAAAATAGCTATTTATGCATCAAGTTGCAAATGAAAGTGTTTTCACACTAGACGTGAAGTTTGCCCTACGAGCGCTAGCATGACGTTTTGTGTGAAAAACTAATTTTGCAACTATTGCATACAAGATTTTCTGTAATTTTGAGTCATAATAATTTTTATAGTAAATAAATTTACTTGAATCTACAAAATTCTTCTAAATTTTCATATTAGCACTGGTGTCAATATGAAATCGCATATTGCAACTAGTGAGAATATATGCATCATTTTGGCGTTTGAAAACTATAACATTATATTACGTTAAAAAAGCAGAAATTAGTTTTATTTTACCAGAACGAAAGCCATAAAATGTATTTACACGTGTATTACATAGAAAACGTTTTGTAAGACCACAACAGACAAAAGACCATACATTTTTTTTAACTTTCGCAACACGATATGAATTTTTGAAAGATTGAAAAATAATGTTTAACATAATACATTATCAACATCGTTGAAGGTGCTAATCATGAAATTTCTCTATGCGTTTGATACGTATTGGCGACGGTTCTTTTGGCGTTTGATACCATCATTATGCTTTGGATACGGCTGCTTTTGTTAAAACTTTATAAACGTCAATTTCTAATGTTGATTAAGATGTATAAAATATGTGCATTTTCTTTTAATTTATCCTCCATTTTGTTCATGTTTCTTAAGAGATACGAGGTTTGTTTTCCAGATATGCTTATTCTGCTGTTTCAACTTCTATCTCAAACTGAAGCGAAATCGAAAAATTCAGGAAAAAACGCAAAGGCAGACTGACAAACACAATTTCCGAATTGAAATGCGTTGCTCTTTACAGAGTTCGTGAAAATAAAAAACAATTTTTTTAATAAACATTTTTTTTTCTTTCTCATAAAATATATTTGTCAGCGACAAATAGCTAAAGAGAAATGTAGTCAATTAAGTTTTTACATAATATAAATATCACATCTTACATTTGTATGTCATATTGCAACCTCTCCTCGGATAACTATTTTGAACATATATTTCGAGAATATTATTTTACGGCTGTCCAGTACACTTATTAAAGGTTATACAAGATTATATAAGCATTATTACATGTTGGAAAGAAGTTAGTGTTGCAGGAATTTGCAACACTTCTGGTAGTAAGCAATCTCGGTGTGGCTTGTAAATTTTTTGTAGTTGTAATGTCTGCATTACGGCCCCCTCAGGCATTCAGGCTTGTTAAGCAAATTACAAGTGTTTAAATAATGATAATAAATCAATATGGCTGTTTCCTACCAATAACGATAGTAATTATTAAATAATGGCAGCGGTTGAATATCGAAAAGCTTTGGACTGTTCCGAAAGATGTTTCTAGGGGCTTTTCAACATTTGTGAAAATATTCGTTTATACAACACAACATCCTTGTTATTCTCCAAATGTGTTACAAAAAATATTGTGTTACGTTAAATTTTCCTAGCAGCTCGAGATATAAGATTTGATTGTATAAAACAGAGCAAATAAAGAGACATGTTAAAAATAAAAGTACTAACTTTAATCTTGAAGCTACGTGCCAAGTTTAGCAGTTACTCACTGTATTTCCGAAAACAGGTTTTTGCCAAAATAATATGTATATAGTATTTAAATAGCCTGGCCCTTACACGACTAGCATATTCAAATATTAATATCAACAAGGAAGCAAGTGCAGTTTGTTACGATTTGAATGTTTACAGGTAATTGAATGCGGACTGGTTAATTTTGGGGTTTATGACGCATATTTTGGACTTCGCGCGCGGTCTTTCTTGTCGTGATGAGTTTTTACCGGTGCGTGATATGATGAAATGATCGATCGGCGCCTTCATGCCTTTTCTTCGTTTTTTTGTTACGATTCCGGGCAGTTAAGCTTCCATTTTGGGTCCCCTAGAGTTAGCGGGCTTTTTGGTGAAATTGTGCTGGGTTAGACCTTGCTATATGTAGCGGATTAATGCTACTCTGGCGACTTTTGGAGGGAAATTTCTCTCACGTCAATCTTAACGGATTCTAGTTAGCGAGGTGTTCGATCTCATTTAGCACGTGGCCCAGGTTTGGGGTCCATTGAAGTTTCTATCGTACCGCGTTTCTAGACGTGTTGTATTCTATATTGAGCATTCCTTATACCTTCTAGTAGAAGTTTCCACAAAACCCTCGGCTGTGAATGTATAGTTCGCACAGCTCCACGTGCATATAGCGTCGACCCAATTGCAGCGCGAGCCCGCAGTTGCAGCCCATGATGCAGCATTCTAGGATGGAGCCCTTTTAATATGCATTGCTGTACGTGTGCCGCCCGAATGAGGCCTAGGAGCTTAACGAAAGGGTGTATGTAACGTGTGTTGTTTACATTTATTTTAACACCATTTGAATGTTGAGTAAAGTAATCCTGCGCTTCTAAGTACCTTCTTAACTGCCCTACTGCACTGGTTTGCGAGCAAGTCCTGCTGAAGTTCCCCCAGAACCCCGTGGGTTTTACATTTGTGGTCGAAGTCTTGCCGTATATTAGAGTTTGATTAACCATCTCCGTGAGTACCCTTCAGGGGCCCATTCGAATGTTCAAATTAATATAACTAATTATGTTCATCCTCGGAGCCTAGTTTAGTCTTCGTATCACTTTTAATTTGTTGTTGGTCATGCTTAACGTAGTCTGTCTGTATTTGTACATTTCAGAATAGTATAAATGTTAACTTACTCGCAATGCTATTCGAATTTACATGTTTGATGTGAACCTGATTTTTGCATATATATTTAGAATAATCACCTTACTCTGTACTGGCTTGTATGCAATATATTATTTGTGAGTATTATACATTGATACTGCATCGTCTTGTTTATGTTACTGCTACCTGGATTTGTGTGCTTTTCAGACTATTGTGTTACTTCTGAGTTTAAGAATTCGCTGTGATACCTGGATACACTTATCGTTATTTAAATATTCGTTGGCACCCGTCTATTTATTTAACTTTAGTACCTACAATGAACTACACGCCGTCACTGAGGTAGTCAAGCCGGCAATTGTATCCACTTTGTTAGAATTAGCCGACGAATCAAAATCTGATATTAAGTTCTGAAATTTAGTTAATACCTGGAGAGGATAGTAAATTGCGATAGGGTAAAACTTTTGTAATAGTTAGTGGCTCAATACATGCACTATCTTAATTTTATTTAAAATGCGTCATACAATTCTAGAAGCCTCAATGAATAAATTAGGATTACATCCAGATAATCACATTTTCTAACGGTGCATTTTTGCAGCTTCATTCTGTGAAAAATACAATAATACTCTTTTTAGTGTATGTAATGTGCAACAATTTGCGTTTCTAAACTCGGTACTAAATTGTTCAATCAGCAGTTTTTTAAGTTTGAGTATTACCAACTTTTAATTGCTGAAATGTGAAAGTTATGTAATAGTATACCTATTAAGTACAAACTTTATAAGTGGTCAATCTCTCCAGTTGCGAAGTACATATTTATCCAAAATGTTAACATTATACTGGTTATAGCAAGTTTCTGGAATACGTTTATCTAGAATTTTTTCTAGTTATGGTTAGTAATTGATAATCGGAATGCTCAATACAGCAAGTGCAGTAAAATACAATAAAAAAATAACAGACGTTTTGCTGCTATGTTATGAGTGGTAAGTGCTTTTATACATAATTGAACCGTTTAGTAAAGAGTGGACCAATCTTATCATATTGTAGGTTGTAGGAACTCATTAACTTGTTTCCACCATAATAAAAGTACGTGTTATTTCCGGTTGCACTTATAACCAAGCGTTACGGAATATTTCCCCAAAAAGTGTGAAGCTGTTTATAGTTATTCGGAATGCTCCTAATTAAAAAACGCATCGTGCAGAAGTTGCTTCAGTTGCCCTAATAGCTTAAATGAGCACTTCCTTTAATTAGACGTTTTTCATCCATGTCTAATAAATTTTGTAAAATTCGTGTTCGGAAAGTCAGGTCAAGATAAGTGGTTCTTCACCGAATCTTAATTGTCGCTTGGGAACATCTTTTCTGTTTTAAGGACAGCTAAATTCTAAAATGATTGTTGGCATAAGACGGGGTACCATACCAAGATGTCCAATTACAACAGATTACTAAAGGTACTAGAATGGCAGTGTTTGAAAAAAATGTGTTTGCTTCCTTTTCGTCGCTGTAAGAAAATTAAGTGTCCTTTAATTACAATCTTCTTTTATCATTTACTAAAACAACACAATTTATTTGCTCACAGTTGGACTAATTACACTCGCGAAATATTAACAGGAGGATACATTTAATTAAGAGACCCGCATTTTTATTTTCGAAACGTTCCGGTTTGAAATGTCCAATTATTTACATGCTTCGCAAAACAGGACTTTGTAAAAAGTTCAAGCTGTTATGTTAGCCAATTGCTCTCAATAATTAATTAAAAAATAAAACTTACTTTGATCTCTCACAATTTCAATATTTTTCTCTCGTCAACTGTTTTTACGTAATTATACAAATACAGACAATGCTCAACGTTACTTTAAAAAATGACGGTGCTAGTGTGTGCAACGAATAAAAAATAAGATATAAAAGCAATGAGGGCCCCGTATTTACGACACCTGCACCAAACAGGGGGACTGCGTACAACTATTGGAAATAGTACATGTAAATGCTTCTATATTGAGTTTATACTGTATACGAGTGTACATGAAGGATTTGTAAGAGACATCGATAACCCAGATATTATTAAATGATACATTTATTTAACATAGTTTTTTACAACACTTCAAGTTGCATATGTGCCTTAAATAGTACAGCATACCGTTAAAAAATCTATTTTCAACCTTGCCAAAAAATAAATTAATAAATTTTGTCGAAAAATTTGTTTGATAAATAAAAGTGTTATTTACTTTTATCGGCAATTAAAAAGTGCCACTGATTCTTAGCAGTTTTGGTTCATCCACATTTAGTAGATACGAAGTGTGTTACATAAGTTTTGTGTTAAGCGGAACAATACGAACGGCGTATTTTGTTAATATTTAAAACACTAGCTTGTAACTTAATGCCGAAGAGTGTAAATTTCCCTAATTGTGATAAACAGTTGCAAACCGATAGTTAACTAATTAGAATTCAAAATTCTTAGGTTTTTAGGTCATATTAACTTAACATCAGCGATGATGAAAAAGGTTTATTTGTTTAACCAGTTTAAATTACGATGCCTACGACGTTTCGGCAAGATTAAATGTCATTATCAAATAATGGGATCTATAAGTAATTATACACATAAGTTTTTCATAAAAAAAAGGAATATAAATATTTACTTACAGTTGAGTTTTAAAAGAAATTTGAAAACTAATCCATCATCAAAAAATTAGAAATTAAACTAGAAACTAGGAAATCTACAATGAAAATACAAAAACTGAGGTTAGGTTATTTTTCACTCAATTATCCAAATACCTTAAAACTTAACTAAAACCATTGAAAACAAGCCTCATATTATAGAGATGAGTCGTTCCGCACGGAACGTTCTTTCGGAACGGTATTTTCTAGCAACGTACCGGAACGTTCCTAACATAGGATGAACGCGTTATTTTGGAACTATGGAATAAAACTGAAACGGTGAAAACGAGAAAAACGCTACACAAACAGACAGTGTTAGTGTTGTTGGTTGGGCGTCGCTGCTCGGAACTAATCACGATTTCCGTTCCACGTTTCATCCTCCCGGTCCCGCAAGGAAGGACGGAACTGGGAACGCTTCTTTCACGTTATGTTTTTTCATTGATAGAAACGCATAATTGTCAAATATTATAAATGCTAATTTTATTGTAAAATGAAAAACGAGAAATTAATTAATTTTTCCGCATAATAATAGTCGTTATTTACTGATAGAACTAAAAATAAGAACAGTTTAAAATTTTGATATAAATAGGAATTTCATGAAGGCATGAATATAAGAGTTTCACTAAAGGAATCTAACAAGTTTATTTTTTAAAAACAAGTGTACATGTTTCTCAATCTCACTGATATTTTTTTAGGTAAAATGAATTTTGGTCCCTTGTTCCGGAAGAACGTTATTTTGGAAAGGTATTTTTTCGGAAGAAGAACGTGTGGAACATTCCACCTAACGCATCGTTCCGCCTATCTCTATCATATTAGCATCCTTTGAATCTTACGTTTGTTTTCATCCTACAACCGCAGATGAAAGCAGAAAAACTGGATTAAAATTTAATTCACAAACGTCACATAAACATGACTTAGAAATAATATTTAATGAAAACTAAAAATACCTAAAAGGTAACTAAATGAACAGTAACCACGTTAAACGCGTGAAATTCAAAAAATTGCGTACCAGAGCAATGCTACATTAGGCGTTTCGGAGGAAACAACAGCACAGTCCTTAAAAAACCAGGACTGCTCTAGCAACACCTTAAAAAACAGGTTAAAGGTAGTCCTCTCATGAACGAACACCAAACATAAACACAACCCTGAAAAACCTGTTCTCAAACTTATAATGTAACAACTACTAAAATATTTTACAAGGCCAGTAATGACACCGCACCCCGAGGGATATGCAGCCCAGCTTACATACCAAAACCAATAACCACCCATAAATCAAGGGCTCATACCTACCCCAGGGCACAGTGCCTACAATAGCCCTCCGTTGAACAATTAAGTGACTAATAATAGAAGATACTTTAAAAATACTTAATTAAATATTACCAAAATACATTTTACTAAGATTAGCAATATCCGTTCTGAAATTAATAGAGTTTACTACTTTTTTTATATGAAACATTTCTCTCCATAATGCTGACATTTTCAAAATCAAAACCATGCCCAAAGTCAATGGCATGTTTACACAGTGCAGTATTTAAATTTTTATTTTTTATAGTATTCTTGTGAGCGTTTATCCTGGAGCCTAAATATTGCTTGGTCTGTCCTATATACACTGAGTTACAGTGTTTACAATCGATTTTATACACCAAGTTTGATTCTAATAGTTTTGGGTTCTTTGTTTTTAATTTTGTATATAAGGGTATTAAATACTTTGATAAGCTACATTAAAATTGGCTTTATTTAGAATAATTGAAATTTTTGGAGATAAATTTGATACAAAAGGAAGAACAATGTAGGGTTGGGAGGCTAAATCCTGTTTTTTTCCAACGATGTTTGTTATAGATATAATTTACTCTTTTTTTAATGTATTTATTAATAACAGAGTCTGGATAATTATTACATTTAAGGGCGTTTTTAATTTTAATAATATTAGCTGGTCTAAATTGTGGATCCGATAAAATCACAGCTCTGTCGATCAGACCATTGATAATACTTACTTTCAATTGCGCGGGAGTGTTTGAATTATAATTTATGTATCTCTGTTTCCAGATACTTTTCATATACCAATTAGTGACAAGAAGTTGAGGGCATTATTAGTTTCTTTTTCTATCGTGAACTGAAGCATTTCATGAAAATTGTTGAATTCTTCAAGAAAATCATCGATTTTGTCAGGGGCTACGCTAGCTACACAGTCATCAGCATACCTTTTGAAAAAACCAGTCTGAAAATTTAACTATTTTAAAACACTATTTTCTAATTCTTCCATAACTAAATTTGCAATAACGGGAGACAACGGGGACCCCATCGCCGTGCCAAACACTTGAGTATAAATATCGAGTTTCGAGTTCAAACATAATTTTGTAGCATTGATAAATTCATTTAGATTTAAATTTGAAAAGATTTTATATCTTCCCATTTATTTTCGATAACATCAATGGCCAGATCGACAAGTACGTTTTTAAACAAGTTAACAACATCTAAACTAATCAAAATGTGATTTTCAGGAATGTTGACATTAGAAATGAATTTTTTTAAAATCCCATGAATCTTTTACGTACGTGTTACTTTTACCCACCACATTATTTAGGACTTCAGAGAGAAATTTTGATAACTTATAAGTAGGAGAATTAATGTTACTAATAATAGGGCTTAACAGACATCGTGGTTTATGTATTTTCATCATGCCATAGATCTTGGGTACAACAGAACTATGAGTTTTTAATTGTTTTGACATATTTGTATCAATAAAGTTTTCTTTTTCCCATTTAGAAATTAATTCGTTAACTTTTCTTTTAATTGAATTGTTAGGGTTATTATTTTCTTTTTTATAAGTTTCGGTGTCATTTAAAAGGGAATCCATTTTTTAATCATATTCGGTTCTATCCAAGACCACGGTTTTATTACATTTATCGGCCTTAGTAACTATTAAATTGGGGTTGTCATTCAGGAATTTCTTTGTAGTTTTTATATCCTTTAACAGCTGTTTTTGTTCAAAATCCAAATGTTTAGGTCGTTTAACTCATTAGTAATAACATTTGTAATTTTAGTACATAAATTATCTTGATTAACATTAGAATTTTTACAACGACTACCATTTTTCACATTAGCCAAAATACTAGCAACAGGAATGTTACTTGTAGGAATTGAAAATTTTGGACCTAATTCTAACACGTTACTAACCTCTTTAAGTATGTGCATGGAAGAACGATTTTCTACTCAGTCTCTTGTACCATTAAAAATTAGGGTTGTTTTTGTTTTTTAATTAAGTTTTTCTGCTTTCATCTGCGGTTGTAGGATGAAAGCAAACGTCAGATTCAAAGAATACTAATATGGGGCTTGTTTCTCAATGGTTTTTGTTAAGTTTTAAGGTATTTGGATAATTGAGTCTGATCGACAGAGCTGTGATTTTATCGGATCCACAATTTAGACCAGCTAATATTATTAAAATTAAAAACGCCCTTAAATGTAATAATTATCCAGACTCTGTTATTAATAAATACATTTAAAAAACGAGTAAATTATATCTATAACAAACATCGTTGGAAAAAACAGGATTTGGCCTCCCAACCCTACATTGTTCTTCCTTTTGTATCAAATTTATCTCCAAAAATTAAAATTATTCTAAATAAAGCCAATTTTAATGTAGCTTATCAAAGTATTCATACCCTTCAGAACTTATATACAAAATTAAAAACAAAGAACCCAAAACCATTAGAATCAAACTTGGTGTATAAAATCGATTGTAAACACTGTAACTCAGTATATATAGCACAGACCAAGCAATATTTAGGCTCCAGGATAAACGCTCACAAGAGTACTATAAAAAATAAAAATTTAAGTACTGCCCTGTGTAAACATGCCATTGACTTTGGGCATGGTTTTGATTTTGAAAATGTCAGCATTATGGAGAGGGAGACCAAATATTTTAACAGATTGTTTCTTGAAATGTTTCATATAAAAAAAAGTAAACTCTATTAATTTCAGAACGGATATTGCTAATCTTAGTAAAATGTATTTTGGTAATATTTAATTAAGCATTTCTAAAGTATCTTCTATTATTAGTCACTTAATTGTTCAACGGCGGGCTATTGTAGGCACTGTGCCCTGGGGTAGGTATGAGCCCTTGATTTATGGGTGGTTATTGGTTTTGGTATGTAAGCTGGGCTGCATATCCCTCGGGGTGCGGTGTCATTACTGGCCTTGTAAAATATTTTAGTAGTTGTTACATTATAAGTTTGAGAACAGGTTTTTCAGGGTTGTGTTTATGTTTGGTGTTCATGAGAGGACTACCTTTAACCTGTTTTTTTAAGGTGTTGCTAGAGCAGTCCTGGTTTTTTAAGGACTGTGCTGTTGTTTCCTCCGAAACGCCTAATGTAGCATTGCTCTGGTACGCAATTTTTTGAATTTCACGCGTTTAACGTGGTTACTGTTCATTTAGTTACCTTTTAGGTATTTTTAGTTTTCATTAAATATTATTTCTAAGTCATGTTTATGTGACGTTTGTGAATTAAATTTTAATCCGGTTTTTCTGCTTTCATCTGCGGTTGTAGGATGAAAGCAAACGTAAGATCCAAAGAATGCTAATATGTCAATATGAGGCTTGTTTTCAATGGTTTTACATAAGTTTTAACGTATTTGGATGATTGAGTGAAAAATAACCTAACCTCAGTTTTTGTATTTTCATTGTAGATTTCCTAGATTGTAGTTTAATTTCTAATTGTTTTGATGATGGATTAGTTTTCAAATGTCGTTTACAACTCAACTGTAAGTAAACATTTATATTCCTTTTTTTATGAAAAACTTATGTGTATAATTACTTGTAGATCCCATTACTTGATAATTACATTTCATGTTGTCGAAACGTCATAGGCATCGTAATTTAAACTGGTTAAACAAATAAACCTTTTTTATCATCGCTGATGTTTAGTTAATATGACCTAAAAAACCCAAGAATTTCGAATTCTAATTTGGAAACTAGGTCATGAATTTAATCAACATACTAGACTACTAACATAAAATGACTACTAATAAACACTAGCATGGGGCTATATACAGGATGTATCAAAACGTACAAAAAATATTTACATCATGCACATCTATGCCTAAAACCAAGCAAGAAACTCTAGTACCAATTTGTTGTTTACTCGTTGGTTATTGAGTTATAAATGGTGTTAGTTTTAGTTCTCAAATGTTTATAGATGAAAATTATAGTTGCAGTAACTTACAGTTCAAACAATAAAATACGTATTCAGGTATAACTTTCCCTCTTTCGGTAATTACTTATAATTTTGGGTTTAAGAATATACATACATTCTTTGCTGCTTAACAGTTGTCAAGATATTGCAACACTGGACGGAATGGAGTTATTTTACATTCTAATAATAAAAATTAGAAAACTATGTAAAACTGACATATAGGCATTAACGTAATTTTGTAATATTTTTGTAAAACTTCTTCTTGAATCGTTTCGTATTAGTTATTCGGTGTTATCATTGTTTTGCGCAGGGGTATCTTAAGCGGGGGTGCAAGAGGCTCCTCTCTAACGTTAGTGCGTCGTAACCAATAAGAAAACGTAACCGCGTGACGTCACGTGCAGCAAAAATATGAGCAAATCTTTGAACTAATTATTCGGACATAAATGCAGTCCATTATAATACAGATTTTATCGACCTCTCCAAAATCTACCCCATTTTTGTTGATGTTTTAAAATATTTGTTAAAAGATAACTTAATAAGCCCGTTCCCACACGTATCGATTGCTTTACGCATCGATTTAACGTTGTGTCTAGGAGTACTCCAGAGTGCACGCAATTTTTAGTATTGGGTGCACTCTAAGCAGTGATCGCCATTGATTTGACGTCAACGCATCTGTTGTTTTAATCTATTGCCGGTATTACAACAATAACAACGACGGCAAATAACCTAACAAGCTCGACGGGTGTAAGTTTATTTGTAATGCACCAGCCTCGTAAAGGCGAATTTACGTTCGCATTTTTTTCCTGTAGCGCTTCTACGGCTCTAAACTATCTTTTCTGATATAAATTAGTTAGTAATTTGAGGTTCGATCCTAGACCTTTCCTGTTTGGAGTGCACCTAATAGTAACAATTGCGTGCACTCTGGAGTGCAACTTAGAGAGTTAAAAATTAAGCAAAATAATTAAAATCAATCATGACACAATAACGGCTCCCAAATCTAGCTATAATAAGTAAAAAAACGACATTGGCATAAATATAAACTAGATGTTAAGCTTACCACATAGCTGGCCTCATTAAATTAAAACAAGTTTTGCATTTTTACAATTGAATTGTAAAAGAAGTTACAGAAGAAAATGTTTTTAACGTCTCTAGTAAAGGAAGCGCACCGCAACAAAAACAACTTTTGCTAGGCCGAATATCGTTAAAAATTTTGTACAAAAGAGGTAAAAATATCTTAATGTTTATAGTAATACTGAAACAGTAAGACGAAACACTTCGTAATGCCAATTACTTTATATTAACACTCCTTCTTTATTTAGCTTCACTAAACTCAAATCACTTACCTCCCCTAACCATGTAACTCACAGCCCAGAAAGGACGCCATATGAGGCTTTGCACGCCGACGGCAGGTATACTAGGGACGCCTCTGGTTCTAAGTTACTTGTTTCCTTGTGGGTTTCTCCATTTTTATTAGTTATTCGGTGTTATTATTGTTCTAAGTTACTGTTTTCTTTGTGTGTTTCTCCAGTGTCGTGTTTTTGGTTTTGGGTAAAGGTCATGGCATACAGTTTTCCAGAGTAGGCAGATATGTATTTGATACTAGGCAAATGTGCAGGTAACCTTCTTCAAGCTGCAAATTTATACTGAAATCCCTGAAACCCAATGCTAACATCATTCAAAGATTAGATCAGCGCTTAATAAAAACAGGAAGATTTGAACCTTTTCAGGAGGTAGATGGAGGCCGTGCACGACATGTATTAGTACCCGAAATGGAAGAGAATATCTTAAATGTATTTTATTCGTCAAAGTACACGCTCTGTAGCTCGAAAACTTGATATTAGACATACTTCTATACATCGAGTGTTAAAACAAACTCTCTTACATCCTTTCCACTTTCGGCGAGTCCATGTGTTGTTACCGGAAGATTATCCGCGACGGATAGAGTTTTGCAACCATTTGCAAAACATTTTCTGAACGGATGAAGTAACATTTACCCGTAACGGAATGTTCAATACTTACAATATGCACTACTGGTCCGAAGAAAACCCGTATGTCTTCTACCAAACTAATCACCAGTTTGGATTACGATCAATCTATGGGCTGGAATTATTGGAAATAGACAAATAGGGCCACACATTTTGCCTCGTCGATTACATGCTGAAAATGATGTCGATTTCTTAAACAACACTTTACCGGGATTACTGGAGGATGTACCGTTAGTTGTCAGGAGGGACGTGGCTTCAGTTGGATGAAACTCCAACCCATTGGGGAATTAAAACAAGAGTATGGTTAAACCAAAACTTTCCTGAGAGCTGGATTGGTCGTGCTGGTCCAATATCAAGTCTCGACTTAAATGTCCTAGATTTTTTCTTTTCAGGCATTGTGTATGCAACAGAAATTTAAATCGAAGAACAGCTTATTGAACGTATAAAAATTGCAGTTCAAGAAATAGATAATCGCAACATGCTATAACATTTCTAGCAAACATACCAAATGTTTAGAAGTTGCAGGTGTTCACATTGAGTAGCTTTTGTAAACAAAATTTAATTAAAAAATCAGTCTTGAGTTGTAAAATTCCTTGATCATGATTAGCAACATGAAAGCATATTGCATACTTGATTGAATTTCAGAATTAGATAATAGTCCAATGGTAACCGGATTCATAATCCGCTTGGATTGCAGATGCACAACGTTGCCTAATTTAAAAACTTTTAATCGCTAATATTAAAAAAAAAACTATTCGGTTAAGACCGAATTAGAATCTTTGGTTTCGGTTTTGACGTAGAATTGCGTCTTGTAAATATTCTCTGCACGTTTTAATATACCCTGTATAGCCCCATGTCAGTTTTAGGCTATTTTTTTTTAAACAAAAATGTAGAATATTCATATATATTTACAGCAATTCTTACAAATCATAACGATATTCCTGGAAAATAGGCACTGAGCATTTAGCAGTTTTTCGATTTGCTGATGTTTCGCATAAACCATATCGTACTTGTTTTTAAGTTTGGTCTTGGCGCTCTTCTCTATATTTACCTGTATTTTGTTCAATGTAAGACCGCAGTTCTTTTGGTAGTAGTTTTCCCACACGATTTTCCAAAAAAGGTTTGGCCAATGTTAAACCAAGAAACTTTGATGCTTTTGCCTATCAAACAAAACCATTGTATCGGTGCCTGCCTGATCCAACATGCCATAAAAGAAACGCAAAGAATAGCAATAGACCATTTGATCAGGTATCACCCTTGTTTTTAGTCGATTTATAGAAGACTTACATTTCTTTGGAGTAAAAATTTTCTTTTTATCAAAGACAAGCTGGGACGACTTAACTGGCTTAGTCTTATTAGGAAGAATACTTGGTGGAATTTTCCTTTTCTTCGTCTTCAAGGTTCCAGTAATCGTAAGCTTGTAATAATTCAACATCGTTTTATTTCTATACGAATAGACTCGGAAAGCGCTTTAATGTAAAACGTGTATAATGGGTTTTGATACGAAACACCATTTTTCTTTATGGAGTGCAAAATCTAATCCAGACCTACTTTGACCACAGGCCTCTGATTCAGATTGTGTCGTAACATTACCTTCGTAGTCAGTTCAGCCAGGTCTGAGTCGTTATTGTCCTCATCTTCGGCCATCCAATTAAACGTTAACACTAACACGGGATTACAGGACAACCCAGGCGCAAACAACTTTTGAAATAAGCAATAAATACCAAAACCACAAGAGGGTGTGGTAGATTACAACCTTACGAAGGGCGTTGAAAATGTGTTGCAATTTGGGGGTATCCAGCAAAGTGTAAATTTTCGTGCAACCTTTGTTTGAGACACTAGATCTAGTTACCATTGCTTGCTAACATCGGTTATCCTATCTGCTTTTTTCCTTCTGTCAGTTGTGGAATATGGCTGAGTGTAGTTTACAGAACGTCAAATATCGAAGCATCATCAAGTTTTTATGTAGAGAGGGTATAAATGAAAAGGAAATTTTTGATCACTTATCAAAAGTATACAGATCGAATGTGTTTTCGTATAGTACGGCCACTAAGTGGTTCAAAGAATTCAAGCACGGACACCAAAGCATCGAAGATGATCCAATGTGCGGAGGACGAAAACACTGCAACCGATCATAAACATATGGCTTAGGTTGAGTCGCCGCTATCAGATATTGCTCCAGAGATAGATGTTTCACCAGATGGTGTTTACAACATCATCCACATCTCTCTGCATGTGTCGAAAGTGTCAGCCAGGTAGGTGCCCAGAAATATTTCTATGCAGCATAAGCACTGTAGAATGGAAGCATCACGCAAGTTCCCCGACCTCTTTATTTCCCATCTAGAAGACTTTATGTCTTGATTTGTGACTGGACAGGAAACATTGCTTCATAACTAGTAAGAGTCGATGTAACGGAAGCATGCGGAATCTCCAGCTCCGAAAAATTTCAAGAAATTGGCCTCTGCTGAGAAGATCATGGCGTCTGTTTTTTTTTGGGATTGTCAAGGGCTGTTCCTAATCGATTACAGAATATCACGCACAACTTTTGAAAAAATTGCGTAGTGTAATTAAAGAAAAGAGACGTGAAAAACTGTCCAACTTTTACTAATTCCAAAACCTCAAGAAATATCTTTGGGGTTCCGGACGATGAAAGTCTTTAAGAGAAAACGGGTTTGCATGACAGAAGAGAATCGTCTTTTCAGGGGATTGCTTCGCTGAAGGAGAAATAGGGCAACTGCATTGAAATTAAAGGGGACTATATTGAGACATAAAATAAATGTAATTGCTATTAGCTAACTTAATTCAGGAATTGTAATACATTTTGAACGCCCCTCGTAAATGCAAATTGAGAATACATAGAAGCACAGAGTTGCCAAACTGTTTGGGTTCTAGGGTTAAGGGCGCCACGTTCTACACTTCATGACGTACCTCATAAAACCATCTGAGATAGTCGAGATACGACTAAGAAATTGACTGTAAGGGAAAGAACATGGTATATAGTAACAATAAAGAAACATTAGCAAAGTTTTAATACCAAGTAGGCGTTTATTTATTATAAATAGGTGATAGAAGAATAAGAATGCACTTTGTATGCTTAGGACAGTTCGTATTAGGATGACAATTGCTTACTTATTTATCGACTTCTTATGTCTTTCCAAGTATCGAGGTGGAGTCATTGTAATGTGGCTTTTTCCGTACCTTATACTCTACTGCCGTATGCATTTAAATTGCCCTTTGTATGCTAGTTAGCTCAGTCGTAGAAGCACAAGACCAGCTTTTACGTCAGTGCAGCTAAGGGAATTGTCAATGTTGCTTTTTCTGGTCTGCCCTTGATCACCTATACTGCTGTAATTGTACATGCAAACTCTGCCCGAAATGGAAACCAAACGGTTTACATGAAAAGATATATACTCTGTAAAAACGTACATGCATCGAAATACATAAAAAGGATACACAATGTTAATAGATAAATGTTATATGTGCTATGCATAGTAGCACGTAACAGTCCACGAGGTTAACGCTGAAATTACAGGAAATGTTTAAATTCCACACTTGAATTCATTGAATACGACCCCGACTCCAGTAGCTTGAAATCAGGTGACGCGATCCTGAAGACGTTGAAGCTATTGCACAATGCGTTGCAATAGCAGTTAATTCCTTATTACGGCTTTGGGTTTTCCCAATCTTCTTGGGCCGTACATTCACTCGTAAAATGTAATTGTAGTAACTAAACTTGCCTTTATTTCGTAGTAAGATGGTCAAGAGATCAGCTCTGTGTGTTGGCAAAGTCAACTGGCTTCCTAGAAGCTCGAATGGTAGCCGAAATAGCAGCTTCTGGCTATGATGATTTGCTGGCATCCCAACTTTTCTATGGTCTTACTCTGATTCGTTTGCATTACAGCTGCGTCTTCTAAGTTCTTTTGAAAGTCTTGTCTCATTCATTTGTGAAAGGAGGTCAACCAACGTAGTTGCTGATTTTTAATTCTCTTATTTAAAGGTATCATTCTCAATTCCTTCCTCGTTTTTTGTCCGGTCAATTCTTCTCTTTATTCTTTATTCTTCTAAGATAGGACATTTTCAGCGCTTGTAACCGACTTTTATATTTGATCTTTGTAGTCTGAAACACTTCTTGTTTGCTTAAAAAACGCTGATTTATTGCGTAGTATAGTCTGTTCGCCGCGTTTACCCTATTATTTATATCTGCTTCCAGCGTTATGTCGTCTGCTATTAGAGATTCCAAGTATTTAAATTTCTCTACTTTCTCCAATCTGTCGCTATCCAGCCATAACACTAACTGGTGTTTTTCCTTACATACAGCCACACATTTACTTTTTTGTGTTTATCCTCATATTTCTGTTTAGAATAACGGAATTCTACAGGGCGCGGCAGAACAGATTAAGCAGTTTTGAGGGGTAATAAAAAGGTATTGGGTGTATATAAAGAAGAAAGGTTTTTATTTCCTAATTGTACAGTATATACCACTTAAGAATTATGAAGTTTTAAAAATAATGTCCTCAAGATGGCGGCCGTTAGCAGCAACACACTGTTGTAGACGATCTCTGAAGTTTTGTACAGCTCGTTCACACATTGCGCGGGGTATAGCATTAACTTTTTCAATAATCCGCTCCCTTAGTTCTGGCAAGGTGTGAGGGCGATGTCTGAACACTTTCTCCTTCAGATATCCCCAAAGAAAGAAATCACAAACGCTCAAATCTGGGGACCGAAATGCTTTGTGTTGTGACCACATACCCGTTGTTTTCGAAATACGCGCGTAAACCTCTTGATTATTTGAAAGTAGCACCAAATCGTCTACAGGCAGGATGACAAGTAATTAAAAATTAAGTTTAAGTTTAAAAAAGTATAGTAATAGAAATACGACAAAGTCAGAATTGAATCATAATTAAGGATACGGCAAATATTCAGTAGTATCTGGTATGTGTAATAATAAAGAGTACAAGTACTAAAAAGGCAAGTATAAAGCTATAATAATACGATATTATCATTAGCAGGGGCTCCCAATATTCGGGTTATCAATAAAACAAAGCAAAACCTCGGTCACGTGATTATTGCAAATCATTAACAAAAGGATTTGCTAACAAATAACTAATAAAGTGCAGAAAATTCGAATAGTAAGGAAATGTAACCAAATTAAAGCAATTACGTAAGATACTAAAGTGGATTAATAATAAGTGACTTTGATACTGTGATTAGCATAAAGAACGTAGCAATAATTGCTGAAGTGGCGTAGTAATTGATAACGAATTTCGCTGAGCTAAGAAACGAAGCGTATTAAGACTATAAAATAATTAAATAATTTAAGGAAACTTTAGTCGATTTATAAATGTAATGACAACCTTCTACGATACCCCGTCAGCGTTTAATAGATTTTCAAAACAAGTATTTTTAAAACTCGTCCTTTCCTCTTTGAGGAGGTTTATGCATTAATGCCAGATGAGGGAATTGCAGTTGACACAAGATTTTTGTGGCCGTTGAGATCCGTGGGAATCGAACTCACATTTTCTGGTCTAGAACCTTTACTACTAAGCTTTCTTTGTCCTTTCAAGTACAGTGCCATAAATATTATCAGGGGATTTCCTGAAAGTTAATAATACGTGGAGCTGGTGGTTATTTTGGGTGTTACGCCTAGCGAGATTCTCAAATTCGAGATCGAGAATCAGTAAAAGCTGGTCTCTTCGCATCTAGTCGCGTGGAAACACTATTATTTATTTATTTATTTATTAACAAACAAACAAACAAAACAGACATTTCGCCTAATTACATGGTTTGTAGAACTTTCTACTCCTATGTACTATGCAAAACAACAAAGAACTGGTACAACTCTTGATAGAGATTTTAGCGTAATTTGATTAGCTAAACCGAGGTTTTGAACAATTACGTTTATTATATACATAGCAACGTCTAAACAATTTGACGGTTAAGTTAGAAATACCTAGCAACTGTGCATATTAAAGCAGTCACATTCACAACAGACCATACTTACTGTACCAGTTGTTTTGTCTTGCATAGTACTTCAAACTTAACAATAACTTAATATCTTAAATGTAACAATAACATAAACAATTGTAATTAAACTAATTAAATTAATTCAATTAATTAGGTACTTCCCCAAGACAAACGACCGGCACGACCGCACCTTCTTAAGTAAATTTGAATTCCTACTGACACGTCGACATTCGTCGACAAGGTAAAAGGGATTATGTTTATGGTTATGAATAAATGCATATATTATGCAATTAGAAATTGTCACTGCCAATGCCGATGTTAATAACCAATATACGTCTTACTCGTTAAATTGATATATAAAAGTTCTTAATACAGTGAAGTTTTAAAATGCGGCCTACATTATAACACAGCCGTACCAGCCATTTGTCTCGCAGTAGCACCAACCCATCTGAAAGAAAAAACAAAAACTGTAACCTAATTATTTACGCATAGGCATAGACTTCAGGATAATCCATAGCAGTGTTAATCACTAGTTTTTTAAATTCATTCTTACTGTTATTATAAATATCAAGAGATTGATTCAACAGCGATATTTTGTTATAATATGCACAAATTTTTATTAAAGGTGAGTATTTTCTAATATTGGTTCGATAATCTATGTGAAATAATGTTTTCTGCCTTGATCTGTAAAATGATATATAAAATAATATTTTTGTTCTTAATCTCATAGAATCCCATAACTCATTTAATAATTTATATAGGAATACTGATGATATGATAGCGCCACGTTGGATTAATTTAACTACCCCGAATTCATGCCTCAATCCCTGGTACGAGTCAAAATGAGGCTGTATCCCGAATTTCTTGAAATGTAAATATTTCAAGAATTTATTTTGTACAGTTTCAAGAGATTGCGAATGCTTGACACCACCTGGGTCCCACATAACAACAGCATACTCCAACTTTGACCGCACCAAGGAATTGAACAAAACAATCAAAGTATTTATGTTCCGAAAATCTTTACATGTTCTAATAATAAAACCCAAGCTCTGCATACTTTTTTTAATTATCTTTCCTACGCGAGTTTCAAATCTTAAATTGTGATTAAAATAAATGCCCAGGTCCTTTATTGATTCAACCCTTTCCAGCGCCATATCATTCATCATATAATTAATAATGATAGGATCTTTACTAAGAGTGTAACTCATAACTTTACATTTTTCTAAGTTAAAATATAGTTTATTGGTGTCACTCCACTTCATAATTTCATTAATATCATTTTGTAATTTGTCAGTATCAGACGGATCCTTGAGATCAACAAACAATTTAAAATCATTCGCAAATAATAAACAGTTACTATATTTAACATGCTTAGTAATATCATTGATAAAGATGAGAAATAAAAGCGGTCCGAGGTTACTTCCTTGGGGTACTCCAGATGGCATTCCAAAAGGGTCTGACTTGGCACCATGCATGTAAACAAATTGCGTTCTGCTTTTTAGGTAACTTGCTATTAAACTAAGACTACCATTGGATAAATGAAACGCAGCTAATTTCCGAAGCAACTCATCATGATCAACACGATTAAATGATTTAGCAAAATTCGTATACACCACATCCACCTGATAACCCTGATCCAGCGATTCTGCACAAAACCGTGCTGATCAGTAAAAATTTTAGGTTGTACGTGATTATGTAACACATTATTCAGTATATACTCAAAAACTATCGCTGATGGAGATAGAATAGAAATGTGGCTAAAATTCTTTATATTACGCGTCTCCGCTTTTATGTACGGGAGTTATTTTCGCTACCTTCCATTCACTAGGGAACGTATTAGTTTTAATAGCAATATTGAATATTTGTTGCAATGGATTGTGAAAGTCTAAAAGGTGAACCACTAAAATATTATAAGATAAATAGACGATTTTGAGCCAAACAAGAACGAAAGGTGAATTTTGCCATCAATGTTAGTATATTTAAGGTAATCATTCTCTGAAAATTTCCCATCCCTAGGAGCTGAACTGTGACAGCAAGAATAAAATGGAGACTGTCGGTGACATTATAGTTATTAAGGTACCAAGGGCATTATGAGTAAAATAAGAGCCCAAGATGGTTAGTGTACTAACCGAGGGCTTTGGCCCGAGGTGTGTACAACAATCGCGGGCTCTTAGCTCATAATGCCCGTGGTGCCTTCAAGGTTTTATGTCCTACCAATTTTCTTACCTAATTCATATTCATATTCAACTCATATAATTACTATGATATAGCATTTAAGATTGATCTAGTTAGCTGATCTAAGTTAGATTTGTGACATTAGCTGAGCTGTCATTAATGTTCATTGTGACAGTGGTGCATATTAAAAAGTTGTATCCATGGAAACAAATACTGTTAATTTTTCATAATAACCCTAGGGTTTTTATGAAGAAAATAATTGCCCTGGAGCGTTATTTTGTATCTAAGATACCTTAAAATAGAGTCATTAATTTCAATTAATGTACTGGTAGGACATAAAACCTATTTCTTTCAATTAGCTTGTAAATTATGTATCATATTAAGCTTAAATTAAAAATTATCAAAATATAGATAAATTTGTCCCTATTCGTTACTTTCGCTTCGTAAACAGGGTCTATTTTTAGGAATATTAGTTTACCTGACTGAAGATTTATATCCATTTTTACTTCCCTCGTCTGAAAGACGAAAGAAGTATTGTAATCGCGAACAAATAATCTTTCGAGATTTCTCCAGATCTTAACGTTTCAGGGTCCCTAGATGACGAAAAACAGGTTTTCTCAATTCCGTCTGTCTGTCTGTCTGTTGGCGGTATAACTCAAAAACTATTTGTCGGAGCAAGACAATATATTGCATACACATTATATAGCTACCTGGCATCAAACCGAGAAAATTTCAGACAAATATGTGAAAAAATTAAATTTTGTTTATGTTGTACTTAACTTAGCAATAAATACAAGTAATAATTTGTACATAGCGCAGGCTTTATTCTTACCAAAAATGGGGCCCAATAGATACAGAATAAATGTTGTACGATACAAAAAGGAGCAACAAATTAGTGCGTTACTTAATACAGTAGCAACGCAGGAATTGGGTGGTTGGGACTGCATACGCGGTCCGCCTGCCGTTCGAATTCGCCCACCGGTAACGTCTTTTAAAAAAAAAAATTTAATTTATTAGAAACGTGAAGATATTTTTACTCCTAACTTAATTTCATTTTTAAAATTATTTAGTGTCACAATGCCGACGAGGGAAGTTCTGGGTAAAGCCTTTTACAGATTTTTGTATTTGAAAATCGTACGACACTCATTAATGACCAATAGAAAAATCACGAGCCGTAACCAAGACAACAACAAAATTTCTTGGAAATTTTTTGTAGGTAGACCAACCTAACTGTGAGGGTTTGTGTCGTTAACTATTTTCTTATCGAATCTGCATTCGAGCATTAATTCATATCCGGAAATTATTTTTTCGACGACTGACATCGAAAGTAGATTTTTCTCACTGTCATTTGACAACAGAAAGTTGACATTTGCCGCTGAGCGTGCGTTTTCATCTTTTTGCCGCTCGCCGAGCGTTTTGGGTTTCCGCGTGAACAAAATAGGTAGCCACGTCCGAATGTTTCCTTGACAACGCCCGTCATTTGTGGAAATAATCGCGTCACATGTCATACAGACTGCGCGAGTAATGTTAACTTGATTGTCAATTAATTTTTGCGATAAAACGAAATTTGATATTTTCCTTTAATAAAATGTTCAGTCGTCGAAAAAATAGTATGTATATTTCGAGCTAAAAGTGCGCTTGCCGCTTTTGCATGATTGCTGGTTTCGACTTCGTCTCAACCAGCAATATTCATGCGCAAGCGGCAAGAATGCACTTTCAGCTCTTAACATACAATATACTATTTCGTGCATTCCAACAACGTCATAATTTGCCCTCGCGTCCCGCTCGGGCAAATTAATACGACATTGTTGGAACGCACTCAAAAAAAATTCCGGAAAGAATTAATGCTCTTGTGAGATTATATGTGAAAATGTATTCAATTTATTAGAAACGTGAAGATCTTTTTACTTCTAACTTAATTTCGTTTTTAATAGTATATTCCTCTACAAGTTGAGAAAAACCTCTTTTCTAAAGTGTTGAGTATACTATTTTATCTACTCCAGTGGGATAAGTAACGCATTACGTCACTCATTTGACACTATTTCAGTTAGGTAATAAAGCTTTCATTGGCAAAAAAGGAGATTTGGAAAATGCCGGAACAGAATACATCACATGCAAACGCTGCAATCGTTACTAAAACATGACTACATGTAAATAAGTCACAGTTTTCTGAATTAAACATTTTACGAGAAAGGGTGCAAGTAGAGGCGTAGTTAGTGATCAGCGGGCCCTGTATCATAAACTTCCAAGTGGACCCCCCACCCCCACCCCATCCTATCAGGGTATTATCAAATATACCTATACAGATACGAACTAAATTTTTATTTAAAAACAACTAAATATAATTAGAAAACACTAATAAAAATAAATAAAAAAAGTATTATTTAATTACATATTTTTACTAATGAATATATTACGTAAAAAGAAGTGTAAATCATAGTTTACAGTTTACATATATCTAAAAGGTTTCCCAATAGGAACGATATATTTTAAAATTAAATAAAATACAAAATATTTGAGACAAAAGCAAAACTTTTTCTTTATTTTATAGTATAACTTATGACAATTATGTTTTGAATAACACATTATTCAAATGTCCACCTCGGCTTCGTTTGCAGGATCGAATCCGATGAACCCAATTTTCGGTAACTTCGTGCAATACATTACGTGTAATTTTATTAATGCAGCGTTCGATGTTCAATTTCAAAGCGTCAATAATTCGAGGTTTATTGGCATAGACCAACGACTTTAAATAACCCCACAAGAAGAAGTCCAAAGGTGTTAAATCACAACTTCTTGGAGGCCAATGACAGTTCCATTTCTGGAGATTACAGACTCACCAAACTTTTCTCTCTTTTTATAAAATTTTTGGATAATAACCAAACGTTGTTGAAGCGTGTATTTTGACATGATGAATTGTCAAACTATACTAAAAACAAATGACAACTAGTGAGATTTCTAAAATTTTAGATATGGTTGCTATGACGTTTTACAGACATATCGTTTCTATTGGGAAACCCTTTATATAAGTAAGAAACAAGTAAATGTTAAATAACAAGAAACAAGGTTAAAATAAATAATAATTATTTACAGAGTTACTCTCCGAATTTTTTTCTCGGCGAAAATGTTTATGAAATTCCATATTTGGATATGATTTGAATTTTTTAAGCTCTTCGTTTACGATAGATAATATGGCTAAATCCGATAAACGTTCTTGTGTCATCGTACTCCTTAGTAATTTTTGATAAGTTTTAATTTTGAAAAGCTTTTTTCTGCTGTTGCTACCTTAACAGGAATTGCCAAAAACAGCATACAAGCAGTTATTACCTTGGAAAAGTTTTAAGCCATACTGTTAAATTTTATTAATATTAATTCTGTTAATTCTTTAATTGTATGAATCGGTTCAATTTCTGATTTTAGGCATGTTTTTAGCGAAATTAAATGATAAAAAAAAAGTATCAGTTAAATCATCCTTGTATATGTTTATAATTTCTATTGACGGTGATATTAATGTATCTGGTTGCAAAATTTCAAAGACGGTATTGACGAGATGTAAACTATTAAACCTTTTTGTACTCTGTGAGATTAAAGCAGTGATAGTATACATTTACTTTGAAGTAAGAATTTGGATCAGAAAATTCTGTCATCTAGAGCAAGTTCATCGAAAAATCGTTTAGTTCTCCTATCCTATATCTTTTGTTTTCAAAAACTGATTTTACACTCTACTGTTCAGTCAAAACTTCGGAATTCCTTTGCACAGAAGCAAATCCTTCTTCAGTCGTTAAATCTTTTAAATTACTAGTAATATTTTTTAAAAAGATTCTAGCCTGCTGTAAATCAGTATTAGTTCTTTGCAATGCTTTATATATGGGCATAATTATTTTAAACACATCACTAAACAGATTAATTAGCAAAAAAAAAACGTTCAAGTATTTTTATTATATTTTGACAACTGTGCCGTTCATCTTTGTCCTTAGTTATCAAAATATTTATATTTTTAAATAAAACAAGCAATACGATCACAATGAACTATGTTTTACTATTTATCTACATGTGTTTTATTTGCAGTAAGCAGTATGCACTGCACATTAAGAAAGGGTTAGCTTTAATTGCAAGCAAGACAAAAGACTGAGGCTGCGTCGATGTCGAACGCATTCTATTCGTTATTGGAGGGGGTGAAACACCTTCCGCCTATATAAACCTAAATTCTTAAATGTGCCCTGCGCAAAAGTTTCCAAATTAAATTTAGATAATAATTTTTTTGAGAGGTTGAGTGCTGATGGGCCCCAATGGTTCGTGGGCCCTGTATCATTGATGCGGCAGATATAGCAGTAGCTACGCCCCTGGCTGCAAGTTCAATTTGAACTGAAGCTTTTTTCAGTACTCGACCTTGTACGAATCGGAAAAAAAGTAATTCAATTCACTCAATGGATTTTCCGTCAAAAGACGAAATAAACTGGGGTGTATTGAAAACGAATGGAAATGAACTTATTATTTATAAAGAGGTGTGTAATGAGGAAAATTCCAATCAAACCTGTGAAAGGTCTTTTAGTTTGGTTCAGGTTCAGATTCATAATTTACTCCATTAATTGAAATTCCTCCAAATTTGTAGTTCGTTTATAGCCAGTTTACAGCAGTATGTAAGGTGAGTCACTATACGTGAATTACTACACCTCTAGTGCAGGATATTGTTATAAAGACGCTTTAATTTGAAATGGAACGAACGTTTATTTCGTTTTACAATTGTACAAATTGCTGTTGTTTTCTAGCGCAACGTATTACAAGTGTATAAACCAATAAATGTATTACCTACTGTTTGATTCACACAGATGCGTGCATCAAAACCTTTTTGCTTATAATTATTCATGTAATTCAAGTCATAACTGTTCTATCTCATTCAAAGGTCGTGGTAAAGTCAAATTTGCATCTTGCCGTATTTGTTTGCCTCTGTTAATATTGGAAAGGAATTTGTAAGCTTCCCTTAATGGCTTTTAAGCGGATGGATACACTTTCTAATAGGACTTAAGCCGACTTAGCGTATTTGGGACTCATGTGTTTATGGATTTCATTCTATACAATGCCTCATTGAGAGAGCTTAGCATTAAGATTTCTTAAAATAAGCATTTATTCCTAAACAACGTGCGACGCTCCGATTGGCTACGCAGGATCGCCTCAGCCAATAGTGTTTGACCCTTCCCCTCCTTGTTGAATTTGCGAGTTCAGCTCATTGTCAATTCAGCTTCAGTTAGATTCAGAATTTCGAGTAAGCAAGTTCAGCTATGCTTTGTGCTGGTTTGCGGTCGGTCTAGCTCCCTGGTAAAGACGTTTCCAGGTTGTTTTGTGTGACGGTTACGCGCAATTCGCTATTTTTGCGTGGCCAATCCAAGCGTGTCACAACAGTTGAAGCTATTGTAAAAACCATCGGTCCATCAGTGACGTTTGTAATCGTTGTTACTCAATATACTCGTGTTTGTTAAGTCTTGTTTCACTCCAACAAATAACTGAACCCAAGTCAAGGGTTATTAAGTGGCAGTTCCCGGCAATCGCATTGAACCGGAATTCGCAGCGGATTAACTGGGGGCCCCATTCGTGGAAGCCTCTTTTCAAGTTAATCATACAAAAAACACCTACAATAGTATATTTTTGGGAAAGCATAGAAATTTTAAGGACGCTAAGTTAGAAAAATTGGATTTTAAGCAAATTATATGACCGATTCCCTTATAAACTTGAAAGCAATGAAGATAACTGTTGCTGTATTACTACAAAAAGTAATGGTTTAAGGAGATCATGAAAAAAATGAGTGTGAGAACTTTATCTGAATTGACAGCAAAATTACCAGTAACGCTGCTTTTTCTTTCTGATAGACATCTTCGAACAAAGTTTCCTAAGATTTAAAATGAGAGTGATGTATGCGATCTTCGAAAGAGATTAATAAATAAGTGCTTTCGAAAACAAAACGTTGTGAATGCAAATGTGTCATCACAAGTTATTTATGGTGAGCCTCCGAAACTTGTCAACAGAATAAAGAATTAGTACTAAAAGATATTGCCTTCTGGTGGAACATGTTTGAAATAGCATGAATGGACGGATGAAAATGGTGAACAAGCAACTTGTGAACATCGGGATTTAACAGAATCCGAAAAAGGAGCTATTATATTGATTACAATGAGTTCATATGATTTTTAGACCTTATATTCCACAGTTACAAACAAAACTTTTGCAAGTGACTTTAAAAATATCATTTATTATTGCGACACCGGCAGCTTAGGAAGCTATCACAACGTTAGATTGAAGTATGTGCCCTATTTTTTTTTTACAGAGGAATGCACATCAGGTCAATTTTGACTACTATACATAATAACTACAACGTTGGCAAGAAGACTGAATATATGGTTCTAGGAGGAAGAGGTCGAGATTTGGAGATGGAGGATAGAACTGTGGTATAGTGCTGTCAAACCTATAAGTATTTAGACGCTTTACTATCAATTAAAGATGAAAGTAACGACGAAATTAGACAGTAGAGTAAGTAGCAATTCGATAGTTCCGCCCAATGATACGGAGCAATAATACCAGCAAAAATATTAAAACAAAACTATACACAACGACAGTCAAAAGCATTGTGATTTATAGCGCGGGTGTGGGAAATAAATGAGAGAAACAGAAAGAAGTTCAAAGCGATGGGGATGGAATTCTGGAGACGTAGCTGTGGACCGACTTAAAAGTGAGGAAATTAAAGTTAGAATGGGGATTAATATAGATGTCATGGATACAATTGGATGAAAAACATTGAACTGATACGGCCATATGAAAAGGACGGATGAAGAAAGATATGGGATATGGCACTGGAACCCTTCACAAAGAAGGAGAAGTGGAAGACCTAGAGTATCCTTAACGATGGGATCAGACAAGCTATGGATAGTAGAGATTTACGGGAAGGCGATTGGCAAGGAAGGCGTAGATGGAACCAAGAATGCGAGAAACGCCAGACGGTATAATTCCGCTCGCATTTATTACGTTGGCAGGCCTACTGTAGGAGGTAATGTTCAGTTTTCCAAGTACTCCAAACAATGGAATTACAAAAATAAATACAAAAAAATCTTATGACCGAAGCACTGATTTGATGAAAAACAATGTTGCAGGGTAAATATTATACGGCATTGGCAGAATCTGCACGTAAATATGATATAGCTATACCCAAAAACAGTCATAATCTTGTAATGCAGCATACCGTATGAATGATACATTTAATCTAAATAATATCCAGATATCTAATGTATATCATGTGATATAACAATTGTATGTTTTAATTGGTCAAGTAGTAAAAAATAACTTGAATTGATAATCTACGATAAATAGTCACGTTAAGGGTTAAATTCCCATTAATTGTGAAGAATAATAATTGATGATTTGATACGTAGTAGCAATATAGTATTCTCTACGATCAAATTTGACTGTAAGTCACAAATATTATTCAAATATAAAATTCAAAATTGTTTGATTCCATTTAGCGTGGTATTTTACTTCGAAACCAGTAAAAAAGTGAAAATGAGTGTTGTGGTATGCTGTCGGGAACAACCCAGGGAGGTGTTTGCTGACTAGAATTTATCCAGTTATGAGCTGAGATAAGACATTCAGGTACAAGATAGACAATCAGAAGGTTAGTGCCGTTTCTTATGAATTATTAAGAAGTTATATAGCAAGTTTGGTGCGGCAAATCATTAAAATAATTGTAAATATATTTAGAAATTTAATAGTGATTCGAGTACTCGACGTTTTTCGATCATTATAATTTGAAATTTACTTTTTGGTATTAGGTTATTTTTTAGAATATTCATTTAAACCAGTTTGAATTTTGACAATATCTATTTATGTTTGTAATGTCAGATCAAACTTCGATGTGGTACTAACAAACTGAAAGTATGAATTTAATTTTGTGAAGTACCTGAAACGTGTATTTGATTCACAAAGTCAAACAATTATTATATTTTAAAAGTAATTCAGTCTTGAACTATAAGAGAAAGTTGTTAGTTGAAAATTTACCCATTCAGCTGGGAGTCAGGAATCCCATTGCTTGGAAACTGACTAGTCAAGGCTTAAAAAACTATAATCACATGACATAATTCTAAATGTCAAATTGATTTATGAGATACGTCAAATCCTATCGTATTAAGAAGTAAGGTAAGTACATAATTGAGCTATACCTGCTTCTTTTTAATAGTTATTAAACGGGTATATTTAATTTGATATTAATTGTAATAACACCGTAAGAGAGTGATATATTACAAATTTGGCACCTCAAGTGGGGCTAGATATATAGCAAGGCTATTGCTGTGCTATTATAATCTTAAGCCATTTCTGGATTACGCTAAACCACTAAACATACGTAAAGATTTTTCAACGAAAAACAATGAGAAACAATTTTCTTTATTGCTTTATTCAAGCACCTAATTTACTATCATAAAACTAGTCGCCCTTGTCGTCGCCACGTCAGTTATAACGCAGTCATAAGCAAGTACGATATGTGCGCGTTCTCCGGTGAGTGGTTAAAGTGTTGGACTAGCCAATTGGAACCGCATGGTAACGCGGATTTGAATTCCACTGGCTATTTTTTTTTTCAAATAAATGTAATTCGCGTTACTAAGTGTTTCCATTTACTATTTCAGTATTATTAGTAACGTTAAGGTATTTTTATATGCGTTCTTTATTAAAGACTTTAAAAGTATTTTTCTTCTATAACTTAATTAGTTACAATTCAATTTTAAATATAACGAAATTATTTTAATTAGAGTAAGTCCATCTATGTGGTCGACTCACAAACTTGTATACTTATAGTTACGTGTAGACAAAAATAAACAGTTCATTTAACTTCCTCTTCGAGTATCTTTTTGAATCCTGTAAATTTTCCATTTGGTTCAGGGAACTTTTCTGGAGTTTCTTTCATAGGAAAGGATCGGTAATCTATTGTGACGCCCAATCGAAGCCAAAGAGTTAATTCAAGATATAATTATTTGATGTGATAAATGACGGCATAATCTACTCGACGCCTCAAGGTATTTAAAACTTTTTACATAATCTATATTTAAAATCACACAACTAAAAAAGTGTGGAATGCTGTGCAATTATTTTTGCCTATAATTGCGCCAATAAGGGCACCTTCTCGGCAGCATAACCG
>OW679197.1:116943540-117040852 GCA_940337035.1 Agriotes lineatus | reverse complement strand
TTTAATAGACATACGTTTCTGAAGTCAAAACCTACTGGGATGACGACTGTTTATGAACACCCGTTAGATGGATAGACCAAGGTGAGAAGACAAATACAGACGGAAGTGTACTATTGTATTCTGGCAAATGCCAAGTTGATGTGAGATCGTAAGTTTAGGCATACTTCTGAGCAAAAAAGCAAAGAAAAGTTTAATAGAATTGTACCTCGTATCCGACAGAAATATTGAATTGCGGCTTTTGTTCACTCCTCCGTGGATACGTTAAATTTAAACAGGACCTCATACTAATTAATATTTGAATTGTTATTTGCTCTTTTTTCAGGTCAGCTAGCTCAGTGAACATGAAACTCTCTTAATCTCTTAGTTAGTGGCTTTTGAAAGATCACTATCAGTCAAAACAGGAATATGGTTCCCCCTTTGTAGTGTTGTCATTCGAAACTTAACTTTACAGCAATGCACAAGAAAATCCATGTTGTTTGCATCAATCTATTGACCGTAAAACACATAAAAACATATAAAGAAAACACCAACCAAATAAAAAATATCAAATAAGATCTAAAATCTGGAATTAGCTTCTAGTAAAAATCTACGTGCAATATAGCTGAGTCTACTCGCAACATATAAATAAAATCTAATAAACACATGTCGTTAAAATAACTGTCTTCAAAACACAAATAAAATAAATGCCCTTTGTCAAAACCGCAATATCCAAATTACCTAATACTTATTTGAGTCCGGCCTTGTTTAAATTAATGTGCAAACTACACACATTATTCGCTGATAAAACACATTCCTTCGCGTTTGCAAAAGCTCGCAGTTGAACAAATTTATCACGTTGACCTAAAGACATTTTACCTGGAACTAGACTGTTGCATACCCTTGGACATGGCATGTCTCGATTGCGTTACTGCTTTGGACAATACAACACACGATAAGGGTTAAGTGTGTTAAAAAAGTATCAGAATCGTACGAGAGGTTAAATATGTTTTATCCAATCTTGAACAGAAAATCCTCACTCAACTGTGAAATAATAATTTAGACTGCTATATTTAGGTCAATACTTATGGTTGTAGTATATCAATTGCTGCATATTTTAAAAAACAATGTGCTGCGCACAATAAAAAGAAGACATAGCTATTCCCCTCATACACGAATTCATCCCTAAAACATGTAACAGTATTTACAACAGCCTACATGCAATATTGCAATTTGTGCAATATTTGATCATATGGGCTCAAGATCACCCAGCACAAGATTAAATAGGAAATTACATATACAGAGTGTTTTTAAATGAAGAGAATAAATGATAAGGGTGAATCATTGAGTGAAAATAAGAAGATATGGCCAAACATACCTTTGTAGAAAATTGACAGTCCCTTAAAGAACAAGCAAAAACATACTTACGCATAATATTTACCATATGTGAGTATCTAATGTTGAATAATACGTCCTCTTAATGGTTTCGAAATTGATGCACAGGGGGCGTCGTTGCAGCTGACTGAGATTTAGTATATATTACAATAAGAAAGAAGCCGGGTAGGGCAGTTGTGAAAGCGCTAGGCTTGCATTAAGCAAGTCCTCGTTTCGAATCCCGCGAGGTTCGGAATTTTTCCGCAGCCTTGGCGAGTGGAATCGGGCTCGGTGAGACCATTCACAGTTGGACACCAAATTAACTGCTCTATTCAGAACCACAGACTTAAGAGATAGAGTAACACGGTCAACACATTACCAAGATGCACAACTCACACAGTGGTTGCTGCGCAAGCACAAAGCGCGTTCCAACCTTGTAACCCGAATCTGGGGCAAGTTAAGCATTGTACCGTATAACAGCCAAAGAAAAACAAATACTTCTGTTTTACACAGTATTACTTATAAAACAATGCTGGAGCCTGTGGTTTGAAAATATCACAAATTGTTGAAACCTCTCACCACACAAATATTTAACAACTGCTAAATACGTAGATGATGACACCTTGGCTGTCAAAATACGTATTTAGCAGTTGTTAAATATTTGTGTAGTGGGGGCTTTTACTGATTTGTGACAGTATTATTTATTTTATTCTTCACAGCCGGAGAAAACTGTTGCTTGTTTTTTCCCCAGCCTTCAAAGCATTATCCATAGGTATTACAAAACCTTAATTTAATACTTATATAACAATAAAAAATAAAGATATACATAAAAGAGGTATTTATCAAACCAACCATTATTAAAATTCTGCAGAAGTTTTCTGTCTTTATATGTAATTCTACGCCTCGCATTGCCAGACGAACTCCTAGAGAGCATTTAAAATAATGCTTAATAGTTATTTATGTATTGCAATATTATTAGATATTTAAATTAGATAAATTATAATCGTAATTCATTGTTAAAATTTCTTTCATCTACATAAACTTTATTTCTTCATCTATGATTTTGACTTAACTTAGGATATGTGTAGTTATGTACTCTTTTGAAGTAATTTTAACCCGGTATAATAATTAAGTATTATTAATAGATTTCAGTAGATCATTAATTTTTGCAATCGAAATAAGGTGTCAATTATTATTTATTATTCTTCGATTATAAGTAGATAATCATGACAATATTTAGAGTGTATTGTATTGTATTGTATTGTATTATCTGTAACCTCATTTACCTTGCGGTGTCGAGGCTGGAGTGTAAAATAGCTATTTATGCATCAAGTTGCAAAATGAAAGTGTTTTCATACTAGACGTGAAGTTAGCCCTACGAGCGCTAGCATGACGTTTTGTGTGAAATAGTAGATTATATTATAAGTGAGAGAAATGCATCATTATTTGCGAGTGAGAAATTTGAATCGCGAGTGCCCCAGCACGAGCGATACAATTTCTCACGAGCTTATAATGCATTTCGCTCACGTGTGATATACGACGTTTTATCTTACAGTAGCAATTCTTGTGCCTAAATAGTTTGCGCAGTTAGAATATGTCGCCAAATAAATTTATAATTAGTCGCCTATTATTTGTGATATACGTTTGACAGTACTGAAGTGTATTGGCAGTACTGAAGTGTATTGTCAGTCGATGTCAAATTCCAGGTTCGTAGGTTAGGTTTTGTTTGTTATTTGACACAGACTGACGCAAAACTTAACCTGAAAATTACGAATTTGACATAGCTTGACAGTGCTACCAACAATGCAGTAGTATAAATAATGAAAGCTCACTTGTGAATAAAACTTCATTTTAGTCCCTGAAAACAGTTGTATAATGTATGGTAATAGGCGCTACTGTAAGATAAAACTAATTTTGCAACGTGTTGCATACAAGATTTTCTGTAATTTTGAGTCATAATAATTTGTATAGTAAATAAATCTACTTGAATCTACAAAATTCTTCTAAATTTTCATATTAGCACTGGTGTCAATATGAAATCTCATATTGCAACTAGTGAGAATATATGCATCATTTTGGCGTTTGAAAACTATAACATTATATTACTTTAAAAAAGCAGAAATTGGTTTTATTTTACCCGAACGAAAGCCATAAAATGTATTTACACGTGTATTACATAGAAAACGTTTTGTAAGACCACAACAGACAAAAGAACATACATTTTGAAGTATTTCTTGTTAACTTTCGCAACACGATATGAATTTTTGAAAGATTGAAAAATAATGTTTAACATAATACATTATCAACCTCGTTGAAGGTGCTTATCATGAAATCTATGCGTTTGATACGTATTGGCGACGGTTCTTTTGGCTTTTGATACCATCATTATGCTTTGGATACGGCTGCTTTTGTTAAAACTTTATAAACGACAACTTCTAATGTTGATTAAGATGTACAAAATATGTGATTTTTTTAAATTTATCCTCAATTATGTTCATGTTTCTTACGAGATACGAGGTTTGTTTTCCAGATATGCTTATTCTGCCGTTTCAACTTCTACCTCAAACTGAAGCGAAATCGAAAAATTCAGGAAAAAACGCACAGGCAGACTGACAAACACAATTTCCGAATTGAAATACGTTGCTCTTTACAGAGTTCGTGACAATAAAAAACAATTTTTTAAATAAACATTTTTTTCCTTTCTCATAAAATATATTTGTCAGCGACAAATAGCTAAAGAGAAATGTAGTCAATTAAGTTTTTACATAATATAAATATCACATCTTACATTTGTATGTCATATTGCAACCTCTCCTCGGATAACTATTTTGAACATATTTGAACATATATTTCGAGAATATTATTTTACGGCTGTCCAGTACACTTATTAAAGGTTATACAAGATTATATAAGCCTTATTACATGTTGGAAAGAAGTTAGTGTTGCAGGAATTTGCAACACTTCTGGTAGTAAGCAATCTCGGTGTGGCTTGTAAATTTTTTGTAGTTGTAATGTCTGCATTACGGCCCCCTCAGGCATTCAGGCTTGTTAAGCAAATTACAAGTGTTTAAATAATGATAATAAATCAATATGGCTGTTTCCTACCAATAACGATAGTAATTATTAAATAATGGCAGCGGTTGAATATCGAAAAGCTTTGGACTGTTCCGAAAGATGTTTCTAGGGGCTTTTCAACATTTGTGAAAATATTCGTTTATACAACACAACATCCTTGTTATTCTCCAAATGTGTTACAAAAAATATTGTGTTACGTTAAATTTTCCTAGCAGCTCGAGATATAAGATTTGATTGTATAAAACAGAGCAAATAAAGAGACATGTTAAAAATAAAAGTACTAACTTTAATCTTGAAGCTACGTGCCAAGTTTAGCAGTTACTCACTGTATTTCCGAAAACAGGTTTTTGCCAAAATAATATGTATATAGTATTTAAATAGCCTGGCCCTTACACGACTAGCATATTCAAATATTAATATCAACAAGGAAGCAAGTGCAGTTTGTTACGATTTGAATGTTTACAGGTAATTGAATGCGGACTGGTTAATTTTGGGGTTTATGACGCATATTTTGGACTTCGCGCGCGGTCTTTCTTGTCGTGATGAGTTTTTACCGGTGCGTGATATGATGAAATGATCGATCGGCGCCTTCATGCCTTTTCTTCGTTTTTTGTTACGATTCCGGGCAGTTAAGCTTCCATTTTGGGTCCCCTAGAGTTAGCGGGCTTTTTGGTGAAATTGTGCTGGGTTAGACCTTGCTATATGTAGCGGATTAATGCTACTCTGGCGACTTTTGGAGGGAAATTTCTCTCACGTCAATCTTAACGGATTCTAGTTAGCGAGGTGTTCGATCTCATTTAGCACGTGGCCCAGGTTTGGGGTCCATTGAAGTTTCTATCGTACCGCGTTTCTAGACGTGTTGTATTCTATATTGAGCATTCCTTATACCTTCTAGTAGAAGTTTCCACAAAACCCTCGGCTGTGAATGTATAGTTCGCACAGCTCCACGTGCATATAGCGTCGACCCAATTGCAGCGCGAGCCCGCAGTTGCAGCCCATGATGCAGCATTCTAGGATGGAGCCCTTTTAATATGCATTGCTGTACGTGTGCCGCCCGAATGAGGCCTAGGAGCTTAACGAAAGGGTGTATGTAACGTGTGTTGTTTACATTTATTTTAACACCATTTGAATGTTGAGTAAAGTAATCCTGCGCTTCTAAGTACCTTCTTAACTGCCCTACTGCACTGGTTTGCGAGCAAGTCCTGCTGAAGTTCCCCCAGAACCCCGTGGGTTTTACATTTGTGGTCGAAGTCTTGCCGTATATTAGAGTTTGATTAACCATCTCCGTGAGTACCCTTCAGGGCCCATTCGAATGTTCAAATTAATATAACTAATTATGTTCATCCTCGGAGCCTAGTTTAGTCTTCGTATCACTTTTAATTTGTTGTTGGTCATGCTTAACGTAGTCTGTCTGTATTTGTACATTTCAGAATAGTATAAATGTTAACTTACTCGCAATGCTATTCGAATTTACATGTTTGATGTGAACCTGATTTTTGCATATATATTTAGAATAATCACCTTACTCTGTACTGGCTTGTATGCAATATATTATTTGTGAGTATTATACATTGATACTGCATCGTCTTGTTTATGTTACTGCTACCTGGATTTGTGTGCTTTTCAGACTATTGTGTTACTTCTGAGTTTAAGAATTCGCTGTGATACCTGGATACACTTATCGTTATTTAAATATTCGTTGGCACCCGTCTATTTATTTAACTTTAGTACCTACAATGAACTACACGCCGTCACTGAGGTAGTCAAGCCGGCAATTGTATCCACTTTGTTAGAATTAGCCGACGAATCAAAATCTGATATTAAGTTCTGAAATTTAGTTAATACCTGGAGAGGATAGTAAATTGCGATAGGGTAAAACTTTTGTAATAGTTAGTGGCTCAATACATGCACTATCTTAATTTTATTTAAAATGCGTCATACAATTCTAGAAGCCTCAATGAATAAATTAGGATTACATCCAGATAATCACATTTTCTAACGGTGCATTTTTGCAGCTTCATTCTGTGAAAAATACAATAATACTCTTTTTAGTGTATGTAATGTGCAACAATTTGCGTTTCTAAACTCGGTACTAAATTGTTCAATCAGCAGTTTTTTAAGTTTGAGTATTACCAACTTTTAATTGCTGAAATGTGAAAGTTATGTAATAGTATACCTATTAAGTACAAACTTTATAAGTGGTCAATCTCTCCAGTTGCGAAGTACATATTTATCCAAAATGTTAACATTATACTGGTTATAGCAAGTTTCTGGAATACGTTTATCTAGAATTTTTTCTAGTTATGGTTAGTAATTGATAATCGGAATGCTCAATACAGCAAGTGCAGTAAAATACAATAAAAAAATAACAGACGTTTTGCTGCTATGTTATGAGTGGTAAGTGCTTTTATACATAATTGAACCGTTTAGTAAAGAGTGGACCAATCTTATCATATTGTAGGTTGTAGGAACTCATTAACTTGTTTCCACCATAATAAAAGTACGTGTTATTTCCGGTTGCACTTATAACCAAGCGTTACGGAATATTTCCCCAAAAAGTGTGAAGCTGTTTATAGTTATTCGGAATGCTCCTAATTAAAAACGCATCGTGCAGAAGTTGCTTCAGTTGCCCTAATAGCTTAAATGAGCACTTCCTTTAATTAGACGTTTTTCATCCATGTCTAATAAATTTTGTAAAATTCGTGTTCGGAAAGTCAGGTCAAGATAAGTGGTTCTTCACCGAATCTTAATTGTCGCTTGGGAACATCTTTTCTGTTTTAAGGACAGCTAAATTCTAAAATGATTGTTGGCATAAGACGGGGTACCATACCAAGATGTCCAATTACAACAGATTACTAAAGGTATTAGAATGGCAGTGTTTGAAAAAAATGTGTTTGCTTCCTTTTCGTCGCTGTAAGAAAATTAAGTGTCCTTTAATTACAATCTTCTTTTATCATTTACTAAAACAACACAATTTATTTGCTCACAGTTGGACTAATTACACTCGCGAAATATTAACAGGAGGATACATTTAATTAAGAGACCCGCATTTTTATTTTCGAAACGTTCCGGTTTGAAATGTCCAATTATTTACACGCTTCGCAAAACAGGCCTTTGTAAAAAGTTCAAGCTGTTATGTTAGCCAATTGCTCTCAATAATTAATTTACAAAATAAAACTTACTTTGATCTCTCACAATTTCAATATCTTTCCCTCGTCAACTGTTTTTACGTAATTATACAAATACAGACAATGCTCAACGTTACTTTAAAAAATGACGGTGCTAGTGTGTGCAACGAATAAAAAATAAGATATAAAAGCAATGAGGGCCCCGTATTTACGACACCTGCACCAAACAGGGGGTTACTGCGTACAACTATTGGAACTAGTACATGTAAATGCGTCTATATTGAGCTTATACTGTATACGAGTGTACATGAAGGATTTGTAAGAGACATCGATAACCCAGATATTATTAAATGATACATTTATTTAACATAGTTTTTTACAACACTTCAAGTTGCATATGCGCCTTAAATAGTACAGCATACCGTTAAAATAGTATATTAAAGTATGAGTGGATAACAAGGTCTTTAAAACACGCGCGAGTTTTCGAGCGCGACGGCGTAGCCGGAGTGCTCGAAATAGAGCAAGTGTTTTAAAGACCAGTTATCCACGAATACTTTACGTTATTTGTTATTATACCTACAATACTGGAAATAAATTAAGCACTAAAAACATAGAAATTATTTTTGTCGTGATTAATCGAAAGGGCATAATAATATTGCTACTATAGTTACGAGAATTGTTTACGGTTTTGTCGCGTCTACCTCCGTTGTTGCTCGGCGGGCTTTAATCGCCTGTATTCGCACGCTCAGGCGTGCTTTAAACGGCGATTCTGATGCAGGTATAATAAAATAGCTATTAAGGCAACTAGTGTTTTACCGAGATTTTTAAACTGTAAAACACGAGTTGGCTTCAATACAGCCGAGGAGTTTGTTAGCTTATGTGCCCTCGGGGCTTCGCCCCTCTCCAAAGCGGCTCTCGGGGCTCCACCCCTCTCCAAGGGGGCCATCGGGGCTCCGCCCCTCTCCAAGGGGGCCCTCGGGGCTCGGCCCCTCTCCAAGGGGGCCCTCAGAGCTCGGCCCCTCTCCAAGGGGCTCTTGGAGCTCCACCCCTCTCCAGGGGTGCCTTCGGGGCTCCGCCCCTCTCCAAGGGGGCCATCGGGCTCCGCCCCTCTCCAAGGGGGCCCTCGGGACTCGGCCCTTCTCCAAGGGGGCCCTCAGGGCTCGGCCCCTCTCCAAGGGGGCTCTTGGAGCTCCGCCCTTCTCTAAGGGGGCCATCGGGGCTCCGCCCCTCTCCAAGGGGGCCCTCGGGACTCGGCCCTTTTCCAAGGGGGCCCTCAGGGCTCGGTCCCTCTCCAAGGGGGCTCTTGTAGCTTCACCCCTCTCCAAGGGGGCTCTTGTAGCTTCACCCCTCTCCAAGGGGGCCATCGGGCTCCGCCCCTCTCCAATCGAACACCAGGGGCTCCGACTAAAAATCGGTCCGATATAATAACTGTACTTTTAATCTTCACAAATAATGTTTTATCAACTCTTAAAGTACTCCGTTCTTTAAATGGAATGGCGTGTTTTATAGACAACATAAAGCACGCCGCATATGACCCTTGGAAACAGTTTAAAATCACGGCTGTAGAAAATAGTAATTTACGATACAAGTGCGTAAAGCTACTCTTTAGGCACGAGTGGGGTAGAGTTAAAACGCGAGTGAGCGAGCGTTTTAAGCCCAGCGAGTGACTAAAGATGCTTTACGCATGTGTATCGTACAATATTTTATCTACGATAGAATCTAAAAAATACGGTAAATATAAAAAATATTTTATATATAAATTAGAATTACTAGCAACCGGTCCTAATTTTGAGTGTTTTAAAAATTTTAAAACACGTTGCTACTAACTACGTGTCTAATGAAATTTTTTAAGCACGTTGCTATTAACGACGTAAACTAATGAAAACATGTTATTAAACAGTCGTTTTATAAACTTAAAACTGCCAACTAAACGGCAATTTTACACACTGTAGTAGATAAAATATATTTTCAACCTTGCCAAAAAATAAATTAATAAATTTTGTCGAAAAATTTATTTGATAAATAAAACTGTTATTTATTTTTATCGGCAATTAAAAAGTTCCACTGATTCTTCGCAGTTTTGGTTCATCAACATTTTATAGATACGAAGTGTGTTACATAAGTTTTGTGTTAAGCGGAACAATACGAACGGCGTATTTTGTTAATATTTAAAACACTAGCTTGCAACTTAATGCCGAAGAGTGTAAATTTCCCTAATTGTGATAAACAGTTGCAAACCGATAGTTAACCATAGACTACTAATTAGAATTCGAAATTCTTGGGTTTTTAGGTCATATTAACTAAACATCAGGGATGATAAAAAAGGTTTATTTGTTTAACCAGTTTAAATTACGATGCCTACGACGTTTCGACAAGATTAAATGTCATTATCAAATAATGGGATCTACAAGTAATTATACACACAAGTTTTTCATAAAAAAAGGAATGTAAATATTTACTTACAGTTGAGTTGTAAACAAAATTTGAAAACTAATCCATCATCAAAAAAATTAGAAATTAAACTAGAAACTAGGAAATCTACAATGAAAATACAAAAACTGAGGTTAGGTTATTTTTCACTCAATTATCCAAATACCTTAAAACTTAACTAAAACCATTGAAAACAAGCCTCATATTATAGAGATGAGTCGTTCCGCACGGAACGTTCTTTCGGAACGGTATTTTTTAGCAACGTACCGGAACGTTCTTGATGAACGCGTTATTTTGGAACGATGGAATAAAACTGAGACGGTGAAAACGAGAAGACCGCTACACAAACAGACAGTGTTAGTGTTGTTGGTTGGGCGTCGCTGCTCGGAACTAATCACGATTCCCGTTCCACGTTCCATCCTCCCGGTCCCACAAGGACGGACGGAACTGGAAACGCTTCTTTCACGTTATGTTTTTTTGTTGATAGAAACGCATAATTTTAAAATATTATAAATGCTAATTTTATTGTAAAATGTAAAACGAAAAATTAATTAATTTTTCAGCATAATAATAGTCGTTATTTACTGATAGAACTAAAAATAAGAACAGTTTAAAATTTTGATGTAAATAAGAATTTCATCAAGGCATGAATATAAGAATTTCACTAAAGGAATCTAAAAAGTTTATTTTTTAAAAACAAGTGTACATGTTTCTCAATCTCACTGATATTTTTTTAGGTAAAATGAATTTTGGTTCCTTCGTTCCGGAAGAACGTTATCTTGGAACGGTAGTTTTTCGGAACGAGAACGTGTGAAACGTTCCACCTAACGTATCGTTTCGCCTATCTCTATCATATTAGCATCCTTTGAATCTTAGGTTTCCTTTCATCCTACAACCGTAGGTGAAAACAGAAAAACTGGAGTAAAATTTAATTCACAAACGTCACATAAACATGACTTGGAAATAATATTTAGTGAAAACTAAAAATACCTAAAAGGTAACTAAATGAACAGTAACCACGTTAAACGCGCGAAATTCTAAAAATTGCGTACCAGAGCAATGCTACATTAGGCGTTTCGGAGGGGACAACAGCACAGTCCTTAAAAAACCAGGACTGCTCTAGCAACACCTTAAAAAACAGGTTAAAGGTGAAACCAAACATAAACACAACCCTGAAAAACCTGTTCTCAAACTTATAATGTAACAACTACTAAAATATTTTACAAGGCCACCGCACCCCGAGGGATATGCAACTCAGCTTACATACCAAAACCAATAACCACCCATAAATCAAGGGCTCCACCTACCCCCGGGCACAGTGCCTACAATAGCCCCCCTTTGAACAATTAAGTGACTAATAATAGAAGATACTTTAGAAATACTTAATTAAATATTACCAAAATAATTTTACTATTATCAGCAATATCCGTTCTGAAATTAATAGAGTGTACTCCTTTTTTTATATGAAACATTTCAAGAAACAATCTGTTAAAATATTTGGTCTCCCTCTCCATAATGCTGACATTTTCAAAATCAAAACCATGCCCAAAGTCAATGGCATGTTTACACAGGGCAGTACTTAAATTTTGATTTTTTATAGTACTCTGGTGAGCGTTTATGCTGGAGCCTAAATATTGCTTGGTCTGTCCTACATACACTAAGTTACAGTGTTTACAATCGATTGTATACACCAAGTTTGATTCTAATAGTTTTGGGTTCTTTGTTTTTAATTTTGTATATAAGTTCTGAAGGGTATTAATACTTTGATAAGCTACATTAAAATTGGATTTATTTAGAATAATTTTAATTTTTGGAGATAAATTTGATACAAAAGGAAGAACAATGTAGGGTTGGGAGGCCAAATCCTGTTTTTTCCAACGATGTTTGTTATAGATATAATTTACTCTTTTTTTAATGTATTTATTCATAACAGAGTCTGGATAATTATTAAATTTAAGGGCGTTTTTAACTTTAATAATATTAGCTGGTCTAAATTGTGGATCCGATAAAATCACAGCTCTGTCGATCAGACCATCGATAATACTTACTTTGAATTGCGTGGGAGTGTTTTTCTGCTTTCAGCTGCGGTTGTAGGATGAAAGCAAGACGTAAGATTCAAAGAATGCTAATATGAGGCTTCTTTCTCAATGGTTTTAGTTAAGTTTTAAGGTATTTGGATAAGTGAGTGAAAAATAACCTAACCTCAGTTTTTGTATTTTCATTGTAGATTTCCTAGTTTCTAGTTTAATTTCTAATCTTTTTGATGATGGATTAGTTTTCAAATTTCGTTTACAACTCAACTGTAAGTAAACATTTATATTTTTTTATGAAAAACCTATGTGTATAATTACTTGTAGATCCCATTACTTGATAATGACATTTAATCTTGTCGAAACGTCGTAGCCATCGTAATTTAAACTGGTTAAACAAATAAACCTTTTTTATCATCGCTGATGTTTAGTTAATATGACCTAAAAAACCCAAGAATTTCGAATTCTAATTTAGAAACTAGGTCACGAATTTAATCAACATACTAGACTACTAACATAAAATGACTACTAATAAACACTAGCATGGAGTTATATACAGGATGTATCAAAACGTACGAAAAATATTTACATCATGCACATCTATGCCTAAAACTAAGCAAGAAACTCTAGTACCAATTTGTTGTTAACTCGTTGGTTATTGAGTTATAAATGGTCTTAGTTTTAGTTCTCAAATGATTATAGATGAAAATTACATTTTAATAGTTGCAGTAACTTACAGTTCAAAAAATAAAATACAGATTCTGGTATAACTTTCCCTCTTTCGGTAATTAGTTTACTTATAATTTTGGGTTTAAGAATATACATTCTTTGCTGCTTAACAAATATTGCGAAGGAATGGAGTTATTTTACATTCTAATAATAAAAATTTGAAAACTATGTAAAACTGATATATAGGCATTAATGTAATTTTGTAATATTTTTGTAAAACTTCTTCTTGGATCGTTTCGTATTAGTTACGTATTCGGTGTTATCATTGTTCTGCTCAAGGGCATCTTAAGCGGGGGTACAAGGGGCTCCTCTCTAACGTTATTGATGGAGACAAAGCGTCGTAACCAATAAGAAAACGTAACCGCGTAACGTCACGTGCAGCAAAACTATGGGTAAATCTTTGAACTAATTATTCGGACATAAATGCAGTCGGTTATAATACAGATTTTATCGACCTCTCCACAATATACGGCATTTTTAGTTGATATTTTAAAATATTTGTTAAAAGATAACTTAATAAGCACATTCCCACATGCATCGATTGCTTTACTCATCTATTTAACGTTTTGTTTAGGAGTAATCCAGAGTGCACGCAATTTTTAGTATTGGGTGCACTCTAAGCTATTAATTTGACGTCAACGCATCTCTTGTTTTAATCTATTACTGGTATTACAACAATAACAACGACTGCAAATAACCTAACAAGCTCGACGGGTGTAAGTTTATTTGTAATGCACCAGCCTCGTAAAGGCGAATTCACGTTCGCAATTTGTTCCTGCAGTGCTTCTACGGCTCTAAACTATCTTTTCTGATATAAATTAGTTAGTAATTTGAGGTTCGATCCTAGACCTTTCCTGTTTGGAGTGCACCTAATAGTAGAAATTGCGTGCACTCTGGAGTGCAACTTGGACACAGTGTTTATTTAACATTACCTGTCATTGTTGCTGAAGCTAAAAAATCATTCTCCAAGTGAAAAATTAAGCAAAATATTTAAAAGCAATCATAACACAATAACGGCTCCCAAATCTAGCTATAATAAGTAAAAAAACCACATTGGCATAAATATAAACTAGATGTTAAGCTTACCACATAGCTGGCCTCATTAAATTAAAACAAGTTTTGCATTTTTACAATTGAATTGTAAAAGAAGTTACAGAAGAAAGTTTTTAACGTCTCTAGTAAAGGCAGCGCACCGCAACAAAAACAACTTTTGCTAGGCCGAATAACAGTTGAATATCGTTAAAAATTTTGTACAAAAGAGGTAAAAATATCTTAATGTTTATAGTAATACTGAAACAGTAAGACGAAACACTTCGTAATGCCAATTACTTTATATTAACTCTCCTTCTTTATTTAGCTTCACTAAACTCAAATCACTTACCTCCCCTAACCATGATAGAAATAGATAATCGCAACATGCTATAAAATTTCTAGCAAACATACCAAATGTTTAGAAGTTGCAGGTGTTCACATTGAGTAGCTTTTGTAAACAACATTTAATTAAAAAATCAGTCTTGAGTTGTAAAATTCCTTGATCATGATTAGCAACATGAAAGCATATTGCATACTTGATTGAATTTCAGAATTAGATAATAGTCCAATGGTAACCGGATTCATAATCCGCTTGGATTGCAGATGCGCAACGTTGCCTAATTTAAAAACTTTTAATCGCTAATATTAAAAAAAAAACTATTCGGTTAAGACCGAATTAGAATCTTTGGTTTCGCTTTTGACATAGAATTGCGCCTTGTAAATATTCTCTGCAAGTTTTAATATACCCTGTATAGCCCCATGTCAGTTTTAGGCTATTTTTTTCAAACAAAAATGTAGAATATTCATATTTGTTAAAAGAAAAATTTAATTTACAGCAATTCTTACAAATCATAACGATATTCCCGGAAAATAGGCACTGAGCATTTAGCAGTTTTTCGATCTGCTGATGTTTCGCATAAACCATATCGTACTTGTTTTTAAGTTTGGTCTTGGCGCTCTTCTCTATATTTACCTGTATTTTTTTCAATGTAATACCGCAGTTCTCTTGGTAGTATTTTTCCCACACGATTTTCCAAAAAAGGTTTGGCCAATGTTAAACCAAGAAACTTTGATGCTTTTGCCTATCAAACAAAACCATTGTATCGGTGCCTGCCTGATCCAACATGCCATAAAAGAAACGCAAAGAATAGCCATAGACCATTTGATCAGGTATCACCCTCGTTTTTAGTCGATTTATAGAAGACTTACATTTCTTTGGAGTAAAAATTTTCTTTTTATCAAAGACAAGCTGGGACGACTTAACTGGCTTATTCTTATTAGGAAGAATACTTGGTGGAATTTTCCTTTTGTTCGTCTTCAAGGTTCCAGTAATCGTAAGCTTGTAGTAATTAAACATCGTTTTATTTCTGTACGAATAGACTCGGAAAGCGCTTTAATGTAAAACGTGTATAATGGGTCTTGATACGAAACACAATATTTCTTTATGGAGTGCAAGATCTAATCCAGACCTACTTTGACCACAGGCCTCTGATTCAGATTGTGTCGTAACATTACCTTCGTAGTCAGTTCAGCCAGGTCTGAGTCGTTATTGTCCTCATCTTCGGCCATCCAATTAAACGTTAACACTAACACGGGATTACAGGACAACCCAGGCACAAACAACTTTTGAAATAAGCAATAAATACCAAAACCACAATAGGGTGTGGTAGATTACAACCTTACGAAGGGCGTTGAAAATGTGTTGCAATTTGGGGGTGTCCAGCAAAGTCTAAATTTTCGTGCAACCTTTGTTTGAGACACTAGATCTAGTTACCATTGCTTGCTAACATCGGTTGTCCTATCTGCTTTTTTCCTTCTGTCAGTTGTGGAATATGGCTGAGTGTAGTTTACAGAACGTCAAATATCGAAGCATCATCAAGTTTTTATGTAGAGAGGGTATAAATGAAAAGGAAATTTTTGATCACTTATCGAAAGTATACAGATCGGATGTGTTTTCGTATAGTACGGCCACTGTGGTTCAAAGAATTCAAGTACGGACACCAAAGCATCGAAGATGATCCAATGTGCGGAGGACGAAAACACTGCAACCGATCATAAACATATGGCTTAGGTTGAGTCGCCGCTATCAGATATTGCTCCAGAGATAGATGTTTCACCAGAAAGTGTTTACAACATCATCCACAGCTCTCTGCATATTTCTATGCAGCATAAGCACTGTAGAATGGAAGCATCACGCAAGTTCCCCGACCTCTTTATTTCCCATCTAGAAGACTTTATGTCTTTATTTGTGAATGGACAGGAAACATTGCTTCGTAACTAGTAAGAGTCGATGTAACGGAAGCATGCGGAATCTCCAGCTCCGAAAAATTTCAAGAAATTGGCCTCTGCTGAGAAGATCATGGCGTCTGTTTTTTTTGGGATTGTCAAGGGCCGTTCCTAATCGATTACAGAATATCACGCACAACTTTTGAAAAAATTGCGTAGTGTAATTAAAGAAAAGAGACGTGAAAAACTGTCCAACTTTTACTAATTCCAAAACCTCAAGAAATATCTTTGGGGTTTCGGACGATGAAAGTCTTTAAGAGAAAACGGGTTTGCATGACAGAAGAGAATCGTCTTTTCAGGGGATTGCTTCGCTGAAGGAGAAATAGGGCAACTACATTGAAATTAAAGGGGACTATATTGACACCTAAAATAAATGTAATTGCTATTAGCTAACTTAATTCAGGAATTGTAATACATTTTGAACGCCCCTCGTAAATGCAAATTGAGAATACATAGAAGCACAGAGTTGCCAAACTGTTTGGGTTCTAGGGTTAAGGGCGTCACGTTCTACACTTCATGACGTAGGTACCTCATAAAACCATCTGAGATAGTCGAGATACGACTAAGAAATTGACTGTAAGGGAAAGAACATGGTATATAATAACAATAAAGAAACATTAGCAAAGTTTTAATACCAAGTAGGGTTTATTTAATATAAATGGGTGATAGAAGAATAAGAATGCACTTCGTATGCTTACGACAGTTCGTATTAGGATGACAATTGCTTACTTATTTATCGACTTCTTATGTGTTTCCAAGTATCGAGGTGGAATCATTGTAATGTGGCTTTTCCCGTACCCTATACTCTACTGCCTTATGAATTTATATTGCCCTTTGTATGCTAGTTAGCTCAGTCGTAGAAGCACAAGACCAGCTTTTACCTCAGTGCAGCTAAGGGAATTGTCAATGTTGCTTTTGCCGGTCTGCCCGTGATCACCTAGACTGCTGTAATTCTACATGCAAACTCTGCCAGAAATGGAAACCAAACAGTTTACAAGAAAAGATAAACTCTGTAAAAACGTAAATGCATGGAAATACATAAAAAGTATATACAATGTTAATAGATAAATGTTATATGGGAATTTACAGGCAATGTTTAAATTGCGCACTTGAATTCATTGAATACGACTCCAGTAGCTTGAAATCACCTGACGCGATCCTGAAGACGTTGAAGCTCTTGCACAATGCGTTGCAATAGCAGTTAATTCCTTATTACGGCTTTGGGTTTTCCCAATCTTCTTGGGCCGTACATTCACTCGTAAAATGTAATTGTAGTAACTAAACTTGCCTTTATTTCGTAGCAAGATGGTCAAGAGATCAGTTCCGTGTGTTGGCAAAGTCAACTGGCTTCCTAGAAGCTCGAATGGTAGCCGAAATAGCAGCTTCTGGCTATGATGATTTGCTGGCACCCCAACTTTTCTATGGTCTTATTCTGATTCGTTTGCATTACAGCTGAGTCTTCTAAGTTCTTTTGAAAGTCTTGTCTCATTCATTTGTGAAAGGTGGTCAACCAACGTAGTTGCTGATTTTTAATTCTCTTATTTAAAGGTATCATTCTCAATTCCTTCCTCGTTTTTTGTCCGGTCAATTCTTCTCTTTATTCTTTATTCTTCTAAGATAGGACATTTTCAGCGCTTGTAACCGACTTTTATATTTGATGTTGGTAGTCTGAACCACTTCTTGTTTGCTTACAAAACGCTGATTTATTGCGTAGTATAGTCTGTTCGCCGCGTTTACCCTATTATTTATATCCGCTTCCAGCGTTATGTCGTCTGCTATTAGAGATTCCAAGTATTTAAATTTCTCAACTTTCTCCAATCTGTCGCTATCCAGCCATAACACTAACTGGTGTTTTTCCTTACATACAGCCACACATTTACTTTTTTGTGATTATCCTCATATTTCTGTTTAGAATAACGGAATTCTACAGGGTGCGGCAGAACAGATTAAGCAGTTTTGAGGGGTAATAAGAAGGTATTGGGTGTATATAAAGAACAAATGTTTTTATTTCCTAATTGTACAGTATATACCACTTAAGAATTATGAAGTTTTAAAAATAATGTCCTCAAGATGGCGGCCGTTAGCAGCAACACACTGTTGTAGACGATCTCTGAAGTTTTGTACAGCTCGTTCACACATTGCGCGGGGTATAGCATTAACTTTGTCAATAATCCGCTCCCTTAGTTCTGGCAAGGTGTGAGGGCGATGTCTGAACACTTTCTCCTTCAGATATCTCCAAAGAAAGAAATCACAAACGCTTAAATCTGGTGACCGAAATGCTCTGTGTTGTGACCACATATCGGTTGTTTTCGAAATACGCGCGCACAGCAAAGCCCCGATCTACGGTCCAAACCATGTTGGTTACTGAAATGGGGATGGGGTGATTGACGGAACTGCATGAGATCACATGCACCAGCCTAGGTTCAGGTTGTTTTGTAAACCTCTTAATTATTTGAAAGTAGCACCAAATTGTCTACAGGCAGGATGACAAGTAATTAAAAGTTAAACAAGTATAGTAATAGAAATACGACAAAGTCAGGATTGAATCATAATTAAGGATACGGCAAGTACTAAAAAGGCAAGTATAAAGCCATCATAATAATACGTTATTATCATTAGCAGGGGCTCCCAATATTCGGGTTATCAATAAAACAAAGCAAAACCTCGGTCACGTGATTATTACAAATCATTAACAAAAGGATTTGCTAACAAATAACTAATAAAGTGCAGACAATTCGAATAGTAAGGAAATGTAACCAAATTAAAGCAATTACGTAAGGTACTAAAGTGGATTAATAATAAGTGACTTTGATACTGTGATTAGCATAAAGAACGTAGCAATAATTACTGAAGTGGCGTAGTAATTGATAACGAATTTCGCTGAGCGAAGAAACAAAGCGTATTAAGACGATAAAGTAATTAAATAATTTAAGGAAACTTTAGTGGATTTATAAATGTAATGACAACCTTCTACGATACCTCGTCAGCGCTTAATAGATTTATCAAAACAAGTATTTTTAAAACTCGTCCTTTCCTCTTTGAGGAGGTGTATGCATTAATGCCAGATGAGGGAATTGCAGTCGATGCACGATTTTTGTGGCCGTTGAGATCCGTGGGAATCGAACTCACATTTTCTGGTCTAGAACCAGAGGCTTTACCACTAAGCCTACTTTGTCCTTTCAAGTACAGTGACATAAATATTATCAGGGGATTTCCTGAAAGTTAATAATACGTGGAGCTGGTGGTTATGTTGAGTGTTACGCCTAGCGAGATTCTCAAATTCGAGATCGAGAATCAGTAAAAGCTCGTCTCTTCGCATCTAGCCGCGTGAAAACACTATTATTTATTTATTTATTTATTAACAAACAAACAAAACAGGCATTTTGCCTAATTACATGGTTTGTAGAACTTTCTACTCCTATGTACTATGCAAAATAAAAAAAAAACTGGTACAACTCTTGATAGAGATTTTAGCGTAATTTGATTAGCTAAACCGAGGTTTTGAACAATTACGTTTATTATATCCATAGCAACGTCTAAACAATTTTACGGTTAAGTTAGAAATACCTAGCAACTGTACATATTAAAGCAGTCACATTCACAACAGACCATACTTACTGTACCAGTTTTTTTTGTCTTGCATAGTACTTCAAACTTAACAATAACTTAATACCTTAAATGTAACAATAACATAAACAATTGTAATTAAACTAATTAAATTAATTCAATTAATTAGGTACTACCCCACGACAAACGACCGGCACGACCGCATCTTCTTATTTCTTCTATTTTTACTTCCCTCGTCTGAAAGACGAAAGAAGTATTGTAACCGCGAAGAAATAATCTTTCGAGATTTCTCCAGATCTTAACGTTTCAGGGTCCCTAGATGACGAAAAACAGGTTTTCTCAATTCCGTCTGTCTGTCTGTTGGCGGTATAACTCAAAAACTATTTGTCGGAGCAAGACAATATTTTGCATACACATTATATATCTACCTGGCATCAAACCGAGAAAATTTCAGACAAATATGTAAAAAAATAAAATTTTGTTTATTTTGTATTTAACTTAGCAATAAATACAAGTAATAATTTGTACATAGCGCAGGCTTTATTCTTACCAAAAATGGGCCCCAATAGATACAGAATAAATGTTGTACGATACAAAAAGGAGCAACAAATTAGTGCGTTACTTAATACAGCAGCAACGCAGGAATTGGGTGGTTGGGACTGCATACGCGGTCCGCCTGCCGTTCGAATTCGACCACCGGTAACGTCTTTAAAAAAAATATATTTAATTTATTAGAAACGTGAAGATATTTTTACTCCTAACTTAATTTCATTTTTAAAATGATTTAGTGTCACAATGTCTACGAGGGAAGTTCTGGGTAAAGCCTTTTACAAATTTTTTAATTTGAAAATCGTACGACACTCATCAATGACCAATAGAAAAATTAGTTCACGAGCCGAAACCAAGACAACAACAAAATTTCTTTGAAATTTTTTGTAGGTAGCCCAACCTAACTGTGAGGGTTTGTGTCGTTAACGATTTTCTTATCGAATCTGCATTCGAGCATTAATTCATATCCGGAAATTATTTTTCGTGCATTCCAACAACGTTCTAATTTGCCCTCGCGTCCCGCTCGGGCAAATTAATAAGACGTTGTTGGAACGCACTCAAAAAAAATTCCGGAAAGAATTAATGCTCTTATGAGATTATATTTGGAAATTTATTCAATTTATTAGAAACGTGAAGATATTTTTACTCCTAACCTAATTTCATTTTTAAAAATATATTACTCTACAAGTTGAGAAAAGTGATGTATGGCGTGTTTGAGTACGAGCGTTAGCGAGTACTTAAACGGCCATACGAGTTCAGAAAAACCACTTTTCTAACGTGTTGAGTATACTATTTTATCGCATTTCATAAGGAATGTAAAATATTACATTTTTACATGCAAGTGACACTAACTGTCAAAACATAACCAAGATAAGCATAACTCATTACTATGTACTAAAGCACAATAAGCAGCTCCAGTTGATGTTATACGTTTGGCAGTACTGAAGTGTGTTGTTGGTGACACTATGAGTCTATGTCAAATTCGAGGTTAGCAGGTTAGGTTTTGCGTCAATCTATGTCAAAACTGACGCAAAACCTAACCTACTAACCTCGAATTTGACATAGACTTACAGTGTCACCAATAACACACTTCAGTATTGCCAAATGTAAAATGAATCGCCGTTGCTAGGGATAAAAATGTTGCAAATGATAAAAGTACCACATTTATTATCGATTTTGAATGAATAAATGAAATGCGATAAAATTATTTAGTGTCACAATGTCGACAAGGGAGTTCTGGGTAACGCCTTTTACAGATTTTTCAATAAATATGGCCACCTTGCGGTGTAAAATATCAGCGACCTTGTTTGTAGTAGACGTTAATAGTAGAATAACGCCGATCTACAGCATTTAAGACCAAGCAATTCTAATTTGTAAATCATTCCTTTGCGGAGGTGATTGAGCAGAAATCGTAAGATTAATAATGAATTTATTGAACTTAATCTCTTTATATTTACATACTTAACGTAAATAAATATTAATAACACCTGGTAACGCAGTAATACTTGATGATTTAATCATTAAAAGCAAAGACTAAACGAGTATTAGCAAACGACGCAGTTCATTTACCAGCTGTAGATGGAATTTGCTATGTAATGCTATAGGAAGCAAGTCATTACCCGTGCTGACCAGAAACGCAGACTTACAATTACGGCATACTCATGAGTTAATTAATATCTTAATGTTAAAAATATGATGAATGTTTAACAAGATTAAATAATTATAAAAAATATCAACTTCTAATTTACGTTAAAGGACTTGTAGCTAGGTAGAGACAATCATTGCCCCAAAAAACAATTGTCGAATGAAGTGTTACAAGTTAGGTTAAAACTATATAAGAAAATAATCTAATAACAGTGCAACCTGCAAATCTGCACTAGTTTCGATGCCGTAGATATTCCACATGTATTTCAAGTTTGAGCTGCGTACGATACAGCACAACTGATGCAAGTTTCATTAGTTTCTGAAATTTTATCACCAGTTGTCACGACTTTTGTTATTGTGAAAACGGAAATGAACTAATACCACGGTCAATTGGTGCATTATAGGTAGGTATGGTGCAATAATAAACTCAAAGCATTCGTTACACGCTTTTCCTAGGAAGGAAAAGGACCGGCTGCGCTATGTGGAGAGTAAACATAAACTGAATTTGTTCCCAACTACAACAACGTTGTTTGAAGTGCTTAGAAAAGACTGTTGTACCTTCATTGGCAAAAAAGGAGATTTGGAAAATGCCGGAACAGAATACATCACATGCAAACGCTGCAATCGTTACTAAAACATGACTACATGTAAATAAGTCACAGTTTTCTGAATTAAACATTTTACGAGAAAGGGTGCAAGTAGAGGCGTAGTTAGTGATCAGCGGGCCCTGTATCATAAACTTCCAAGTGGACCCCCCACCCCCACCCCATCCTATCAAGGTATTATCAAATAAACGTATACAGATACGAACTAAATTTTTATTTAAAAAACAACGAAATATAATTAGAAAACACTAATAAAAATAAATAAAAAAAGTATTATTTAATTACATATTTTTACTAATGAATATATTACGTAAAAAGAAGTGTAAATCATAGTTTACAGTTTACATATATCTAAAAGGTTTCCCAATAGGAACGATATGTTTTAAAATTAAATAAAATACAAAATATTTGAGACAAAAGCAAAACTTTTTCTTTATTTTATAGTATAACTTATGACAATTATGTTTTGAATAACACATTATTCAAATGTCCACCTCGGCTTCGTTTGCAGGATCGAATCCGATGAACCCAATTTTCGGTAACTTCGTGCAATACATTACGTGTAATTTTATTAATGCAGCGTTCGATGTTCAATTTCAAAGCGTCAATAATTCGAGGTTTATTGGCATAGACCAACGACTTTAAATAACCCCACAAGAAGAAGTCCAAAGGTGTTAAATCACAACTTCTTGGAGGCCAATGACAGTTCCATTTCTGGAGATTACAGACTCACCAAACTTTTCTCTCTTTTTATAAAATTTTTGGATAATAACCAAACGTTGTTGAAGCGCGTATTTTGACATGATGAATTGTCAAACTATACTAAAAACAAATGACAACTAGTGAGATTTCTAAAATTTTAGATATGGTTGCTATGACGTTTTAAAAACATATCGTTTCTGTTGGGAAACCCTTTATATAAGTAAGAAACAAGTAAATGTTAAATAACAAGAAACAAGGTTAAAATAAATAATAATTATTTACAGAGTTACTCTCCGAACTTTTTTCTCGGCGAAAATGTTTATGAAATTCCATATTTGGATATGATTTGAATTTTTTAAGCTCTTCGTTTCCGATAGATAATATGGCTAAATCCGATAAACGTTCTTGTGTCATCGTACTCCTTAGTAATTTTTGATAAGTTTTAATTTTTAAAAGCTTTTTTCTGCTGTTGCTACCTTAACAGGAATTATCAAAAACAGCATACAAGCAGTTATTACATTGGAAAAGATTTAAGCCATACTATTAAATTTTATTAATATTATTTCTGTTTATTCTTTAATGGGTTCAATTTCTGATTTTAGACATGTTTTAGCGCAATTAAATGATCATAAAAACTATCAGTTAAATCCTCCTTGTATTTGTTTATAAATTCTATTGATTTCATTTTAATTACTTCCTTAGACAGTGATATTAATGTATCTGGTTGGAAAATTTCAAAGACGGTATTGACGAGATGTAAACTATTAAACCTTTTTGTACTCTGTGAGATTAAAGCAGTGATAGTATACATTTACTTTGAAGTAAGACTTTGCATCAGAAAATTCTGTCATCTAGAGCAAGTTCATCGAAAAATCGTTTAGTTCTCCTATTCTATATCTTTTGTTTTCAAAAACTGATTTTACACTCTACTGTTCAGTCAAAACTTCGGAATTCCTTTGCACAGAAGCAAATCCTTCTTCAGTCGTTAAATTTGTTAAATTACTAGTAACTAGCAACCCAGTGAGACAAATGTCTCATTTAAAAAAACAAAAAAGACCGTTTTGCAAATAGAACGCGTATTCACCACACGTACGTATATGACGTCATTGTTGGTAGCAAACTACCAGTCGCATTCGCCTTGATAAAATTTGCCTAGAATCTAACCTAAAAAGTTAGGATTAGGATAATTAAGATAATAATTAGTGTTAGAGACTGAAATTCGGTTCCTGACCTGACATGACCATTCCAAACATAACTATAATAACTTTTTTCTCTATCTCTTACGGTTTGGCTGCTGAAACAGCGTCCCAGACAGACACGTCTATTAGATAAAGGATACTTCCGCCCGTCCGTACAATTGACCGGGCGAAGCGAGGGCTGGGTAAACATTATTTTTTTTCCATGTACAATATGATCAAAAACTGTTAACCTCTAGAGCGCTGTGGAATTGTTTCTTTTGAAATTTATGTTGGCGGTCGTTGTGATATTGGCATTTTAATCTGACAGTTTGAGGTTATATTAATATTGTTATTGTAACAAATACAAACATTTCTGTTAAATACATAATAGTGTTAATAACAAGAACAACTATTAATGTTCAAAGTTATTTCCTCCATTTTCCATACATAGCACCACTTTGTATTCAGTATTAAACATTCTGCAAAAGTTAAGTCATTCTGTCAAAATTGTATAGGTTATATTATTAGGTACCTTTACTCATCACTGCCAACATAATTTATTTTTTTTAAATCCACAACCCCCTAGAGGATAAAACTTTTGCGATCATACGTATGTACGTATGTCCCGCACATAAAACAAGCAATACGATCACAATCAACTATTTTTTACTATTTATCTGCATGTGTTTTATTTGCAGTAAGCAGTATGCACTGCACATTACGAAAGGGTTAGCTTTAATTGCAAGCAAGACAAAAGACTGAGGCTGCGTCGGTGTCGAACGCATTCTATTCGTGATTGGAGGGGGTTAAACACCTTCCGCCTATATAAATCTAAATTCTTAAATGTGCCCTGCGCAAAAGTTTCCAAATTAAATTTAGATAATAATTTTTTTTGAGAGGTTGAGTGCTGATGGGCCCCAATGGTTCGTGGGCCCTGTATCATTGATGCGGCAGATATAGCAGTAGCTACGCCCCTGGCTGCAAGTTCAATTTGAACTGAAGCTTTTTTCAATACTCGACCTTGTAGGAATCGGAAAGAAAGTAATTCAATTCACTCAACGGATTTTCCGTCAAAAGACGAAATAAACTGGGGTGTATTGAAAACGAATGGAAATGAACTTATTATTTATAAAGAGGTGTGTAATGAGGAAAATTCCAATCAAACCTGTGAAAAGTCTTTTAGTTTTGTTCAGGTTCAGATTAATAATTTACTCCATTAATTGAAATTCCGCCAAATTTGTAGGTCGTTTATAGCCAGTTTACAGCAGTATGTAAGGTGAGTCACTATACGTGAATTACTACACCTCTAGTGCAGGATATTGTTATAAAGACGCTTTAATTTGAAATGGAATGAACGTTTATTTCGTTTTACAATTGTACAAATTGCTGTTCTTTTCTAGCGCAACGTATTACAAGTGTATAAACCAATAAGTGTATTACCTACAATAGTATATTTTTGGGAAAGCATAGAAATTTTAAGGACGCTAAGTTAGAAAAATTGGATTTTAAGCAAAGTATATGACCGATTCCCTTATAAACTTGAAAGCAATGAAGATAACTGATGCTGTATTACTCCAAAAAGTAATGGTTTAAGAAGATCATGAAAAAAATGAGTGTGAGAACTTTATCTGAATTGACAGCAAAATTACCAGTAACGTTGCGTTTTCTTTCTGATAGACATCTTCAAACAAAGTTTCCTAAGATTTAAAATGAGAGTGATGTATGCAATCTTCGAAAGAGATTAATAAATAAGTGCTTTCGAAAACAAAACGTTGTGAATGCAAATGTGTCATCACAAGTTATTTATGGTGAGCCTCCGAAACTTGTCAACAGAATAAAGAATGAGTACTAAAAGATATTGCCTTCTGGTGGAACATGTTTGAAATATGCATGAATGGACGGATGAAAATGGTGAACAAGCAACTTGTGAACATCCGGATTTAACAGAATCCGAAAAAGGAGCTATTATATTGATTACAATGTGTTCATATGATTTTTAGACCTTATATTCCACAGTTACAAACAAAACTGTTGAAAGTGACTTTAAAAATATCATTTATTATTGCGACACCGGCAGCTTAGGAAGCTATCACAACGTTAGATTGAAGTATGTGCCCTATTTTTTTTTTACAGAGGAATGCACATCAGGTCAATTTTGACTACTATACATAATAACTACAACGTTGGCAAGAAGACTGAATATATGGTTCTAGGAGGAAGAGGTCGAGATTTGGAGATGGAGGATAGAACTGTGGTATAGTGCTGTCAAACCTATAAGTATTTAGACGCTTTACTATCAATTAAAGATGAAAGTAACGACGAAATTAGACAGTAGAGTAAGTAGCAATTCGATAGTTCCGCCCAATGATACGGAGCAATAATACCAGCAAAAATATTAAAACAAAACTATACACAACGACAGTCAAAAGCATTGTGATTTATAGCGCGGGTGTGGGAAATAAATGAGAGAAACAGAAAGAAGTTCAAAGCGATGGGGATGGAATTCTGGAGACGTAGCTGTGGACCGACTTAAAAGTGAGGAAATTAAAGTTAGAATGGGGATTAATATAGATGTCATGGATACAATTGGATGAAAAACATTGAACTGATACGGCCATATGAAAAGGATGGATGAAGAAAGATATGGGATATGGCACTGGAACCCTTCACAAAGAAGGAGAAGTGGAAGACCTAGAGTATCCTTAACGATGGGATCAGACAAGCTATGGATAGTAGAGATTTACGGGAAGGCGATTGGCAAGGAAGGCGTAGATGGAACCAAGAATGCGAGAAACGCCAGACGGTATAATTCCGCTCGCATTTATTACGTTGGCAGGCCTACTGTAGGAGGTAATGTTCAGTTTTCCAAGTACTCCAAACAATGGAATTACAAAAATAAATACAAAAAAATCTTATGACCGAAGCACTGATTTGATGAAAAACAATGTTGCAGGGTAAATATTATACGGCATTGGCAGAATCTGCACGTAAATATGATATAGCTATACCCAAAAACAGTCATAATCTTGTAATGCAGCATACCGTATGAATGATACATTTAATCTAAATAATATCCAGATATCTAATGTATATCATGTGATATAACAATTGTATGTTTCAATTGGTCAAGTAGTAAAAAATAACTTGAATTGATAATCTACGATAAATAGTCACGTTAAGGGTTAAATTCCCATTAATTGTGAAGAATAATAATTGATGATTTGATACGTAGTAGCAATATAGTATTCTCTACGATCAAATTTGACTGTAAGTCACAAATATTATTCAAATATAAAATTCAAAATTGTTTGATTCCATTTAGCGTGGTATTTTACTTCGAAACCAGTAAAAAAGTGAAAATGAGTGTTGTGGTATGCTGTCGGGAACAACCCAGGGAGGTGTTTGCTGACTAGAATTTATCCAGTTATGAGCTGAGATAAGACATTCAGGTACAAGATAGACAATCAGAAGGTTAGTGCCGTTTCTTATGAATTATTAAGAAGTTATATAGCAAGTTTGGTGCGGCAAATCATTAAAATAATTGTAAATATATTTAGAAATTTAATAGTGATTCGAGTACTCGACGTTTTTCGATCATTATAATTTGAAATTTACTTTTTGGTATTAGGTTATTTTTTAGAATATTCATTTAAACCAGTTTGAATTTTGACAATATCTATTTATTTTTGTAATGTCAGATCAAACTTCGATGTGGTACTAACAAACTGAAAGTATGAATTTAATTTTGTGAAGTACCTGAAACGTGTATTTGATTCACAAAGTCAAACAATTATTATATTTTAAAAGTAATTCAGTCTTGAACTATAAGAGAAAGTTGTTAGTTGAAAATTTACCCATTCAGCTGGGAGTCAGGAATCCCATTGCTTGGAAACTGACTAGTCAAGGCTTAAAAAACTATAATCACATGACATAATTCTAAATGTCAAATTGATTTATGAGATACGTCAAATCCTATCGTATTAAGAAGTAAGGTAAGTACATAATTGAGCTATACCTGCTTCTTTTTAATAGTTATTAAACGGGTATATTTAATTTGATATTAATTGTAATAACACCGTAAGAGAGTGATATATTACAAATTTGGCACCTCAAGTGGGGCTAGATATATAGCAAGGCTATTGCTGTGCTATTATAATCTTAAGCCATTTCTGGATTACGCTAAACCACTAAACATACGTAAAGATTTTTCAACGAAAAACAATGAGAAACAATTTTCTTTATTGCTTTATTCAAGCACCTAATTTACTATCATAAAACTAGTCGCCCTTGTCGTCGCCACGTCAGTTATAACGCAGTCATAAGCAAGTACGATATGTGCGCGTTCTCCGGTGAGTGGTTAAAGTGTTGGACTAGCCAATTGGAACCGCATGGTAACGCGGATTTGAATTCCACTGGCTAATTTTTTTTTCAAATAAATGTAATTCGCGTTACTAAGTGTTTCCATTTACTATTTCAGTATTATTAGTAACGTTAAGGTATTTTTATATGCGTTCTTTATTAAAGACTTTAAAAGTATTTTTCTTCTATAACTTAATTAGTTACAATTCAATTTTAAATATACCGAAATTATTTTAATTAGAGTAAGTCCATCTATGTGGTCGACTCACAAACTTGTATACTTATAGTTACGTGTAGACAAAAATAAACAGTTCATTTAACTTCCTCTTCGAGTATCTTTTTGAATCCTGTAAATTTTCCATTTGGTTCAGGGAACTTTTCTGGAGTTTCTTTCATAGGAAAGGATCGGTAATCTATTGTGACGCCCAATCGAAGCCAAAGAGTTAATTCAAGATATAATTATTTGATGTGATAAATGACGGCATAATCTACTCGACGCCTCAAGGTATTTAAAACTTTTTACATAATCTATATTTAAAATCACACAACTAAAAAAGTGTGGAATGCTGTGCAATTATTTTTGCCTATAATTGCGCCAATAAGGGCACCTTCTCGGCAGCATAACCGACTCTGCACTAATGGGTGTTAAAATGCAATTTTCACATTTACACCATATAACGTCGTTGAGTCGGGTGACATTCAACACTTGCTTTCCCAATTTATTTTTCCCGTCTAATACGTATCAATTCTGGTTCGGTATACTTAGGTTCATATCCGAAAGCTACTCTAAGCCATTCTAAGCATAGACAATCGCGCTGTTGTGACATTTTTGCTTATTTAATATTGAGTTGTCCTCGAACCAACTAGCGGCATATGTGAACACCAATTCAGCGTTTGTTCACTGTCGTTAGATTTACCCGAGACTAGTACGTTTGAATTGTCGGACAAATTGGATCTTTTGAAGCTTGATCTTTGCAAAATCGTTTATGAACATTAAGAATATTATGTGGTCTGCTGTGAGACTCCAACTTAAACTGCCTCCCTTTTGTAGTCTACTCTATCGATTTTCTTTTTTCTTTCTGAGAAAACTACTAAACTAGCTTTATTCTTGCCCCCCGTATGCCATACCTTTCCAATTTTTTAATGATCAAATTATGACTTAAAGTGTCATAAACCTCTGGAAGGTCCAATAACAAACCCAGCGAGACTCCACCATCTTCCATAGCTTCCACCATCTGAACAAAGGTGGTGGGCGATTTGCCCCTTAAGAACATGTTGATATTTACTGATTATAGTGATTATGTCGCTGTTTAGTAAATTCAATCTATTGTCCACACATTAGCTTTTGCAATACTTTAGTAAACCCTGATACTAGGTTAATTGGCCTGTAGTTATCGTAACTACCTTTTTCAGGTATCGGAGTAATTAAAGCGTGTTCTAGCCTCGTAGCAAATATTCCATATTTAATGAATTATTTATTATGTAGGTCAAGGGGTCTGCCACCTCTCCCACTCCCTCCTTTATTATTGCTACAGATATGTCGTGAACGGCCGCTCTGAACTTGCTCCAAAAACCTTTTATTAGTTTAATGAGACTATTCTTGCCTATTTTGGTTGATTTTATTGATTATTATTTACACTTGTCTGATTCTTACTGCTATTTTCAATATCCGTCTGCTTTTGTTGATTTCGTGACAGTAACTCGTTTGCTACGTTTGCAAAGTAACTGTTAAATTGGTTAACTGTGTTACTATTGCTTTTTTTTATTTTTAAATGTTGTAGGTTTCCTACGCCCATTGTTTGGTTAACTCCATTCGATATACACTTACTTTTGCCAGGAAATGTTTGATTATATTTTCAATTCGTTTACTTACATTCAATGAGACCTTGATCTTTGTGGTACTTTAGATGATTGCCACTTGGCATAACAACTTTTTTCTTGGGAAAAAATGTCAATATGTAAGTAATTTCATTATTGACGTAAGCAGTTGATCAATTTCTCTCGACAATTTTACACAATTTGCTCCAATTTATCTCCAATAGAGCCTTCTTAGAAGACTAAATATTTTTTGTATTAAATATTCTCTTAGTAATGTAGCTTTGGTTATTTGAAAAATTGCTAAGAACTGGTTTCTGAGCCGTGTGATCGGAAATTATTAAATCATCAGCCCTATTTGCTTCTCCCGAATAATTAGTAAAAATATTTTTCTATGCTTGATTGACTATTTTTAAATATTCTAGTGCGCTCCCAGATTCTCGGATACAAATTGAAAGATTCTGTCAATGTTAACATTTTTTCATATTTACTTCCCTCGTCGGAGGCGAGGGCAGTATTCTAATCGGAGAAAAATTAGCTGCCAATATTTCTTAAGATCTTTACGTTTCAGGGTCTCTAAATTTCCGTATCTTGGCGGTAAAGCTCAAAAACTACTTGCTGGAAGAAGACAATATTTTTCTTGCGCATTACATGTCTACCTGGCACGAAATCGAATGTACTTTCGGTCAAATTTATACAGGATGAGCACATTAAAAAATAAAATTATGTCTATTTTTGCTGTAACTCCAGAATTATTAGTTAAATAAAAGTAATATTTTGCATATAGCCCATGTTTTTACCCTTGCCAAAAACAGGTATATTTTGGACCCTAACATAGACATAGTAGATACTTTAAAAATGTCCTTAGATATTTTCAAAATTTTTAGTTTCAACTTCTTGCGAGGGAAGTTCCGAGTAAAGACCTTTACTAATTTTTATTTTTGTTGTTCCGCAACATTTATCTGTTTAAATTGCCTACTGATGATATTAAATATTTTTAGCTTATTGTTTTGGAAAACCTTGTTTCTAATTTTTCAATAAATACCTTTACATCGCCACTAGGTGGCCTGTCACTATTATTTTCCTGGTTTTAAGACGCGATCTATGGCACAGCACTCGATTTTGCCCATTGTTCTATTATACACAGGACTAAGCGTTCTTTGTGTTCATTTAGAAGCACCTCAATGTTTTCAACACTGTTTCCGGTTGATTTTATATTTCGATGGATGACACAGAGACTAACTCGTAGGTTAAACTGTTTCTGGGTTTTTTTAATCGCACATTTTATTCAAAAATGTGCTTCTGGGTTATTTTTATAAAAATATGTCATATTTAAATTGTCTAATGCCAACACATATTTAAGCCAAAACGCTAGAACTACTACTGTGCATTAGTTATAATACGTAATGCCTTGTTTTGTTTTACTTGAAGTTTGATGAGATTGGTATGTAAAGATTAGTCGAATTATTGAAGCATAAATAAGATTACCATACTGGAGATTCAATGGTGACTTTTTGTTACGATTGGATAGAGAATGGCTAATTTCGCACAAGGCTCGAACATATTTTATTTATGTGGAAGTTCCCGCTTAAACTTCAGTATAAATAAATGTCGAGATATTTTACGGCACTGTCTTTGGCGTTTAAGATATAGTTATGCTGTTTAACGTTATATTTGGTGGATCTTGTGGCCGGCGAAGACTAAAATTTTTTGTATCGCACTTATTTACATTGATTTTTACATTTCACTGCCGGAACCTGAGAGTTAACTGGTCTATACTTTCCTGGAGTCTTTGTACTGCCTGATTAATGTCGTAGTAGTCCTGCATGATTACCGCCGTGTCATCGGCATACATAGCTATATTTGCATTAAGTTGTTCAGGAATGTCAAACATGAAAATGTTAGATAAGGTGGGGCCCAGAATGGATCCCTGTGGGACCACATCATTGACGGTGTGTGTCGAAGAGGTGCAAGCGTTGCTTCTCACTTTAAATGTTCTGTGAGGGAGTAAAGATTCGATGAATAGTGTAACCGATTACAATCACAGATTGAGAGAGAATTAGGTGGCCACTGATTTGCTTGAATGAAAGAGGGTGTGCTTTCTGCCAAGAACTGTTGTGTGCTTGCTGCTCTGTGGGCGATTTTCACAGGTACGTGCAGCATCCAGACTGACTGACTCATCTTTGTGAAATCTGGAGGAGTTGAACTCCCCGCATTCCGCAAGTAGGCTTGGACGCGCGTTTCTCGCGGCACACGGGAAATCAACCTCACAATTCGTTCACCGTACAGGACAGGCTCTACGCACTTTTGTTATTTTAGAATGGATACTTAAATTTAATTTACAATAATACAAAACAGGAAATACAAACACCACCGACGAGGAATACCAAGATCCGTTTCACATGCGATGTGCATTTACATATGATAAGATTAAATGACTTATATGCTGGTATTTTTTATCCGAACGCGAAGCAAAGTTCTTCATCACAGCTGTGAGCATACGAAATAAAATACAGGGTGTCTCAGAAAGAAGGTCACTTTTAAAAACGCCATAACTTCTTTATTATTTACTTATTTATATAGATAATTATAACAACTGAAAAAAGAATCTTTGCAAATTAAGTACGAAAAATTACATCGGTTAGATGTTGCCCCTGACGGCGTATGCACTCTTCCCAACACACCCTTTCGTTTGCCATTATCCGTTCATAAAGTTCCACCGGCATTGATTTCTTCTCGAATATGGTCCTTTAAGATGTTGTAAATTTCCACGTGGATTATTATACAGTATATAGTATACACCCTGCTCTTGAGATTACCCCATTAAAAAATCCAGCGGAGTCAAGTCAGGACTTCTTGGAGGATAGTTAATGTTTCTTCTTTTAGAAATTAATCTTTCTGGAAAAAGCTATTTTATGGTTTCCTAAGTAATAGCTGCCGTATGACTAGTGGCTCCATCCTGCTGGAACCACGCTTCGTCATTGAATCTTACGAGTCCATGAAGTTGAGGAGCAAGAAACTATAACGGAAAACGCAAGGGTATGTTTGAAAGAGTGCATACGCCATCATGAACAACATCTAGCCGATATAATTTTTCGTATTTCATTAGCAAAGATTCTTTTTTCAATTGTTATAATTATCTATATAAATAAGTTAAAAATAAAGAAGTTTTGGCGTTTTTAAAAGTGAATTTCTTTCTGAGACACCCGTTACAACACCAGCTTTAGCAATAATTTTCCTTTTCAGACATACACAATTTCCTTTTGGTTTAAGTACTCTTTACTCTTAGGTAACTTCAAGCAAAAGAATAAAGAAAATTTTACTGTGAAAACGAATCTCCCAAAATTTCCATAGCAATTCTTGTAGTGTGGCAAGGTATGCCGTCTTGTTGAAACCGAACTCGTCCAAGTCTTGAACTTACGGTAAAAATGAACGTCTGAACTTTCCGAAAATGTTTGAAAAATTAAAGTCGTTGAATTTCCTTATTTACTTTAATCTATTGAATAACCTCAGTTTTATAAAGATGAACGTTACAGTGTTCCTGCAGTACGATGTGACATCCTGGGGTACAGCGTGTTGGCTACTTGATTAATAATATAATATTAGACACATTTTTCGTTGTTTGCAGTAGAAATCTATCGTTATCTGGTTGGTGATCTTCTATTCAGAACCGATTATTTCATTTCAGCATACTATCTTTCAGGATAAAGTACCGTCTAAAAGACTTTACGAAGTTAATATCACAAATTTTCAAGAAGCATCAGCCACTGTCAAAATAAGAACATAATTAAATATCCAAATTTTCTTTTTTATTTTAGGAACTCTCTTAGCAACTATTAAATTGTGTGATTCTTATTACACCTAATGTGGATAATGGTTTCGGCTATTTTCTTTATATAAACTTTTACCTTGAAATGTAGTTAAATAAGATAAGTTCCAAGATAAAGAGTTATTTACAACTAGCTGATGCAAATTTTACTAAAAATATTTTCTAAGCTGTCTTGTTCTCGTGCTAATAGCAATTTTATGTTTCAGATTTCCATTGAAAATGGCGCCCATTACTTTTGCAATCCTTACAGGTAAGGTATAATTAAAACAGCTATAGTTTGTTACCCTAAACTTGTTTTGATATAGTCAGCGATACCTGTTACGCAAAAACAAACGAAGACAAAAGCGGCCAGAAGCTGCAGGAATGTGTGAAAAGCTCATTCCCCGAAAGCTCCATAATTTCGGCCGAAATCGTCCCGGACGACAAGCAGATGATAGCGCAATATCTCCTCCAGTGGTCACTGAAGGGCTGCGATGTTATCTTAACCACCGGAGGAACCGGATTCGCCCCCAGGGATGTGACACCTGAGGCCACTCGATCCGTCATCGATAAAGAAGCTCCGGGACTATCTTTTGCCATGATTTCCAAGAGCTTGGCTGTTACCGATTTCGCTGTGCTTTCGCGAGCTGTTTGCGGAGTCAAATACCAAACCCTAATCATTAACTTACCTGGCAGCGTTAAAGGGGCTTCCGAGTGTTTCGATTTTATTAAGAAGCCCATTCCTCATGCCGTCGCCCTTTTAAAAGGAAACCAGGATATTATCAAATGCGATCACAAACGTGTTCAGAATGCTGAGAACGTCGTCAGCCCAAGCAAGGTAAATTTATTTTTGTGTATCCGTGTTCTTGAACAAGGATTTTATTCCCATTTCCCTAAGCGCGTTTCTTAAATTGAGGAGCTTACGAACACTTAACGCTTTGAGACCACAGCGTTTGTTCTTGCCCTCGAGAATAAACCCCAATAAAATATTCATAACACAAACAGCAAACAAACACTTGTGATTGCGTTGTAGTTGCTATGGTTAGAAAGCTATGGATTATGGATTGTTTGGTTTTAAAATTGTTGCGTGTTTCAGTACATTTTCCATCATTAGGTAAAGTTCTGAAAAAGCATATTATTGAAAATAAAATGTCCTTTGCCGATACTGCAATTCAGCTTGATTAATTACATTACTCCGTTTTGTGAAAAAGCTTACTAGGACTATTCTCGCTATGCAGGTTAAGCGCGGGGAATATTTTAAGTCATAGATTTCCTCGAGATTAAATTTTGGGGTAATACTGAGGGTTGCTAGTAGGACAAATAATAAAGAAAATTGCATATACTTACCAAATAAACTTCAAGTGTTTTTCACGCATCAAGTCAAATGGAAGGGAAAACATTGCATTGGCGTGAATACTTCCATTAATTAATTAAGCGTGGACAATTAGTCTAAGAACCAGCGACAAAAATAGTTACGTCATTTCATCAAGAAAATGTTCTATCTGTATGTTGTTATATTCTCTTAACATCGCTGATAATTAATTCGAAAATCTGCTTGATTTCCGGTGGTGGAGAAAGCAGCGACAGGGGCGCAAAGGGTAAATACATTTCCATTTCTTATGGTCCTTCGGAAGTATCCCCAAGTCATGTTTAGTTATGTGAAACTGATCTGACAAAGTGTAGCATACACTTTTTAAATTAGGTTATAGTTTTTGACGTTTGACAATTTTTTTTAAATCGGCAGTGAAATACCTCGAAATCGTCATTAAAATACCAGAAATCGGCAATGAGGTAATCCATTGTTTTACAATTTCTCGATTTAAAAAAAAAATGTACTCCTCGGCACTGAAGTTCCTTTTTAACCCTGATGTAAACCACATTTGCATTGGCCCTACGGGCTCTACCCCACTCGTGACTAAAGACTAGCTTTACGCACTTGTATCGTAAATTACTATTAAGTCATCTGCTTATATTAGTTTGTCACAATTTATTGCCTGGCATAAGTCATTAATAAATAACAAAAACAATAGGGGTCCAAGATTACTGCCTTGCGGCATTCGTATAATGACTCATATTTTGATGACTCAAAACCATTATAAAATACAAATTGGCATCTAGACGTTAGATATGACTTGAAAAACAATAACAATCGTGTGTTAAATCCAAAATTCGCTAATTTAACTAAGAGCAGGTTATGATCAACACTGTCAAACGCCTTTGACATGTCTGTATATAAGATATCAACTTGACCATGGTCATCTAAAGTATTGGCAATGTGCTGAGTTAAAACTACCAGATTTGTTACAGTTGAACTATTTACCATAAATCCATGTTGATATTGCGATCGATATAAGTGATTTAGTAGACACAGATATACGACTGTACAAGACTTTGAAAAACTTTTGCAAAGTTACTCAAAATAGAAATTTGTCGATAGTTATATACCACAGAAGGACATGCTTTAGACATTTTCGGAAAAGTTACTATTTTGTAAAAGATTGAACAGTATGTACAATGGAAGTGAAAATATATAACCACAATCCTTAATTAAAAAGGATGGTATGACATCTGGGCCTAGCTGTCATTTTGCTTCCCAATGACTTTATTGCTTCTTCTATTTCCGCTACTGTGATATTTGTAATGTTTACGTTTTCGTAATTGTTGTGCGCCTCATGTACCATTGTATTAATATTATCATTATTTTTATTAACAGCGTATACGGAACTAAAAAAAATTGTAAATGCTTCCAAAATATCTTTGGGGCTTTCATAGGATTTGCCATCATATGTCATTTTACTCGGTATACGTGATTGTTATCTTTTTGAGTGAACGAATGACTAAAAGTTTCTGGAATCAGTTTTAATAGAAGAATGTTGTCAATAGTAATATAACATACTTACCGATAATTTTGCACACGCCAAGGGTCGAGTGCTGGTTGCAATGAAAACTGTCCCGAGGGTTGCCCCAGGGCAGTTTTCTAATGGCAACCAGCACGATAACTCTTGACACGGGCAAAATTATATGTAAGTATGTCGCCCGCGTTTATATTTTGAAGATTATTACACAAAACTTGTATACGAATTATGATTTAAAATTAATCTAATAATGCAAGGAAACCCAAATTGCTTGTTTCTTGCATTTCTATTTCTAATTATGAGACCATCCACAGGGTCGCTAATCATCCTTAGGGAGCTTATCGCTTGGTAAGCAGCCGATGGGCGCTTATCAAGTAAGCAGTTCAGGATTGGTCGATTTAAAAAAATGCATGGCTTTCATTTGCTGATGTCAGTGATGTGACAGTTGTGTGTAATAATCAAGATAATTACTATAAGCTGTATTTATTTGTTGCTTAATTATTGCACGAAGCCTTTTTAAATTCATATAAGTGAATGTACATATTTGTTGTTTTTATTACAAAAGTATTTGTTCTTAGCCTTAATGTTATCAATTATGTCTTTCGTATACTGCTTTGGATAAATTCTTTTGCATTTCTTAATTTTAATAGCATGTTGATTAATAATTGTATACAATTTACAATAGAACTCATCTACAGTTAAATTGACGTCCGAAAAATTTGCATAAAGAAGGATAATCTGCTTTCTTAAAATTAAAAGCATAATTATCTTGTTTTGTAGGTATCTCTACCTTAATAAAAAGTGCAGGATGTTAACATCCTCCGTTGTATAAACAAATAACTCTACACTGTTGCAATTTGCTTATGTTATTGAATTTTATTACCGCAACTGTAGTAACTGTATGTTTTCGAGTTGGAAAAACAGCATTTAAATTCAAATTGAAGTAGATACTAGAAAACCTGGACGTCAGTAATTTTACTTTTCAATGCGTTGATGACGCACGTCTTGTTTTAACACTTAAATTATTGTTAAGTGCTTGACCAATCGACTTCTAATTGAAGAGCTCTCACCTCTTTGTAAGGACCCTTGCCACTTCATCAGTTCAAATTTTAAGCTTCATTTCGTAGACTGAAAGTTTCCTCGTTTTACTAGACCGATTGTAAATTATTCAAACTAATATTTTGATGTGTTTGTTCGAACACTTTGCATTCGGATGATCCATTACCACACAAAGAGCCTTGTTTACGCGTGTTATACAGAAAACCCGCCAATGAATGGATATGTGTAAGCAAATTGATGAATTATTGATCATCAGCTTTTGCGGAGGTGAAAATAGAATATTATAACATTATTTGAGGTTGAGTATCTACTTTCCCACAAAAAATCAATTTTTGTTGAATAAAAATGAGAATTTAAGCTTTGGAAGAACCTTTTGCGTAAATCGTAATCAAGTAAATCCGTTATTCGATGTTGGGAAAATACATATAGTAAATAGTAGCGATGTTGCAATTTTGTTATTATAAAAATAAGCAAAGTTTTGAAGCTTGTGTATATTCTATAGAAACTTTGCTATCAAATTAAAACTGCTGAAACAATACAGATGATACAGATAACAGATGTGTTGCATTAAGTTTTTTTTAATATAATATTAATATAATGTCGTTTTTATCTGAGGTTCTGAATTCAAAACTGTTTTTGCAACCGTTTTAAAAGCCATTTTAATACCAAAATCTGCCATTGAAGTTGACGTTGCGTTTACTAACACAAAAAGTATATGTTGCTATGAAACACTTTTACTTCATAGGATTAATAGTAATTCACGATGCAAGTAATGTTATCAAGCTTTTTACATTACGAGAGAATAGTTTGAATGAACGGGCGACGTTAGGAGCGAGTTCTTTAAAAGTTTCGAGTAATGTAGAAAGCAGATAACGTTACGTATATCGTAACTCGGTTTATTTTATCCTAAAATATTAATCTTTTTCAAAAAATAGAAACAATTGTTATGAATTACACAACAGTGAGATATAATATCTGCTATGGTTGTGGTGGTATCACTCAATTCTGTCTTGTTGGTAGCACTGTCAGGTTATGTTAAATTCGCGATTAGCAGGTTTTCTGCGTCAGTCTGTGTAAAATAACAAACAAAACCTAACCTACTTACATCGAATTTGACATAGACTGACATTGTCACTAACAATACGCGTCAGTACTGCCAACATGTGGTTAAATGCTAATAAAGTATCGTTATGTCATTTTTCTTATCAACACTAGTGCTGTTAAATGCATCTTAACGCAACTCGTTGCTAAGAAGTTATTATCATAGTAACATAATAAGATAAAATGAAAGTACTTTTTTGCAGTACTAGTCTCAGAACGCACCATTATTGGTCTATCTTTAGGTCGTGAATTTGATTTTCTCCGCCAAGGGAGAGAAAGTAAAATAAACAATTTTCACCGTGGTAACTGATAAATTGCTAAGTTACCAAATATGACTATTTTAATTTTGACGTTTTAAAGAGCTGTATTGTCAGGTTGACAGTTAACATATTTTCGAAATTTGTTGGGAATTTAGGTATTAAGCCGTTTGGTAGTGCAAAAAATAGTATATACACCACGGTAGCGAATCGTCTTATAACCTTCGCGCTTTAGATACTTCGCGCTGCGCGCTCAGTATCTAATATGCGCTCAGGTTATAATACTGCGCTTCGCTACCTTGATGTATAATATACTATTTTGCACTACTAGTCTCAGAACGCACCGTTATTGGCCTATTTTTAGGTTGTGAATTTGATTTTCCCCACCAAGGGAGAGAAAGTAAAATAAACAATTTTCACCGTGGTAACGAATAAATTGCTAAGTTACTAAACATGACTATTTTAATTTTGACGTTTTAAAGAGCTGTATTGTCAGGTTGACAGTTAAAACATTTTCGAAATTTTTTGGGAATTTAGGTATTAAGCCGTTTGCTAGTGCAAAAAATAGTATATACACCACGGTAGCGAATCGTCTTATAACCTTCGCGCTTTAGATACTTCGCGCTGCGCGCTCAGTATCTAATATGCGCTCAGGTTATAATACTGCGCTTCGCTACCTTGATGTATAATATACTATTACTTCCTAGGAACTAAAAGTAAGTTCTAACTGGTCACCTATGGATGTAGCTGTCATAATGATTTTTAACTGAGAAACGTCAAAAGCAATCAATCATCTCAAATTTTGAATATTTTGTACATTTCTAGGTTGCGGAAAATATAGTATGTACCTATTATTCGAATTCGCTTCGGAAATACAAATGTAATTGCTTGTCAAACAAAGTGCCACTTTTAATCCTAATAAAGCAATATAGATTTTGTTCTACTGCATCAAAAATCTATCACTTTCGGTAGCGTTTGCAAGAAAACTCCCACTTTTTTATACTAGTAACTTACTTTTCGGCAGTAATAACATGTCAACAAAAACTAACAACCATTTCCATTGGTCGAAATCAAAATAGACACTCCCATTTTGCGGTATTATTATGACTTCCTCCATTTTTCTCGACTTAATCAATTAAACTGTCATTTTATAATTAGAAAAAAGGCTTCCAAAGTAGTAGAATAATGTAACTCCTACGAAAGTGGACTCGCTGCGCTCGCTTGGCCGTAAACTGCGACTCGTCCAAAAAAGTCCTTCATTTCGTACTTGTAACATAAATAGCTATTATGATTTTGAAATATTAAAGACCCAGTACTTCCACTCCTACATATGAAAAACAAAATATTTCCAATTATCTTGACTTTAAGCCACTGATCTTTTGCTTCTTATTTTTACTTGTATAATTTGTTCTTTTCTTCTTAATCTTGCAAGTAAGAAAGATTCAAAGCAGTATTTTCTCCAGGGTTTTTTCTTGTGTCGTATGGCCTCAATTTTGGCTGACCTGTGCTCATTTACTCTTATTCTATAGGCATAATTTGAATTTATTTTATTTTTTATTCGTGCAATTTTTACCTTGCAAACGTCTAAATAAATGATGGTGTGTGTTATATTCCCATATTTTAATTAAGCTGAACTTCCACTTTTCGTGTACGTTGTACATGTCCTTTATCAATTCTGGTAGTGCTGTTAGGGAATTTCCATAACAGTGGTTAATTTTGTGTGACAAATTGCTCTTTGTATATTTCTGAAGCACATTTACTGCTCAGCGTGTTCCAATAGTTATGTTTATTACAAATGTGTAGACGAATAGGGTCGCATTTGTCAAATCTTGCTGCTATTGATCTTCTGTAGGTTATTTCAATCGTAACTTTAAGTCTATCACAATTTTGAGTGGAGTTCTATTTTCCTAATTCCCAGTTTGCTATGTTGTCCTGTTTCTTTGCAATAAGTCTTTGGTTGGGTAGCTTTATTCTATTATTTTCAGATATGTACAATTGCTGCATTCGCCATTATTAACTGTTTGTTTTAAATATCAAAACATTTGGGGTCCTTCATTTGGATAATATGCTTTTGTTCATCCTATCAACGCGTTTAATAGGTACATTTTAATTTTTTCATGTAAATTTCTAAAATATAAAATATGTTATATTATACCTCGTATTGAAGGCATTGTACAATACAAACAGTGTTCGATTTTTTTCTAAAGGCCTTTTTCTCAATTTTGAATTCATCATGTATTGTGGTTCTAAATTTATTTTTATTGACAGAAGAATATCATGAATTCAAATAGATTTTGTTATCAATTCACAAAAAAACTGGAGTTCTTCTATTAAATTAGCAGTAACATCTTCTTTACATGCTTTCAAAGTAGAGTTGGGAAGCTTCACGATTTCTTCTCTTGATAAATCTAGTTTTTAATTGAATAGCTTGAAACTCTAGAGTAAGCTTCATATCTTTTTTGCAATTCAGATACCATTTTATCAATTAATTAATATTCTTGGAAAAGTTTGAGTTTGGAATATATTTCTTCAAGAAGAACGCAATTCAGCATTTCGATATGGATTTCTACTTTATTTTACAATAAAGGAAGTATTGGATTCACTCCAAAAATTCGAAATTGAGTTTTCAACACATCTACGTTTTAGAGCCCCAGAACCCAAATAACATGCTTTTGTTCATTGGGCTGTCTGTGTGTGATCAGAATATCTCAAAAACGGAAAGAGGTGTAACGTTAAAACTTCATATATAAGTTTTGTGTTTTATTTAGATGCTCTCTGCGCTCTTGTGATATTTCAGTTTTTTTCGATTTTTTCAAAAACGCCTCTAACGATTTTTTTAAACGCTACATTTTTATTGCATTTTGAATGTGTATTGTTGGTAGGCGATTTTCCAGTTTAATAGCTCTAAAATGTTTTTTTAGTTAACTTCAACTAACGCTCTATTTTGTACGGTTTCTGTAGAATTTGTAATTTTTGAAAAATTTTGACAAATGCTTAAAAATCAAATTTTTGGCTACTTATATGATCACTGTCAAAGGAAGTTGTGTGTGTATCACACCAGATTTTTGTTTAATCATTTAATTCCTTTCTTTAGAAAAGGGACCTAGCTTCGGCTTCGAAGATTTCAAATTGGTCTATGTAGAACGCCTAAGTGGTCATCCGCCTTTTCAAAAGTCGTTTTTTTGCAAAATATTAGATGGCTTAGCAAAATTTTTCAAAATTTTATTTCAAAATATTATCATAAAAAGTGCGTCAACTGTCAACTTTCCTTCAGGGCCTCCTGTATTTACGTGCTATTTTAATATTTTAAAGAGTAGTTTTCAGCGTTATTTTGATCTCCTCCCATGTGCAATTTGGTAAGTTATAAGTAATTTTTTAATGACTAATTATTAAGTCAGGAAGCCCTGACTAACGGCTGATAGCTGACGCGATATTCCCCATAATGCATCGCGTTTCGGCATGCGATTCTGTATTTGAATTTCAATTGAAAAAAATGAAGTAAAACCCTTTAAATTTAAATTTGCGTTTCTGGCCATGAAACTTCGTAGATGCTTTTTATAACATTACGGGGCGACGGCAAACTTATTCTTCGATATTCTATAACTTAATGCATATGTCGATAAGGGCTACTTTTAAAGCAGCAATTTAGAGAATGGCATTACTTCAAAATTCTTACAAAAGTGACACCATGACTGTTCGACCTCCATAGTTATCGCCTCCAGCAAGTTAACACCTCATTACTTTTCCTGTGAAGTGAAATTCGAATATTCGTTATTGTTATCTGTTCTTATACTTTATTAATACTCCAATGTAAACGTACGCTTATTATACTTGATTTGTATTGATTTATATTCACTTTTGTCTTGTAAACATTTTACTTTAGCCATACCCTTAATACAGCCATGGCTACAATAGCATCATCGCTCGAGGTTTTGTAACGAATGTTTCGTAATATTTCAACCAACGACATTCACACCATCAATATTCTCTTGAGTACTTGCTGAATGCACGTTTTGCATGGTAGTAAATTGTTATGCTACATTTTAATTTCCGAGACCAATTTTTTACTACTTGATAGAAACAAGTCCCCAAGCACGTCAACCATATCTGCATTAATTGGTTTTGGCGTTAAACCTTTCTTTTTAGGTATTTAGTAAGTGATTAAAGCTTCCTATTTCTCAAAATCGTCGCGCAACCATTACTTACAACTTCTAAACTATTAAAGCTCAAATAATCAAATCTGGCGGTTTTCTTGTCAATAAAATGGCAAAACAATTGTGGTTGCTAGGGGAAACATAATGCACAGCCGTATATGCTAGGACCAAAAATACTCTACAACCCTCGTATCTTGATATTCATTATCATCTTCAATTACTCTTTGAGCATGTGGGGGATAAGGCGCAGGACATAAAAACTATTTAAACTTTCTTCCTGGTATGCACGGATGCTGCTGTTTCTGATAGGGTAATCAGCTCGGAGTAATAACTTCAGGGAAATGTGTTACGAGCCTAATATAGTTGTGCCTGAGTTTCTCTTAGAAGGGGCAATCAACGATGTTTTTATAGACGGAATCCCTTTTTCCACGTTGGTAAATATGAAGTGGCAGTTCTTTGTGATATTGGCTGCAGTTTTCTAACGCTTTCGTCTAAAATTGTTTTTCCAGTTGTTACTACGATGTATAGCGTCTAAAAGATCCCTTGCTAGGACTGGAACTTCTTAGTCTCGACAAAATTCTAATGTCTAAGGTACTTGGTACTTTGCATGTCTAGACCTTGTCCAGAACAAGCAACAGCTTCACTTATTTAATTTACATTGGCGGAGATAAGGTCGCTTTGGCTGAGTGTGCAATGGCTCAGAAAATATCTTTGTGTACTATCTAACTTGTAAAATATGAACTAAAATTTATTTTATCTACGACAGTGTGAAAATTGACTTTTAATGACATGTTTTCATTAGTTCACGTCGTCAGTAACAACGTGTTGAAAATGATCTCATTAGCCACGTCGTCAGTAGCAATGTGTTATACATATTTTAACCACGCAAAATCGTAGATAAAATATTGTACACATGCGTAAAGCATTTCTAGTTACTCGCGGGGCTTAAAACGCTCGCTCACTCGCGTTTTAACTCTGCCCCACTGGTGACTAAAGACTAGTTTTACGCACTTGTATCGTAAATTACCATTAATTGTGTCGAAAGAGTGTAGGTAGCATGTGCTGCGATAATCTAGAAACATGATATTTCCACCCGAGTCGATAAAATCGGTTCTCCTGAAAATTGTATTCAGTGAATGAACCTTTACATCCATATCTTTCGATAATTTAGAAAAATGCTGGAACTGTGTTTCGTACTCGTGATCACAAACTCGGCAGTTCAGCATCACTCTGACAGGGTAGTTACGCAATTTCTACGGTTTTTATAGATAGCCCGTATAAAAGTCGGCAAATATATTTAAGGAAAGACAGCCAATCTCCACGAAAAGATTTTTAGTTTTATGCATTAGCATTTTACGTAAATTAGCGCAGAAATCATCCTCATGGGTTATGCCGAAATGAAATCCAAATTAAGGCGTAACGCTTAGCTTTAATGTTAGAGCAGACTATTTGTAATTTTTCTATATTTTGTCACAGTTGCTTGGCAAAGAAATTGATAGGGGTGAATAGTTTCTTTCGAATTTTGAGTTTTAAATTTGTTCTTATGATTTTTTTTTGTCATTTATGTTTAATAATAAATATCTTCTTCTTATTAACTCTTCATATTTTCTTCAATTTGCATTGATTTTTACTTTTAATTCGATTTGGAAAATTACATTTAGAACTTAAAAGTTATTATTGTGGAGATAATTAATGTCAGAAAATTATTGAAAATTTGTGAATATCAAAAATGCATGATTTTAATTATTATTAGAATAATAAAAATCATAAGTCGTAACATGTTTATTATCAATTAAAAGTTTAACAATACGTTTCGCAATTTTTGATTGCTTCATCAGTTATAAATTTGAAAATTATTAAAATATATTGGTTTACATTTCTGAAATAGAGTAAAACACCAGATTAGCAAATACATTCACTTCAAGCAAAAAACCTGTATACTTACATAACATTATTGTAAGGTAGCACAAAGTGTTGAAAATATTACGACATTTATCTTAAAATTCTGTAGAAAACAATAAAAGGTTATGTTTAAAAATTATTGTTACATAGCTAACATAATGACAAGTTTACACTTTAAAACAAAGGACGCAAGGACGAAAACAACCCCTCTGTAAGGGTTAAAACTGTCATAGGAATTTTTTTAAATTTCATTTCGCTCGGTTTGAGTATTACGGAATGCGACAAATAAATGAACTTTTGATAAAAGCATGCAAGGTTGTTTCCTAAAATTGTTATCGTGCTGCGCAGTCGGTATGGGAATATATAGTTTGTTAATAATTTAGACAGGGTTGTATTAAGGTTAAAATTTTAGATTTTTGAAATCATAAATGAAGGGAAATATGAATATAACTTCAAAAGGTTGTCAATATCTGTTTTGTAATTAATTGTTGTGGGGCTTTTTTGTATTTCAATCATTTCTAGGCAAAGGCGTTTTTTTAAATTGCTCTCTTTATGCAGGATAGTGGGTGTATTAAAATTGAAAGTATGAAAATGTTTAGTTGCGTGATCAGTTAGGGCTGTTTTATTGGAAGAAGGTGAAATGTTGTTAATTTTGACAGAGTACTTATGTTGTCTTATTCTATTTTTTAATAATTGCTTCGTTTGACCAATATACGTAGAGGTGCAATTGTTACAATTCAGTTGGTAAACTACTTGAGATTCCATATTAATGTTAGTTTTATCTTTTAAGTTAGTACCTTCAAAAGGTTGTGGTAAATAGAACTTAAATTGTCAATGTCTGTTTTGTAATTAATGTTGTGGGGCTTTTTTGCATTTCAATCATTTCTAGGCAAAGGCGTTTTTTACATACAATAACAATATTTATTCTCAAACCTTTGGATGTCCAATGGGTTCACCTATTTCGTCAACAATTGCTAACCTCGTAATGGAAGATATCGAGACTAATATTCTTAATCAAAATACCAATTTCTCTCTTTATTTAAGATATGTGGATGACATCATAATGGCAACAGACACTCAAAACAAACAAATATTTTTTAATCTCTTTAATAATGTACACCCCAGACTAAAATTTACAATTGAAAACGAGAATTCCAATGCCTCTTTAAACTTTTTAGATCTTACACTTTTCAGACAAAAGAATGGATTAATCTTAAGAAATTGGTACCGTAAAATCATTAAAACAAATAGATATTTAAATTTTAACTCTAACACAACAATTAAATATAAAATTAGCGTCATAAATAGTTTAGTAGACAGAGCAATTCATTTATCCTCAAAACAGCTTCATAAAAAAAACCTTAGAACTAACTACACAAATTTTAGTTATAAATGATTATCCAATTGATTTTATCAAAAAACACATTAAGTTCCCAATAAATAAAATTAAAAACCATAACATACTTAATCAATCTATAGCCCTACAACTTAACTGCTTAGACAATGATTTTAATAATTCAAATGCCTCACCACAAAATAAATATGTATCTATTCAATATATTCCCAAACTTGCAGAGAAAATTGAAACTGAACTTAAAAGATATAATATCAAAACTGCTTTTAACAACAACAATAATCTAGGCAATTTGTTTTTTACTAACTTAAAAGATAAAACTAACATTAATATGGAATCTCAAGTAGTTTACCAACTGAATCGTAACAATTGCACCTCTACGTATATTGGTCAAACGAAGCAATTATTAAAAAATAGAATAAGACAACATAAGTACTCTGTCACTATCCTGCATAGAGAGAGCGATTTAAAAAAACGCCTTTGCCTAGAAATGATTGAAATACAAAAAAGCCCCACAACAATTAATTACAAAACAGACATTGACAATTTAAGTTCTATTTACCACAGTCTTTTCAAATAGATTTTTCGTGTGATGCATTTCTCAAATGTATAAACAACCTTTTGAAGTTATATCCATATTTCCTTTCATTTATGATTTCAAAAATCTAAAATTTTCACCTTAATACAATCCTGTCTAAATTATTAACAAACTATATATTCTCATACCGACTGCGCAGCACGATAACAATTTTAGGAAACAACCTTGCATGCTTTTATCAAAAGTTCATTTATTTGTCGCATTCCTTAATACTCAAACCGAGCGAAATGAAATTTTTAAAACTTCCTATGACAGTTTTCTTCCTTTCGTCCTTTGTTTTAAAGTGTAAACTTGTCATTATGTTACCTATGTAACAATAATTTTTAAACATAACCTTTTATTGTTTTCTACATAATTTTAAGATAAATGTAATATTTTCAACAATACTATTTTGTGCTACCTTACAATAATGTTATGTAAGTATACAGGTTTTTTGCTTGAAGTGAATGTATTTGTTAATCTGGTGTTTTACTCTATTTCAGATATGTAAAACAATATTTTTTAATAATTTTCAAATTTACAACTGATGAAGCAATCAAAAATTGCGAAACGTATTGTTAAACTTTTAATTGATAATAAACATGTTACGACTTATGATTTGTATTATTCTAATAATAATTAAAATCATGCATTTTTGATATTCACAAATTTTCAATAATTTTCAGACATTAATTATCTCCACAATAATAACTTTACTTTCTATATTTTTCTAGTAGTAGTAATAAAGGATTATTTCTAGATTTGCTGTTAAAAGTGACACGGTTGCAATAACATGCTTTCTAATTTTTCAACACTTATTAAGTGTAATAATTTTAAAATATTAAAAGTTGATTAGTTGAACAGAAACATTATACAATAGCATTTACTTCATACAAATTATTGCATATTATTGGGCCAGATAATGTTAACGTCTAGCCAATATGTTTTACAAGATAAATTCACCAATTCATAATGTCACGACACATTTACATTGCTTAATTCGGAATATAAATATCAAAAATATTAGGAATTTATTTTTTATCTCAGAATAATTTTGTATAACGAATGTTCCAAAGCTGACATTGTTTAACACATACAGTATGTTACCCTTGCAAGGACATTTAAGTCCTGAAAGTTCAAGGTAGCATTATTAAATTCTACTGGACAATGGAATCTATTCGATTATTTTTTATTCTTTTATTTCTGCGAGTCGACCTTATTCGAAAATAAGAAAACCGTTGATTTTTTTGTAAAGCGAATAAGGCACTATTTCTATATTTTCAACTATACACCACAATTTCTGATGCGACTTAATAAGTAATTAAATACCACATTCAATTATGGCGTTTAAGACACTCTTGAGTTATATAAATTCAAATAGCTTCGTAAACGTTAATATTCAAATTGGTATACATAAACTAGGAGCTGATAAATGTTGGTGTTTTGTTTATTCCTGGCATGTAATATAGTATTGGATTATTGTATTTCTTTTTGAATTTATTATACTATTATCCCTGTGCAATTAGTGTGTATTAAACAATGGAAATCAGTTGTAGGAGAGCCGCTCTGCAATATTTTCACAAAACTAATGGTAAATAAATCAAAATAACACCTTCTATTTTATTTGTGCCGCTGCTTAAAAATGTGATACATTGCAATGACTGTTTACGTTAATAACATTGGTTATTTGTATATTTATCACAAGTGTTATGCGGTACGCGTGTCCTTCAGCCCGATAAGGTTTCATTGAAGAAAATTGGCATAAGCGGGGTTTGAATATTCACTTGTTGGTAGTTTAAACAGTGTTGAATTCGTGGATTTATAGTTCATATGTATTCTACAGTGCTACATAAACAAAATTGTTTTCAAAATCGAACCTGAAGCAGGTTGTAGTAGTTTACAGATTTAAAACGTCACGTTTAAACGACGAAGGAACGTGTAATGGTTACAAATGTGCACGAAGGGTTTTGTATTGAATACTCCGATGTGATCGTGAAAGACGCGAGTCTGTTCAGTTTTTTAACAAAAGCTTCCAATATCACAATCTCTAGGATACTTAGAGAATGCGAAAGTTATCGGAGCAAAAACAAAAACTACAGGTCGAAGAAAACTTAAAATTGAAAACGGGGTAGAATATGCGATTCGTCGAAAAATTCACGGTGCATCTTTCAATAATGAAGTTTCTACTTTAAAAAATTCAGACACAAATTAACATGGATGGAAGTTTAACAAAAATATCACGTCGTGTGCTGCTCCGAACACTATGTGAGATGAACATTTGGTACTTAAAAATAAACCGGAAAAGTATACTAGTCGACAAGGACATAACAATCTGGCCAAGAAAGTTTATAAGTCAAATAGCGGCGAGTGAAGAAATAGTATATTATATCATGAGGGACTAAAGTGCATCATTAAATCCCGCGAATGAATACTATTTCCTGAGGGCCCGTAGGGCCTGAGGGAAATAATCACTCAAGGGATTTAGGCACTTTAGTCTGGTGTGGTGTACGCTATTTTTTGCACTTTTGGGAACATTATCAAATATTTGAAAAATTTTAAATCTGTCAATTTGGAAACTGACAAATACGAATTTTATTAAGAATGTTGTGTACAGAGTGATTTTTTAAAAACTGAATTGTAGCAGGCCCTGGATAGCCTGAATCAGTTGGCAGTACTGAAGTGTATTGTCAGTCTATGTCAAATTCGAGATTTGCAGGTTAAGTTTTGCGCCAGTGTGTGTCAAATGACAAACAAAACCTAACCTACTAACCTCGAATTGGACATAGACTGAAAATGCACTTCAGTACTGCCAATTGATTAATTTTAAATACAAATTTTATTAAGAATGCTGTGTACATAAATTTCTCATAGATACGGTAACATTTTTACTTTAGTCCCTAGGGATTAAATGAGCTACTTTAGTCCCTGAAATAAGTGACTAAAGTGCCAACTTTAGTTCCGCAAGTGCAAAAACTGTATTATACTGATGAGACTTAACTGAATGAAGGCCACACAGTGTACAGGGTTTGGTAGAATTTAAACTTAAAACGTTCATATTAGGCTGTCTGTGAAGGCTTCTCAACAGGATTAATCTCATTCTGGCAAGGGCCAGCGGTTAATTATAAACCACATTGTAGTTATTCTGGGTTCTTAGCTTGTGGAACTTGGTGCAGCAATTGTAATGGACGATGCGCCATACCACAGTCGACCTTCAGAAAGTATACCAAATTCAGTATGACAAAAAGCTCAAATCATCGAGTGGCCAAATAAAAAATTTAGGATGCGATGATAATATGCTAAAAGTGGAACTACTTGAAATTGTATAAATAAATAAAACCCAACAAGTATATAAAATGTGCAGTAGATGAAATGGAAAAAAAACCTGGTGTAATAGTGTTAAGGTTGCCGCCATATCATTATGAGATAAGCTCTACAGAACAATTTGGGCAAAAATTAAAAACGAAGTGGCTCGCAAAAGTTCCACTTTTAAACTGGCTGACGTTAAAGGCTTGTTCGAAAGGGCTACTGCCAATATAACAGCAAACAATTGGGGACAGTGTATTTTCTATGTTGAAAAAGAAGAAAAAAAATTTGGGACTTGGACACACGTGTTAAAGGCATAGTAGAGCCACTTATTATCAACATTAATCCTGACAGTGACAGTAGTAGTGACGATTCAAACTTAATTTCTGAAGATCAAACCCCTTTTGAATTTTGATATGTAGGCTACTGGAAGCAAAGGTGTAGCCAGTTATAGAACTGGACTATATCAAATAATGTTCGACCTAAAAACAGCAGATTTTAAAAGCAGTATTAAATTATATTTTATATTTCTCTGTCCTTGTACTATAGTATATAACGCTGTATAAAAATATTATTTCCGTGAACGTATATTTCCAACAAGGGACAAAGGATATGAAAACGACATCAATCATCTATCGGTTTGTGCGACACTACCAATATCCGAAGCTTGTTAGCAGAAGCATAGGAAAATGTGATACAAGGTCCCATTTACTTTGTGTCGTTTTTCTTTACATTATGTAGCAGCTGTAACAAACTCCTTTTAACTTTATCGTATCAGTCAATAACGATTGTTCTATGAAACCTTGGTAGAAATAGCAGCAACAGCGTAGTTGTAAAAAAACTAATTTAACTTTTCCTTATTACTTCCAAATCGTGCAATTCTTTATTTATCAAAATAATCCACTAGGACTATTCTTTAGTTTTAAACTAATTAACATCAAACAGAAGTGAACGAATTTTATATTGCATTTTAAGTAATATTTTTTATGCCTTGCACTTAAAACTTGTCTATTAAAATTGACCTCCAGGTTCTATCCTTGGCATATGTTTCATAGTAATAATAATGGTTCAGATTTTCTAGTAGTACTTAAACAAGTGTGTGCAAGTATAGACAGAATGCATTCATATGGTTATTAAAAATAAAAACTTTTTCAAGAGGTAGTATAAAAAATTGAGAGTTTCGGAATAGCGCTCTTTTCAGCTTTATGTTTTTCAACAGTATCCCAAACCGTTTCATTAAAAAATTCCAGGCTGTTAAAAATTCAAAGAAATGTATAATCTTGATGCCTCTGAAATGTGTCTGATGGTAGAATAATTACCCATTACACAGCGGTGTCTTCAGGCGCACTTTGTAAATATTTTAATTAAGTCCAGCATTGCTAAAAGGTCAGTCAGGCACTGTACCTCGCCATGTTCTTGTCAGTTATTACCACGTATTCTGGCAACACGCATAGTAAAATGTTTTTGAAGTAATTTAAAGGTCATTTCCAAGAAATATCTTAGATTAAACCAGTTAAAAATTCAGCTCTTTGACCCGTAAAGGAAGTTTTATTTTGTTTGCAAGGTTACCTTCACTTTCTTTACATTGGGGTGTAAATGCAATTGATTTTTAAAAAATGATAATTGACACCTTTGTCTTGCATATTTCATTAGTTTATTTATTTTATAGTTTAGTGTGTGTCTAAAAGCGCTAATGTTTTAAACAACTCATTTAATTCTTCCCCAATTTTTGGAATCCCATATTTTGAAATTCTAATGAGAAAACAGTTAATTATTCAGTGTCATTTATTAGAAGACTACAAATATCCAAAAACATTAATTCAAAGTTTAATTTTTACAGGCAGCGCTTAGGCCCGTATAAAATTGTCATTAGTGCAAAATTAAACACCAAGTTAAATGCAGCCATACCTGGTTTTTTATGTATGAATTTATTTTTATTTGAAATCTGTATTGTATAAAAGAAGGAAAATTAATGGTACAGTATGATAAAATGACATGATGATGATATGGGAGTGATAAGCAATAAAGTCATAGAAAGATAATTTCAGAGACTCTCACGCGGGCTGTCATTATGTAACAAACGACTTCCGGGATTGGACCGTGTCATTATTGAGATTGAAGAACTCAAGTTTGGCCCATTTTCATAAGACGCTAAATCAGCAGGTAAACAAAAGAGCACGGTTACTCAACGTATAAATAACGCCAGAGGCGAAACTCTTCTAACGATTGAAAAGAAAAAGGTGAGATTTATAGGCAAGTGGATGTTTGGGTACATGTGAATGAAGATGGTGATTAATGACAGACTGTATATCCCTAGCACGGTAACCGTTGTTCTTAAGAGCTTTCCGAATGTGATTCGGTTTAGCGTGGGTATTACCTGGTTAGGATATGGAAGCAGCCCGGTGTACAATCGAATTGATGACGATAAGTTTTTCTGTTGGATGACGATGTTGCTTGTAGATAGCAGTCAATGTGAGTGGGTTCTTTCTTTACCAAAACTAGATTGAACACCATGTCATCTAAAGGTGCTTGTAGTATCCCTTGCGCTTGTAATGCTGTATACATCGGTGAAACAAGACGTTCAGTAAAAACTCTTATCCGCAAATCCCCATTCTTCTTTAGCAGAGATTTGCGAAGCCATTGAGATTTAGAAACACCCTAATAATCTCAATCGAGACGAAGGCTTTCCGCTTTCTTCCATATGGAAGCCGTGAATTTGCCTATAAATCTCGCCTTTCTCTTTCCGATTGTTAGAAGAGTTTCGCCTTTGGCGTGGTTCACGCGTAGAGTTACCGTGCTATTCTATCCCTTCCCTTGCAAAAGAGTTTTGCCTCTGATGTGGTTTACACGTTGAGTTGCCGTGTTTTTTGCTTACCTCCTGATGAATGCTCTTATGAAAATGGTCGAAACGTTGAGTTTTCAATCTCAGTAACGACACGGTGATTTAAGTAATAGAAAGGTTTCAGAATAGGGCTACGTGCACTTATTCGTAAGAATCACGAGCATTATTTTAAACGACTTAAAAGTGAACACACTGAAAATTAAAATAAGTAAATGCTGTAAAAGATACTTACGCAAATTATCATACCACCGTAATGGTGACGCAGGGAATCAATTTGTAGAGTAAACAAGTTTAAATCAGTTGATTTGCCGCATAGATGCTAAACATTCGTCTGGCAAGTAACAAATGAGTCGTATGAAATGTCACTCCCGTATCATTATCATGATACCTTGTTGGCGCCGTATATTTATTTTATTACGTCACCTTCCAACCATCTCTTAACTTGACAGGAGGAGGGACCGGAAACTTCTGAGTCTCGCTGAAAACTCGGAGTTAGAACTTTTAATGGATCGGAGAGCCAATATCGTTTATTTTGACTATAAATTCTCTACTGTTATGTGCTTTCAAGGCGCAATCTTATATTTGCTTATCACGTTTGTTCAAAATTTTCTGGAGTTAAAACTTCCCACTTCAATTTTCCATCCGAAAAGCTTTTTATTTGTAAAAGTATTTCCATAAATTCAAGTTAGCCGAAAAATAATACTGAAAAACGTATGATTAAATATGATTTTTGTTTGTTTTGCAATTTAGGTAGGCTGTGCGTAGAAATCGTACGTTGCGTCGCATATTATTGTGACGTTTGATGTAACCTAAGTTTATAGTTCACAGGCCTTGAATCTATCAATGTATCGTTTACGTAATTAATATCTTTTTAATTAAATTTATTGAACTATGCTGTTCGTATCACATAAAAGTTGACAATGTATGAAAATTATGGACGTTGGCACTACTCAATTCTCGAATGTCTATCAGATTTGCATGAAAAATATACAGACAAATTTTACAACAATTTAATTGACTACGAAAAACCGAAAAAACATATTAAACAGCTACAAGCATCAAGTAGATAGTTTCAGTGCATTACTGATTTTCTTAAAGATAACTGTTTTAATTTATAATTTTTCTACTGCCTGGAGTGGTTTAAACAATTAAATAGTGTATAATGGATGTAGTATTCTTTCCTCTACAGCAGCGTTTCTCAAACTGTAGACATCGGCGGACCCCTTATTTGCTTAAAAAAATTCGAGGACCCCCATACAATTTTATCGATCATAAACAGTGTATGACTTATGTACCCCTGTGACCTTGAAAACAGTTTACTTTGCTGCTACATTAGGTGCAGGTATACTAAAATTAAATAATATTTGAGAGCTCTATATTTTTATTATTAAAGTAAGGCTAGTACCTATTAAAAACACAAGAACACTTACAACATTAATAGAATATTATGTAGTATCAATACAGGCGTACAATAATAATATAATGTAATTCTTAATCATACATAATAATAATTATTTATTATTAATGGGACGAATGGTGTTTTACATAGGTAAATAAGATTAGAAATGTTTGGCTCAAAAGTAGAAAGTTTTAATTGTAGTTCTGGTTCTAAATTTTTAAGCGATTGCTGTATTTTGATTTTATGTATAATAGCTCTATTCGGGCTTAACTTGCGGACCCCTTAGATTGCGTTTGCGGACCCCCGAGGGTCGAACGCAAAAGTTAAATATGAAGCACGAATTCGAATTTCTCATCTCGGTGCTTCTATCTGCCAATATCGTTCAGAGGTAATTTCGTCGATAAGAAACCAATAAAATTTGATTCGCAAATGCCAACACGCACTGATATGTTGCATGCATTTGAATGATTTGCTCAATATTTTCTGTTCATATTTCGCACGATTGAGCAAGACAAAACTGCTTTGTTCTGACATGTTGCCGTTGGGTATTATTAGAGAAAATTCAATTTAGTCCCTACGAATGAACTTCCTTCACCTGATTGTGCCTGCCGGGTTATAAATGTACCTAATACAACATGCATGATATTTTGAAGACCTGTTCGTTAACAGCTTATTAAATAATAGTTTTCGGAACTAAGAAAGCTGGTAGTAAAACATTTCCTACTAAATGTTTTAATATTTACATAAAGTTCGTTTTTTTACAATGTTACAATAGCTTGTAGAGGGAATGTAAAAGAACGCAACGAACTTATATAACAGGGGGGGCCAACCTGCGGCTCGCGAGCCACATGCGGCTCTTTGAAGGATTATTTGTGGCTCTCGATAAATGTACCCGAGTTCCCTTTTCATTTATGTGTTATTATATTTTAAAAAATTATTATCGTTGCTATTCAGAATTAGACGATGACGAGTGGTTACAAGACCTAATGTTTTTGACTGATGTCATGGAACATTTGCAAACACCGAATTTACAATTGCAGGGGAAAGATAGAATAATATCTGACCTCTCACAGTGTATATTTAGTTTTCAAACTAAATTACAACTTTTTCAAAAAGACATTAAAAATAATAGTAGTTTATTTATCTAGAACGAAAAGTGGCATTTTAAAGACGAGAAAGTAGTTTACGTCCGAGGCGAGGACCTTTAAAAACACTTTTCGTTCGTGGTGAATACAACGGTTTATTTCATACTGCAAGATTTTAAATAAAAAGTTGTAAATCATTTCAAATTTCATGTCAACAACTGACGTATAATTTTAAAGTACTTGAACTTTAAAATTTTACTTTAAAGTACTACGACTTTAATGTTCTATTTTTTGTACAATAAATAAGTTTTAAAGTACTTGAACTATAAAATTTTACTTTAAAGTACTAGGATTTTAATGTTCAATTTTTTGTACCATAAATAATCCGAAAAATGTCATTTTTGACATCAGTATGAAATAAAACATTTTGTCATTTCCCTCGAATTAAAAAAATTGTTCCAATATTAAACAAGAAAAACTCAACGAGTATATAAAAAAGCTAGAAGGAATATTGACGGGATTCCAAAATAGATTTCAAGACTTGAAATATTTTAAATCGTCTCTTGATTTTTTTCTGAATCCATTTGAAATTAACATAATTCAAAGTGAGTTTTCCATTTCCAATATAATTATGACCCAAACAGCATCTGGAGAATTAGAATTAATGGAGATGCAAGAAGATCAAGCTCTACAATTAAAATATAAGTCGACACCGATTACTAAATTTTAGAAATTTGTACCAGAATCGAAGTATCCTGAATTAAAAAAGGCTGCTTGTCGAATTATTTCAATATTCGGAACAACGTACGTGTGTGAATCATTTTATTCCACTTTAAAATTCGTGAAATCCAAACACCGCTGAGTATTAACTAACCAGCATCTCAAAAAATTACTGAGAAGTGCTGTCACCAATTATTCACCAAATTTTAAAGAATTATCAAGAGAAGTAAAATAAATGTGTTTAATTTTTAATATTTACATTCAAGACACATATTTTGTACTTTTATTTATATTTACAATAAATATAATTTCTCTAAAAAAAAATTTTTTAATACCTTTTTTGCATACCTTTTAAATACGTATTCAATTGCGGCTCGCGAAAAATTTCAAATTTTGAAAAATGGCTCGGACTATCAAGGAGCTTGGCCACCCCTGTTATATAATGACAAACTGCAGCATAGCCGGAAAGCTAATATAGAAACAGAGGTCACTAACAGTAGTATAAGTGGCAGTTACTGCTTACACCAATGTCAGTGTCATTTTATGGCATGGTATATTATTATCTCATAGCGTCATAACAACAATGCGTTATCTTCCAGTTATTAATTTAATCTTTTATTATTGGAGGGCGTGAACTTGTGATTCACATTAAGTGTCACTGATGTTGTTTGTGGCGGAAGCTATTAAATAATAATCATTGTCAGTGATGTTTTGTATAAGGAGGATATTACCAAGCTGCAATAAATTATTCTAGGTTTATAAAATTTTATCAAATAAAGCTTGAGTACTAGATAGATGATGAAAGGTTAGAAAATTACATCAAAATATTACAGGACAATGAGAAACGTGGGAGCTGCATTCCCAGACTGTTCTCTCCAAATCATCAAACATATTTTATGAGAAAATTTAGATGCTTTGAAAGGAGACAAAAATCTTTAAAAATTGATTATAATTAGTGGAAGATGCTTTAAAGTTAGATGTGAAACTGTAATAATTTGTAGGCATCTGGGATCGAATCAGTGTGGTGTCTCTTCGTCAGTTATGTTTTATTATTTTTATTTTTTATTTATCGAGCTTTATTGAATATGTGCTCTTATGACTGGTCATTTTTATTAATTATTCCTTTCGCACATTACTTCTAGCAGCAGCAACATCGGATTCAAACGTTTTTCTCTAGCCCTAGCTCGGCCAATTAATGTGCTTTTAAAAAGGTGTTAGTTAATTTATAATCATGCTTAATAGATAAAGGTGATGTTTGCACAGGCCTCCGCTTTTCATCTAGCTATTTGCCCAGTCGTACAAGGCATTCATTCGTATTTTCTCTGTTATCAATTACTAGCCATTCTGCTTGTAACATCTTTTTGTTCTGCCTGTAGGTATTTAAATTACTACAAACAGGGTTCTGTGGGAATGGCATACGAGCCAAGAATGTTATCGCATTTCATTTGGAAATGTACTACATTTCTTCATTCAAAATCGATAAGAAATGTGGTACTTTTATCATTAGCAACACTTTTATGCCTAGCAACTGCGATTCGTTTTACGTTTGGCAATACTGAAGTGGTGACACTGTAAGTCTATGTCAAATTCGAGGTTAGTAGGTTAGGTTTTGCATCAGTTTTGACACAGATTGACGCAAAATCTAACCTGCTAACCTCGAATTTGACATAGACTTACAGTGTCACCAACAACACACTTCAGTACTGCCAAACGCCTAACATCAACTGGAACTGCTGATTGTGCTTTAGTACATAGGAATGAGTTATGCTCATCTTGGTTATGTTTTGACAGTTAGTGTCACTTGTATGTACAAATTTAATATTTTACTTTTCTTATGAAATGCGATAAAATAGTATACTCAACACCTTAGAAAAATGGTTTTTCTGAACTCGTACGGCCGTACTCAAACAGGCCATACTTGTTCAGAAAAACATCACTCTTCTCAACTTGTAGAGTAATATACTATTCTTTTCTTTAAATTTGGAATTTACGTCATTAATGTCTTTTCCAGTGGCCAGTTCTTTTTTTGCATTAATAGACACTAAGAAATGTCTGAAATTAGGAATGAAACCCTACAATATTTAATAAAGTATTCTTACTTAAGACATTCAATATGAAAGTATAGTTTAATCATCCTACATTATGCATATCCAAAGAAATCCCTTAGTTGGAATCCGCGAAGAAGAATATTTTTCACCAAAGTGGTTAATCGATACACAAAACGAAACCACTTCAATTGTAGAGCTTGCGCAAACTTAGAATGTACTCGGAAAATTCTAACTAATAAGAGAAATTTGAAAATATCTATAGAAACGGCTTTGTATATTTGAAGAAAAAGCAGCGTACATACATCAAACCGCTGTCGGTTCCTTTGATGTAAAAATACCAATTTCGATAACCTTGAACGGCTCCTGGGGGGGGGGGGGGTACTTTCCGATAGTACTAACAGATGGCGCCACTACTTGATCACATATGATTGGTAGCACAGCCAGTAACTGGCCCTCATTGGTAGAATTTTGTGCTGCCATCTGATAGTCAAGCTTAGAAATACCCCCCGAGTTACTGTCCCAGGCACTCTAGACAGGTTTCAACATTTGGCACGAGTGTCTCTACTTGTTTGATGTATGTACGCTGAAAAAAGTGTTATACTGTCATTGCATCATTCGTTTCTGTTAGGGTGCTTTAATGTCAATTTGACGAATTTGTCCTTTACCAGGGTACGGACAGATCGTTGCCCCCCCCCCCTCCCACTCTAAAGTACTTTAGAAGAAGACATTATACTTTTCCCCTTGTTCGATTTTAGTAACAATAACTAACTATTTCGCATTGTTAAATTATAGGTTATGCTTCATCATGATGTGCGTACATGGGCGTAATATCTATAATTTATCTTCATCATAGATTAAATAAATATTATGAACATTCCGCCGAATTTATTTGTAAACACTAATACCCAGCATTTTTCCATTATGCAGATTGTAAAATGCAGGGCATAGCAAATAAAGTATGATCAAAAATTAATCTCATCTAGTATGACCATGGAATTTTTTCTAATTTATGAATGCAACTATGTTTACACTTAAATGTCAAACTTGACATTTGATTTTTAAGTGAGTTATTCATAAATTAGGAACAATTCCATGGCCATACTAGATGAGATTAATTTTTGATCATAGTATAGTTTTCATTAATATAATACAATAAAATACCTTCTAAATGTTTTTTCTGGAACATTTATGAACATGTCAGTGGAAAAGTAAAGCAACTGGACAATAATTATTTTGCGATGTTTTATAATTATTTTATTATGCGATTAAAAAAGGGAGGAATCTATTTGTGTCCGTACATTGTTAAAGAACAGATACGTCAAATTAACATCAAGGCACCCTAATTTCGGTTATGTCGTTTTTTCAAGAAGGTAAAAATAATTAGTAAACAGACTCGAGCAGTTATTGCTAAGCTGTCATCTTCGGTAGCCTTGGAGAGAAACTAACACGACAACGTTGGCTGCTATTCACTAAATCACCAGTAAAAGTCAGCACTGCCGCACATTCTAACGCTAGTTATACTGTCTAAGCGACCAATCAGGTGTCATCTTCAATACAGGATAAAGATCAAAGTGGGGGATGGGTCCTCCATCCTTGTTCAAAAGTATATTATCTTTATTTCAGCCCTTAGATATAAGCTGACTATCTAATCTAGAAATGCCAAATATGTATTGTTTACCTAAGATACATAAATCAGGTAATACGGTGAGACTATTGTTTCTGGTAGTAACTCTCCTCCTTACATCTTATCTAAATGATTAACAAATGAAATTAAAAACACGCCAAAACCTTTTCGGTCGAAAACTCGTAGTTTATAAATAAAATTGAAGATTTGAAACTTGGTAAAAGCGAGATTCTAGTTCATTTGATATGTGTTCTTTGTTTCCAAGCATACCAGTCCCGCAAACTATGGCATATCCGCGGGAATTACTTTCAGATAATAATTTGGATTCAAACAAAATTGACGAGTTTGTTAGATTAACTACTCATTGCATGTTCAATAATTGCTTTCAAATAGATGGGAAATTCTATAAACACCACGAAGGAACAGCAATGGCAAACAGCCTTTTCCCCTTCATTGCCAACCTCTCTATGTCAAAATTCGAAACAGAATTTAATAATAATGCAGAGTATTTTCCAAGAATTTGGTTCAGGTATGTGGATGACATTTTTGCCGTTTCTGATTTTTCTAAATGCAGTATAGATAATTTCTTGAATCAGTTAAAAAAATCAGCTGTACAAAATTTTTTAGCATAAAATTCGCATATGAAAGGGGCTACGAACTACCAGTTTTGGATACCTTAGTAATAAGAGATAAAAATAAGTTGGAATTCGATGTTTATACAAATAGAAACCAATGTAAACAAATTAATTTTAGCGGATTCAAATCATTGTTTTCAACACAAAATGGTTGCTCCAAATTTCTTAGTGCTGTTACTATTTGCGTTCTTTAAACTGTTACGATTTGCGTTCTTTAATGAAATTTATGCAAGGTTTACCTCGTGCGCCAAAAAATTGGAAGAAGCTAGCTATTGGTACATGCTCAGAAGTGCAAATGTACAACTCGGTCATAAAAATTAGGCAGAATTACGTGCCGACTGGAGCAAATTCCTTTTAGTAGAATTGTAAAACGTTATTAGCGATAATTTGCGAGGTGTCGCCGCTTGACAAATTTTAGCGTGTGAAAGCTTCAAATTTGTCAAATTCATAGAACTATTATGAACTGTCACGTTCGTATGTACTTGACAAAAGTCCAAAATGTGGAACTTCTCTGATAGGCTTATTTGGATTTTTGTAAACGCCTACCGAGTTTTCTTGGTCAAACTGGGCTTAGAATTTAGTTAGTTAATAAGAAGTTAATAAGTAAAGTTAAGAAGTAACGGTGTTAAAATTAAGTTATTCTGTAAACGGCAGAAAATAAATGCAAGTATTTGCACCCAAGTGTTCTTATTAATCGCACAGCAGTAGCTTTGGTCTTCGTGTACAAGTGTATTTTAACTAAAAGGATTGCCAGTTACCCCGACTTTAGGCGTATCGCGACAGTGCATAGACGGCCAACCTTTCGTTTAAACAAAGGTCGATATAACACCGAACCTCGACCATAACAAACATTGCTGTGTACAAATTTGCAGAGATTCAGGTTATAAAGTTTTTTATAGTTCAAACAACAATATTCAAAATTTATTGGTAAATCCAAAAGACAAACTTAAAATTTAGAGAAATTTTGAACTTACGAAATTAAATGTTCCCATTGTGATTCTGAATATATTGAGCAAACACGTCGTAATTTTGGTACTAGGTTTAAAGCTCATATAGGCCATTTTAGATTCAACAGATGCGAAATATTGCCCAACATGTTTACGAAACGGGTCTAAATATTACGGAAATTGACCTAAAAATTGTAAAGACCTTAACTTCCGGCAGCCAAATTCTTTTGAAACTTTAACCTTTTTTAAGAATCAAGATAATACAAAGATGGAGAACCCATTTCCCACTCTGTTATTTGCGCTCTATTGAAGTTGACACCTGATTGGTCGCTTAGAATACGCCTTCAGGGTCAGACAGTATAAATAGCGTTACAATGGGCTGCAGTGCTAACTTTCACTGATGATTTGGTGAAGAGCATATCGTCGGCCAACTCGTGTTAGTTTCCCTCCAAGGCGACTGAGATGACAGCTGTCGAAATACGTATTTAGCGTTTGTTAAATATTTGTATGGTTACGAGTTTTTAACGAATTGTGACATTTCGTATGTGAGTGACAATCCTGTCAATATAAATTTAAAAAAAGAATTTTCTGTGAAGTTCTGCATTTGAAAATATAAACAGTTATGGCATTCTCTTAGAGTTCCTTCTAAGCTTGGACGAGCTGTATTCTGCATTTATTTTCGGTGTTGCTCGGTAACTATTTGTAATAGCATATCCAATCATTTTATATGGATAGATCGTACAAAGATTTGTAGCTTGTGATCTATTTATAAAACAGTGGGTTGAGTTACAACTTTGAAATTTACAAAATCAGCTTTTGGGGTTCTAATTAAAATTAATGAAGCCCCTGCTAGTAAGAGTGGAATTGTTCCACACTGTCGTAATGACGAGCTTAATTAGGTGTGATATTATTTACTCTCAGACAAATGATATTAAGGAAGAAAGTTTAATTGGTAAACAAATATCACAGTTCACAGCTTCTGAGGTTATATTTAGAAACCCAATTTATTTTGCTTTATTATTGACCCGAATATGGAATCCCTTATTTCGTAAATAGCAGTATTTTTAAAGAAGTTTCCCAGGTGATCCTCTATTTTAGGTTCACCTTTACAAAGTTATGCTCCACAAAAATAACTAAACACAAAAATTGCATATCTTATTATTTTATTAAATTATAGCGACATTGATAATATAAAATTGAAATTAGTTCTATAAATGAGCAACATTGTTATTCTTCAATGATCAGGATTTGTGGAATATTTCTAATTTTCATGTAATATTGAACAATGTTTAGAGCGGCACAATTATCCAGTTCTTATTCGTGAATGAACGTCAAATGTCAATCACTAAAGTTATTTTATAGGTACCTAATTTTTAGGAGTATCTATTTAGAATTCTTCCAGATAAACATTTTTATAAAAAATACTGTCGAGTGCCTAGATAAACTTTATTTAATTCAGGGTCGACATGGAATATTATTATATCGTAGATCTGCGTATAGAGCTAGAACACACAACCGTCTATACATTGCAATTCGCTACGAAACTGTTATAAAGAAGACCTGGAGTAAATAGCCAGAAAGTTAAAAGTAACACACACATAATGGGGACTCGACATGAATCTACAAATAACAAAATATTTATGTGTGGGTATAAATCGAGGTAATCTAATGCTTGAAAGATCAGACGTAATAGAATGCTGTAGCGAATACAAATATCTCAGAATAGTATTTGACCAAAGTGGGACAGACGATAAAGAAATTAAGTCGAGGATGGTACAAGCAAGGAAAGTAATAGCAAGTCGAAATGGAATACTATAGAATGGCAACATAACAAAACATTGAAAATATATCATCTATAACACAATGATAATAAGCAAATCTCTGAAACTTCTTTGTGACCCTTCAATAATCATTCTATTATTTGGGTATTTCGCTACACTGCAAAATGAACGTTCAAGGTTTAATATTTTTCATTCTGTATTGTGGTATTATGATAACGAGCAGTTTGTTATACGGGGCCAAACCGTGGAGAATTACATAAAACAAGAAAAAGAAAGAAGCAACAAAGATGGATACATTGAGACGATTTGCAGGAATTTCACGTAGAGATAGAGGGAGAAATGAAGTAGTGCGACAACAAATAGAGGAGATACAAGGTACAATTATGAAAGACATTGCAATTTATATGGTATAGTCATGTTCAACGGATGATGGAAGAGAGGTTACCCAAACAAGCTATAAAATGGATACCTCACCAACGACTTAAAATGAGAAGACCAAAAAGAAGCTGGAATGAGGGAATAAGAAAAACGACGAGCAAACTTAATTTACAGAATGTACACTGTATATATAAATCTAAGAGTACATAATAAACGTTTTTGCACTCCCGGAACTAAACGACCTACTTAAATTTTTATTTAATCCCTTTCAGGGTCCTTCAAAATCACATTATTTACAACATTACCTTAGTTGCTCATCTACATTTCTAAAGCCATCCATTTTTCCGAATCGAACGTATAAATTTTAAAACCAGCAAAATCAGATTTATTTCACGATTTGTGATCCGGGAGTGCAAAAAATCGAGTATATACCTAGGGGCCAAAGTGCCTTTGACCCCTTGAGTGATTATTGCCCTCGACTTCACTCGCCCGATCAAATGATGCACTTTTGCCCCATGGTATATAATATACTATTATTAAACCTTATTTAAACATGACTGAACAATGCGAAATTTACGCAATAGGGAATTTATATAAATCATTTAATGTATAGGTATGAAGGGTTGAATTAGAAAACCTAACCTTAAAGATAATAGTAATCAAGATTTTCTCCTCAGTCAGGTACCCCTTCTCATGGCTATGGTGATTGCCTTTTGTCCAACGATCGCAATCGTGAATTGCGTGGATAGCCGTATCAACATGTACCCGGTAATTTCTCTGATCTGATCGGTCCATTGTAGTGTCGTAGCTAATGGCCTCTGGAGCGTTTACCTTCAACTTCGCTTAAAATCATCAGTTCCATACCTTCTTTCCATCTTGCTACGTGCCTAAACTACTTTAGAATTCGTTTGTTGATTCTGCTATGTGTACGCTCTTTAACGGCTAATTTGTACGTCTCTCTGCCCATGATACACGAAGTTGTTGTAACGGGCCTGATTTGTCTATAAACCCGCTAGCATAAAGCTGATCTGTAACTTTTGTGCTGTACTAATTAGGGTAAGGACGCATTCTGCATTTGAAATCGCGCTCATGTGAATTCACGCGCTTAGCGCTAATCAACGCCGGATGTGAGTAAAATAGACTGGGAAAACGTCATTTCGCGATACTTTGTGAGGTTGAAAACATTAGTGGTTTAATTGTGGCAGTAAGCGTGTGCGAGCCGAGAGTAGTTGGCAATGCTTGGTTATTGAGGGCGACATCCGAACCCAGCAAGTGCTGCATACCCTTGGGAGTATCTCCGAGGCTCATATAGCTAACAGATGTAACTTTCTAAAGGGATTTTAAGGTGAAATAATTCGCTTTCATTACCGAGTGTGATAGGTGCCAATCTGAACAGCGATGCCATTACGGGGCCAAATCCACGGTATCGCTGGTAGCAAAGGTGAAACCAGGTTAGTTCATTTGCGACCAAGGTATTTGATCAAATCCACAAACAAGTACTAGGCTGCAACGTACTTCTAAATCAGAGTATATGATTGCATCCTACTTTAACACTTAATTTTATCTTGTAAGTGCAGTGCGCATTAATTACTGTTGCATAGTCAAAAGCGGTCAACTATCCTGAAGCAGATAAATTAATTGGGGTTAGGTCAAGATACGTAGGGGACCATGCAACTGAACCTTTTCAGCCAATCTAGAATAGTAAAGGGAACAGGGCGATAAGTGTACCAAGAAAGCTTTACAAAGAATGTGCTGAAGATATATAGGATAAGGAAAGATATCCTACCGCACGACTCCTAATGACAAGAAAGGGATAGGATAAAGAATAAACTGAAGAATATTTTTAATTTAACCTCAAGAAGTGATAATAGTGGGACTATTAATGTTTTCATTAACATACACTCAAAAATTAGATAAAATTGAATAAAAGATCAAAATTTTTGGAATGTTCATTAATTTAACAAAATCATGCAAGGTGAGTCTTAACCATATAAAGGGTTATTCTATTTTGATGCTAACTACTGGGGTTTAAAAACCGTAAGATATACCGGGTGTCTTAAAAAGAATTACATCTAGTAGGTTTTGAATTTTGTTTGCATGTAAATTTTTACGCTAGATTGTTATTGGTATTGCATTATGGGAAATTCCTAGCATACTAGATGTAATTCTTTTTAAGACACCCGGTACAATGTCAGTTAGATTGGGACAGCGTTGCAGATGCTGAATAATATTCAAAACCGGAATTGAACCTAGCCGCCTGAGTTTTTCAGTTATCTCCAAAATACAAAAATTTGGTTTTTCGTTCTTTTGTTATACGTTGATTGTTATGTTACTAAGTGTATCAAACCTTATATCAATAAAAAGAAGAAAATAAGCTCGCTTCTTTGTGGTATAATAACCATCGTTGTACATTTAAAGTAAGAAAGTTAGTATCAATATCTTGAAAATTATGAAAAGAAATGAAAATCTAAGATCATACTTGAACTCGTCTTTAAAAAGTGTCCTAATAATGTGAAGTCAGTTTTATTCTAAGTAACATAATAATCAACGTATATAAAAACCCGAAAAAATAAATTTTTGTTTTTTTACATAACTCAAAAACTAAGACGGCTAGCTTTAATTTCCCTTTTAAATATTATTGAGAGTTAGGATTTGCAACTTTGATCCAATTTAACCGACCCTGTATCTCTTACCGTCTTCGAAATCCTTGAGCATCTAAATTGAATAACCGAATACCATGAAAACGGAATCATCCTGAAGCTAAAGGAAAATTAAAAGCACACGGTACGATATTATAAAAATATATGTGATGCTATCTTCTACCAATAAATAACACCAGAACTCCTGTTAGATTGAGTTTTAATAATCTCCCTCGTTATTCAGGCATATGCTTTTAACATTAGTTTGTTAAATAATGAAAATGTACTGTAATGAGGGACATATAAAAGTAGGCAGCATTATGTACATAACCTTGTCTAAAAATATACCTAATTACGAGCTATCAAATGTAATGTTGACTTTATGGTTTAATCTAATTTTTTATCAGGGGCATTAGCTGACTAAGGGAATAAAGTTGGCTTATTGCGCGTTGCATTAGGAAATTAGTCAAATTAGAATAGCAGCGTCGAGATACACGTCATATTTGCGACAAAGAAGCACAAAAAATGTTTATTAATAACTAGACGACCATCGGGTGATATTTTTGTTGCAAAACAAAACATTGTCATAACCTGATTTTGAACCACATTTCATATGTTCAGGGACGAACCAGGTATATTTCCTGCTCAGGAGTACAATATAATTTCAAATAAATTACATCTACTTGTTGCAAGCAAATTTTAATTAAACCAAAAAGTACAGTCTTCGGGTACACAATTTCCAACGAAACGGCTTCCTTTACTGATAATGTGGAAGTTGCTTGTAAATAACTAAATGAAGAGCAATTTTTTTGTGAGATTATACCAAGAGTCAATTTTTTGTATTTTTTTTAAATAAAAATGAATGAATACAAATAATTCGTAAAATGGGTAGGAAAAATATAAATAGGCTTTTAGAAATTACAATTTCTGCATAAAAAAGAAAATGCAAAATAGTAACTACATTCACAAATTGATCTATTACATTTCGAACATGAAGATTTTTCAAAACTATTTTTTTTGTTTAAAATATTTATATTTAGATCCTACGCTTAAAAAATACCTTATAAACTTTTTTGACTCGTTAAACATCAGTATTGCCTCAGGCTTAAACCCAAGATTGAGCAGTACATGTCGAACTCCTTAGGGCAATAGAAAAGTATAGTTGAAGGTGGGAAAAAAAACGAAAAAACAATTGATCTTATAAAAAATAAAAACAACTTAGCTCATTCTAACAAAACTAATTTATATTTCAAACATATAGGCAGAGATACAGAATTGTCGTTACAACCAGAATACACCCTCACGCGATTGTCGATAAAGTGAGGGAGCAGTTCAAAGTCGCAAACCCTTTTTATACGGTGCTACCCATCTTGTTTCTTCGCAATTTGGTAACCTGTTGCTTGATCATAATTGTTACGCATAGCAACAAATGCAGAGTGGTTTGTACGAAATGAACAACTCCACAGAGAATTACAAATTCCAAAAATAGAAGACTTTATCAGAGATACAGCAAAATCATATTTTAAAAATATGCAACAATGCCCAGCAATCGAGTACTACAACATCGGAACCAAGTCAATCTCCACCCGGCTTAAACCAAGATTACCCCATGACGTGCTGCTACTATCAAGTGATTCAGAATAGCAACTTCATTTTATTATCTACTCATCATCTTACCATTTAAGTTGTATATTATTATAACTGTAAATTAAGTACCATCCATACTGTGTACAGCCGCTATGTGCTTAACCAGTAATCAATAAATTAAAAAAAAAAAAAAAGATTACCCAAACAATGAGCTGCCCCGGAAGTCGAAATTCTTGGAGGGATAACGATACCCACCAGCTGTTCCAAAGGCCCTAGCTACACTAAAAACTAAAAATTGTGTATTTAATACCGCCAATCTAACTATCACAGCAAAATTACATGCTAAAACCATGTGATATTATTTCCAAAAATGGAATTTCGCGGGGAAGTTTTATCGTATCTCAGACCGCCGTGGTTGAATTTAATGCTGTCCGCTCGGGCAACCGACGTTTCATAATGTTTGATAAAATTCGTTTATTGTGGTTTGCAGTTCTTAATCTCCGGACGGCAGTTAAGCTTTGGCTTCGAAGGCAGACTGTCGCTCTTTGAGCGACAGCTTTACGTGCCGATGCCGTTTGGCGTTACTCTATGGCGAAGTTCCCCGGTTGGAGGTTGCCGCAGGTTATAATGCTGATGTGATCTCGTGAGTGTGGTATTTCAAGCATAACATTACCGACCGTAAGTTATTCGATTTATTCGCATTTATCAGTTTTTATGTGCATATAAACCTTTGGGGTTTTATGTTGTTCTACGGTATCGTCTTTATCGTTGGCCCCAACAATCGATATTACATCGAATAATAAAAATCGTGTGTCTGCTAAGTTCATCCATGGAAGCTGGCTACATTCCAACGCCGCCGGCTTTTTCCTGTTTTATCTCACGCCCCAGGTGCCTTCTTGATAGCTACGCTCACCTTTCTCTGACCTGGCGATGACGCCGCCCTTTTGACCGTTCGATGGGTATCGTACATCTGGTGAACGACTACTAAAATTTATATACTACTGTATTTAAGTATTAGTAGCCCATTTAAGGAATTTTATTGTCTTATTGGCCGTTGCTTATATATTTAGAGTAAATCACTTCATAACATTTGCCTGACGTCAAATTAGTCTGATTTTTATTGAATTTCTTACTTGCTGTGCTCACTAATTTGTGCCTCTTTTATTATTCTGTTGTAAGGCAAATATGCAGAACGTATTTTTTTTAAAGCGAAATTAATAGCTGCAGGCAAAAGTAGTTGAACCGAGGTCCAGTTCTCCATTGTAAAAGATGTGTCCCAAAATTAATTGGAACTTAAGACCTTTTATGTTTTGTTGTAAAACCAGTTTAGTTTTATTTGCAGGAGATGGCGTCTATTTTGTTGTTAAGAGATAGGGGAGAGTAGCTAGGCCTGGCTACCCCGTTATGAACAATTTTTAGCCTGTGTTCAACCCCATCAATGAATATACACATTCGTAGTTAAAGGTATATTAAATCTTAGTCCTATTACAGAGTATATATACAGAAAATGTATGCCATGTTTTTACGGCCTAATATTAAAAATACAATCATACGCATTTTTACTAGCGCAATTCTGAATGCTTGATTGACACACTAACATGCAGAATTGCTGCGTCGTGTTTCTGACATACGGTATACTATCCATGTAAAAATGCAACGTCTGTTTGTCAACAAGAACTGTCGCTTGATTGCAAGCGTTGCTATTGTAATTTGTTATCATGACACCGAAAGCTGACATACGTTTATCTGGCGCAAGTTCTGCCTTTAGTGAACCAATTGCGTGTTTCCTGGATTACAATTTATATTAAATTATTCACTTAAAACCATGTTCAAAAATAGTTTGAACACCATTTTCTTTAAGGTTGGAGATGTCTTCAAGACCTGAAAATTAATTGGACAACGTTGTGGCGTCCTAAGCTAGCTGGAGCAATTATTGTTACAGGTTGTTCTAATTGCTGCTTTTCACTCTAACAAGTAATGCAACATCAAAATTTGTAAGTCGTTCAGGAAAATTAAAAATGAAATTTTAATGTATTGTTTATGAAATGGACGATCCGGTTTGTTGATACAAGTTTGTTAGATACTTAAATACTTGTTATGATAGATTGCTTAAACGATATTAAATATAAAATGTGTAACTTTTATTTTTTATTTTTTTTTATAGTTACACAAACTGTCTTTCGAAATTCCAGTATTTCAAAGCGTTAAAAAATCATTTTTACCCATTCTATACGTTTCTAAAGTAACAAACTGCAGATCATGTTTAAGTACTATTTTATTCTTAAGTAACAAACGACTTCCGGGATTTGACTCAACGTTTCGCCAACTTTCCTAAGGGGTTTCATTAGGAGAAAAAGCAAAAGAGCACGGTAACTCAACTTGTAAACCACGCCAGAGGCGAAGTTCTGTTGCAAGGGAAGGGATAGAAGAGCACGGTAATTCAACGTATAAACCACGCCAAAGGCGAAACTCTTCGAAGAGTTTCGCCTCTGGCGTGGTTTACACGTTGCGTTACCGTGCTCTTTTGATTTTCCTCCCGATGAAGCCCCTTACGAAACGTTGAGTTCTTCGACCTCAATAATGACACGGTCCAATCCCGGAAGTTGTTTGTTACCTAATGAAAATGGCCGTGAAAGCCTTCGAAATCAACTATTTTATTCTACTTGAAACTATTTTAAATTTAGAACTTCATGTATATGTTACAGTTAATACCCGAATTTAGTCAAAACCAGAATTTACTAGTCAAAACTAATTCCAACAGAACACTCTCGTCAATACTAGTTCTAACTAAACAGGAACTAATTTTGTTAATGAAAATCTAACCTAACCTACCTAACGTAATTTAACCTTACCTAATCTAATCTCACCAGCTTTTGCCAGTTAGTACTCCTATTAGTTATCATTGACAACATGCAGGTAATTCTAGTTTGACTAGTTAAAACTACTACGAAAGTGCTCCGTTAGAACTAGTTTTCACTAGTAAGTTCGGGTTTTACAAAATAAACCACTATCCACCGACATTTAATAGTAAACGTCGTTTGTTAATATAGTTACTTAAAGATATCTAATAATTTTGTTTCTAAAACTTTAATTTATGCGATACATATTTTATATTAAAGTAGTAAGGTAGTTGTAGCTAAATATTAAGGTTTCTTTAATAAAATGAAAATTATACCTATAAATAAGAGGCCTTAAAAATGCAAACTTCAAGTGCAAAAGAAACATTATAGGTCGTCTTCACATCAATTAATATTTTCGGTACTTCTCATTGACTCTTTTTTAAGTAGTTCATTTCGACACTTTGTTTACATTTTAGTAGTTTTATAACTTTGTACTTCTTGTAATCTCACCAGTTAAACTGCATTTAAAAATTCAAATGTGGGATTTAGTTAATGAGGAAGAATTGCAATTTACAGCTTATGTTGCTAATTAATACTTGAATTATTTTTATACATAACTTATGCAATAACGAATAAATAGGTTATAAGGATTAGACATTCAAATTTAAGTTATATTTTAAAAAATAAAGTCAGATGTCAAAAAGTGTATTATTATACTAGTTTTTGCACTTCCGGGACTAAAGTTGATACTTTAGTCCCCGTAAACAGGGACTAAAGTAGATCATTTAATCCCTAGGGACTAAAGTAACTCATTTAATCCCTAGGGACTAAAGTAAAAATGATACCGTAACTATGGTAAATTTATGTACACACGAAGTTAGTAGGTTAGGTTTTGTTTGTCATCTGACACACACTGACGTAAAACTTAACCTGCAAATCTCGAATTTGACATATACTGACAATACACTTCAGGACTGCCAACTGATTCAGGCTATCCAGGACCTGCTGCAATTCAGTTTGTAATAAATTATAATTGTCAGTTTCCAAATTGACAGATTCCAAATTTTGGAAATGTTTGATGATAATGTTCCCAAATGTGCAAAAAATAGCGTATATACCTCGGGACTAAAGTGCCTAAATCCCTTGAGTGGTTATTGCCCTCGGGCTTCGCCCTCGAGGCAACAAACTCCACTCGCGGGATTAAATGGTGCACTTTAGTCCCTCATGATATAATATACTATTAATAAGAAGAGCCAGTGGAACGAGTGCTACAATTTTTCTTAATAAACGAGTATAATATACTATTTTATCTACTTAGCATAAAAAAAATAATCAAAAACTGTTAATTTTTACATTTCATGAATGTGACTATCTGTCAGTTATCTGAAACAAGGTAGGGTGTTTCAATGTTTTTCGTATGAAAATAACAATTCAAAAACAGTGTTATTATGGTCTCTATTGTAGCACTGTTCTGGGTGTTATAATAATCATCATAATTTCAACTTCTATGAAATTAAAACTCTCATTGAAAATATATTGTACATATCCCATCAAAAAAATGCTTGTGACAACAGAGTTTCAAAATCAAGAATAGCACAAAGTTATTATCTTATTTACATGGAAAAACAATTGGGAAAACTTTGCCATGAAAACCAGTAGCATTACAAATGTATAATTTAACCGTTTGATTCTCATTAGCTTTTTTGTCCGGAACTTTTTACGATATAATGATTTTCTGTGATTTTCCACCACAAACATTTATGAGAATCGACCTTGACATCAGCTAATTTACATTAAAATTTCGAAATAAAGCGTTGAACTTCGTTATATAACGATATATTTTAAAATATACACTTCGTAGAAACAACACTTTGAAGGGGATATCGAATGACAGTATCCGAGGATTCTGAATTTGAAAATATAGAAGTTCAATTACAGCGTTGGTGTCACCCTATTAAACCTGTCTAATTTTTCAAAATTGTTTTTAGCAATAATTGGGCTTAGACTGTCTTTATCAGATGAATTGGTAAAAAAGTAAGTATAAAGTTCTACATTCCACAATAATATATTCTACTGCAAGCCTCAAACCATTTACTTGGTTGCAATTATTTCTGGAATCGCTTCAGGCTTGCTTTGGCTGTTCTGAATTTCTAATTTATCAAGACAATGTTCGTCTGGCTACGTGACCTGCCCAGTTCCGTTTGTTGTGAGCAATTATATTCGGTACATATTGGACTCCTATTATTCTTTTATTTCTTTGTTTCTAATTTTAACACGGACCTTTAACACCAAGCATAGAACATTCCGTCGCTTCTTGTTGGGTCACATTGTAACTATTTTGTCAGTGCCATGACATCTGGGTCATAAATCAATATAAGAGTATGGCCTAGATCGAGAAGGTGCAAAAATAAGATTTTGTATTCATAGTCTCTCAAAATATTATTAAGATGAAAAAAGGCGCATTGAAATTTAAATAGCTCCGATTGGATCCACAAAATCACATGTCGTAGATAGTGGAGTAAAAAATTCGGGAACATCCCAAGACTAAATTACCGTTTTTCACGATATGGTAAAATGTTATCAGAAAAAATTGTGATGGATGGAAAGGTAAGTTCAAATATTAAATCGCCGTCACCCTTTTAAAACATATTTTGCATTTATTCTATAATTACCACGGTATGAAATACAATAATTTTCATCAAGCACTAAACGTATCAAGTGTTTAAATTTCATAATAAGCAAGTAGAACAATTAATCTTGCAAATTAATTAATTTTTTAATTAGTTGCGAGGTTTCTATGCTTCTATCACATGAGGAGTGTGGCTATCAAGTATGTCCTAGATGTTGTTCAGGCTCATAATCATTGTTTTGTAGAGTGATCATTAGGCCTACCGCTTGTGACGCTTCTTTCAATTCGCCCAGCATGTCTAAGTACTAAGTTCGTCAGCCCCTGTACTCAACAGTACCTACGATGTCATCTGCAAGACGTAGATTATTTAGGAGCTTCCCGTTGATTGATCTGGGTTCATTTGCGCTCCCACGCCAAGTTCTTGAAAACATTGATACGATTTATATTAATAAATTATACGCCCGCTCCCGCCCCACGGTCCTCGACGGCCATTGATGCAGTCGTCCCAATCTCTACATTTTCAGCCGAACAACGAATTAATACAAATTTTAAAATGTTCACTCTCCGAAACAAAGACGGATCTGTTTACATGTGACGGTTGGAAACGGACCATTAAATTGCTTGCTTCTAAAATCAAACTTAACCGTCGAAATTACACACCACTGTCAATTTATCAGCTTTCCCTGCGCGTCAGTAGGGCCACGTTGCGTATCAAAATGCGCAAATTTCGGTCAGCTACAACGTGGTGTCGATTAAATAATTTCTGCTGACTCCTGGGAAAACGTATTCAAATTTTGTATAAAAAACATAGCCAATTGATTCCCACTACAACTTCGACCGTTGAAAATAACGAATTGATCCCCACCGCGACGTCGGCGCGTCGGCTGTTGAAAATAATGGCCAAAAGGTGTTGAAATATCCCGAAAATAAGCATAAAAACTCAAAGCAAATTAAAAGAGTGCAACAATTATTACGACAACTAAATGGTTTATTATAATAATAATAATAATAATAATAAGTGGTCTTTATTGCATTCAGAAAATTACAAAAGAAAAAGCAAATAAAATTAACAGTATATGCAAATGGCGAAGTTCAGATGCCATTTCGTAGTAATGGCTCTGTTCTTCCACTTAACCGTAATTGATATAATTAGCAAAAAAAAATATGTATCTATTAATAACGTTAATGTGCCCGATGTTTATTATAAAACTATTACATAAAAACATGCAGTAACACGAGAAAGGAACTAGTAAAATAAAGAAAAATAAAAAAAAAAGAAAATGAACGAAAATGGTAAATAGTACATAGTATATAGTACATAGTAGATCAATAAACACACCTCCAGGAATTAGAATTTGATGACTGTTTTACTGATTTTCAAGTAGATAATCATGATAAAGACGTTTGAATTTAAGAACACTAAGTGTCTGAGAAAATAAAGAAAGGGAGTTATAGATTTTGACAATGTTATATGAAAAAGAGCGTTCGTATACACTTGATTTGTGAGCAGGCAAAGTTAAAAGCCCTTTACTCTTTATATTGATATTGTGAACGTCAGTTCTGTATCGTAGTTTATTGTAGAGATAATCAGGATTTTTTGAAGTTATCAGCCTATAGGATAAGCAGGCAAAATGCAGTGACCTACGATTTTTCATGTTCAACCATTTAATTAGAGAGAGTTTGTCGGATACATGATCGAACTTTCTTAAGCCAAAAATAAATCGTAAACATGAGTTTTGCACTCTTTGCACTCGTTTGACATCAATACTGTCTAAACAAGGACCATATATTGTATCCTCCTCCTTAAGTCCTTCCATCTTGGCAGATGGGTGGTGATTATGGATTTAATTATATTCCTCTTTTTTTTTTTATTTTTTTTTTTATAAGTTGCTTTTCTGACTGCTTCTCGCCATCTTCCTCTGTTGCTCGATAGTCTGATGGCTTGTTCGACATTAATTTGCATTGTCGATTTGATCGTGTCGATCCATCGTGTTGGCGACCGTCCGCGTCAGCGTTTTCCATCAGGTTTTCCTTGCACTACAAGTTTCTCTAAGTTTTCTCCTCGTGTAATGTGCCCAAAAAACTTAAGTATTCTACCGTAGATAATAGACGATAGCCTTTGTTTCGGTTTAATTTCTCTTAGAATTGAAATATTAGTTTTTCGCGCTGTCCACGGAATACGTAGCATTCTGCGCCAGATCCACATTTCAAAGGCATCGATTTTTCGGCGGTCTGCTATCCGGATGGTCCAAGTTTCTGAGGCATATTGGAAAACAGGCAGAACCAAAGTTTGCACTAGATTCATTTTAGTATGTCGGGTTATATTCGGACTTTTCCATATTTTTTTGAGTTGTGTCATTGCTGCTTTTCCGAGAAGTATTCTGCGGCGGATTTCATGTACGCAGCTTCCATCATTGGTTATAAGTGCACCTAAATAGACAAATTTATCCACTACTTCATAATTATAGATATGGTGATGGGTCGGGTTGTTCTCGTTTCCTCTGTCTATTATCATTATTTTGGTTTTAGAGGCATTAATACGTAAACCATATTTTTCGCTTACTTGCTCGAGTCTCCTTATAAGCGTTAAAAGTTCATCCTGTGTCTTTGCTATTAGCACAGTATCATCTGCGTATCTTAAATTTGATATTTTTTTGCCCCCAATAGATACTCCGCCGTCCCATTCTTCCAAGACTTCCCGCATAATGTGTTCGCTGTATAAGTTAAATAATATGGGCGAAAGGATGCACCCCTGTCTTACACCCTTGCTGATTTTGCATTGAGAGGAGTATGAGTTCTCAATTCGTATTAGTGCAGAACTGTTGCAATATAGATTTTCTATGATATTGACTATATGCACTGGTATTCCCATTTCTATCATGATTGTCCACAGAGGAGCCCATCGCACATTATCAAAAGCCTTTGAGTAGTCAATGAAGCATAAGTACATAGGTGTATAGTATTCTCGGGCTTTTTCAATTATTTGTCTTATGTTTAGGATTTGTTCTCTAGTGCCTCTGCCTTTTACAAAGCCAGCCTGCTCTGGAGCGATTTGTCTGGATATATATGGTTGTAATCGGGAATGAATGATATACAGCATAATTTTGCTGATGTGTGGTATTAATGTCAGTAGCCGGAAGTTATCACAATTATTGGTAGGGCCTTTTTTATGCAATGGAATTATTATTGAAGTCGTCCATTCTTGAGGCCACACAATTGAGGACCAGATGGATTGACATATAGCATGTATTATTTTTATGTATCTCTCTGTTGTTATTCTGAGAATTTCGGCTGTAATTAAGTCGACTCCAGGAGATTTCCGTATTGCCAACTTAGCTATTGCTTGTTGCACTTCATTTAATAAGATGTCTGGTTCTTTTTCAAATATATTGTATCAGCGTAAGTAAAATGTGACAAAACCAAAGCATCAGATAAACAGATTTTAGCGGCTAGAGACAAGGAATGCCTACAGAGATATAGGTTTTTTAGATTCATATAGGCTTTTTGAATGCATTTATTTATATGCTCTTTGAATCTAAAGTTATGGTCAATAATTAGGCCCAAATTTTTACATGAGTTTTTAATAGATAGCTGAGTATTTTCTATGCAGATATTTACCAAAGGCAAGGCTCGCTCTCGTATGGAAGATTTACCAAAAAGCATAACATTTGACTTTTGCGAGTTAATGATAAGACAGTGTTTTCTCGAGATATCTATCAGATTATATAAGTCACCGTTGATTGCCTGGATAGCAGTATGTATGTTAGAGATGTCAAAGGAAAGATAGAGCTGCGTATCATCAGCATAAAAATGACAGCGACATGATTTAACAGAGGTTATAAAATCCGATGTATAAATGATATACAAAAGGGGTCCCAGTATGGAGCCTTGCGGAACACCCGCTGTCACAGCTCTTAGATTAGAGATTTTATCATGAAGCTTAACTTGCTGATATCTACCCTTGAGAAAGCTACCCAATAAATCAACGGCGTCCTTATTAAAACCGAAATAGTGTAGTTTAGCTAAAAGCAAATCATGATCAATCATGTCAAAGGCTTTGGAATAATCTAAAAGTGTTAAAATTGTTAGCATACTATTGTCAGTGGCTGTGAGAATATCATCAGTAATACATGTAAGAGCAGTGAGGCAACTGTACCCTGGTGTGAAACCAGATTGAGTAGGAGGTAAAATGTTATGTGTGTGTAGGTACTGGCGGATTTGTTTTGTCATAATTTTCTCCAATAATTTTGAAAGAGCTGGCAGAATACTGATAGGACGTAGGTCCTTACAACTAGAAGGTGATTTAACCTTGGGGAGAGGTAAAACTTCGGCTATTTTCCACGCACTAGGAAAGTACCCATTTAATAAACAGGAATTAATAATGTGAAGCAAATAGGGAATCAGAAAAGGACAACATAGTTTTATCATGGCTATACCTATATTGTCTACCCCAACAGAGTTAGACTTTATTGTGGTTAAAACATTCACTACGTCATTTTCGGAAGCAAGAGTAAAGCTGAACGTATTCGTTAGATTTGCTACCAAGTTAGAATTGTAATAATTGAGAAGTGTATCATCTGGCACTGCTTTATTTTTGGTAACTGCATCTAAAAAATAGTCATTAATATTATCAACACTACCAATATGTTCAGGAATATCAGAATTTTTAGATTTATTGTAGATATCGAGAGTTTTCAACGCCTTCCAAAATTGTTTACTGTTAGTTACTCCTGCAATAGATTCAAAGTAAGCACGTTTTTCCCGTCTAACAGCATTAGTTGTGAAGTTTCTTAAGTCTTTATAATAATTCCAATGCGCTTGAACTTTCGTTTTTTTGAACTTGGATAATGCTTTATCACGCAGATTCATCATAAATTTAATATTTTCTGTTAACCACGGTGCCTTAGGTTTAGTAAATCTGGCTGTTCTAACAGGAGCACATAAATCAAATAAAAAAATAATATTATCATTAAAAAACTTCACTTTATGGTCAATATCTGATAACCGGTAGATCTGATACCATGGTAGTGCAACTAAATTTGGAAGAAAGCGATCATAATCAAAATTTTTAAAATCTCTATACGTTTTTAAGAACTGTTGATTAGCAGTTGGTTTGAAGTTCAAATGACAATAAATCAATGAATGATCAGAAACGTCATGCATACTTACCACGCCACTTTGGGTTACCAAATCTCTGTTAGAAGTGATTATTAAATCAATAAGAGTGGATGAAAATCTGGTTACCCTTGTAGGCTCGGTAATAATTTGCTTCAGACCAAATGTTTCCAACGCATTTATAAATCTTAAAGTCGTGTTATTATTTAAATTTAAAAGATCAATGTTGAAATCTCCGATACAGAAAAAATCATTCACGTTAGGAGCAATATTAGAGATAGAATCTTCAAAATTATTTAAAAATTCATAAAAGTCTTTTCTACCTGCACGGTAGACTACCCCAAAAGCAATTTGTTTGTTTCCAATTTTAATAGATAACCACAGTTGTTCCAAATCAGTGTTGTTCATATTAATTAGAGAGTAAGAGATTTTGTTTTTAATATAGAACGCAACGCCGCCGCCATGAGTTTGGCGATCTTTTCTTATAAAATTATAACCTTTGATATTAAAAATGTGTTCGGAATCATTCGTAGTTAGCCACGTTTCCGATAATGCAACGATGTCGTAATCACATCCCAGGATATGTTCTTTAAATTCATGAAAACCTGTGTTTATTGATCTAATATTTAAGTGAGCAATTTTAAAACTCATATAATTATATTTTCTTAAAAACCTAAATAACTTAGCAAATAACTTTGATTAAATTAAATGAAAAATGACAAAAATAAATCAAATACCCAAAACTTACAAATGGTTGTGACAATACGCGTAATCGCCTCCACATTTTAATTACCCATTTTATTGCACATATTATCTAGTTCTCGCATGGTATTTATGTAGAATTTCTTATTGTCTTTATTTATAACTATTGTCCCATCGCGAGTCCATACGTTTCTGAGAGTGAATCGTTCCGTCGCGTTGTTAAATAAATTAACCCGGGCCTTCGTCAAATCTTCCCGGATCATTATTTTGCTGCCTTTTAATTTCCTTTTTGCGGCAAATACTGACGACCGATACCGATGGCTCACAAATTTCACAATGATTGGCCTTGGAGATCCGACTTTCTTAACTGGCCCGACCCTGTGACACCGGTCTATGTTATCTGGAGTGATAGAAACATCCAGTTGATTGTTGCACATTTGCAGGATGGCTTCTTCCACATCTTTGTTATTTTCGCCAGGTTTTTCTTTGATTCCGAAAATCCTTAAGCTGTTCCGTCTAGTGTATTGCTCAAGGTTATCGGCGACATTTACCAGTTCCTCATTTTCTTTTTTGAGTTTCACAACAGTTTTTTCCAAGTCCTCACATTTTTGCGTTAACTCATTCAATTTACCTTCAAGTTTGGTTATCACCATTTGTGATAATTTTGTAGCTATGGCTTCTAAAAACGCCTCCTCTTCTAGTGTACTTCTTACGGTATCACGTATGTCTTTTAACTGTCCTTGCGTAAACACCATTTTGTTTTCACTTCTATTACTCACAAGGGATCAATTTTATAAAATATTTCTATTAGTCTCTGTGCAAAACTTATAATGTACACACGTGCAGAGGAGCGATACGCGCACAGTTCTACTCGCTACGAAGGCACATCATTTTTTCTTATTTTATTTATCCACAATAAATTCGGGTTTAGCTTCGTAGAACATGAGACAAACTTGGTTCAGGGGTAGTTTCATAAAATTAATGAAAACTTGGTATGACAAATAACTTGTTGTATGTCAAATACACAATTTCTATCTGACGTATAGCTAACCTCTAAATTTAACTCAGTAAACACGATGATCTGCTAGTGCAAAAACAGCGTTAAATTGAATTTCAAAACACCAAAATGGCAAAGACGCGACAGATAAATATGAATATTGTGACGCAGCAACTGCTAAACCCGTTTTGCTTCTAGTGTGACGTAGCAACCGACGCGTGATCACTTTTTGTTTTATATCCTGCCAAAACTGAAAAATGCCGCGTCATTTCGCATTTCCAAGAGACGCTAACTGAATTTCTCGAAGTTACACGATCTGGATAACTGGAATATGGATCTCCACCTCGTACACAGTCTAATCTCGACGAATCCCGCGAATTAGGGCGCTGCAGCACAGGTTTCCTGCAAAATCCTACCTTTACCGGACACCTCTCGGACGCTGGTTACGCTCCCCAACGACACCACGGGAATTATAGACTTGGGAATTGCTTGTTGGTTTTTATATGATAAATTGAGGAGCTCAATCTCGCCCCAACACACATTTTTCAGGCTTGTTTAGTTATTAATAAAAAAAGAAAATCACGTCTTTTAGCAACTAGATTTTCAATTTTTTATAAAGGAAATTAGGATTGATAACATGTGCATAATGCACTGATACACTTGGAGTTCATTTAACGTCTCATTAATTGTCTTTCAATCGGCTGCCTTTCATTTTTCATTGCTCTTTGCAATTATTAGTTTGCTAGCACTCTTTCGTTTACCTTTCAGCTAATTTGCAATTTGCTGGCTTATACACTTTTATTAATACATAACGCTCATATTCTTTCTGTACTTAACAAATAATTCTGTATCATTTTATTCATATTATGTCTGATGTAACTAACCTCAAATCCGTCAGTTACAAATTAAATTGCATTAGACCTTCCGAACATTTATCATATCTGAAACTCTGAATGTAACCCTTCTAAAACCTACTTTGTTTTGTGCTAACTTTTATACACCAAATTATTTGTTACTGCTGCTCACATCAAGTGCACTTATTAATGTAAAGTATTGATTATCCTGCAATAGATAAAATATTTAATTCTATGCTCATGTTGACCTTATTCTTTTAGTTAATTAAGCAATCAGAATTTCTATGGGCAGTGAACCATTACAGTACATGTCTAGGTATATGTGTATGTATACGTATGTTTCCTGTTAAAGAAAAAATGTTAAATAGTACTGGAGTTCAATACCAAACCGCGAAGTGCGGAACTGTTTCTACCGCGCACTTATACGAACACTGTTATCAAACTACGCGCGAAAGAACTGTTTCTACTCGTAATTATGTTCTGTTTCTATTACGCAGATGCTTAGGCAGGCAGAGGCGCACATAGCAATAATATTAAATCACACGCAAACAGCCGCTTCAACAACACCTTTATGCTGACAACCTACTGCGAATATGCCGAAGCGTAGGCGCACCGAACACTAGACAGCATGCGTGTACTCACGCGTACCTCAATAACTCCTACGGTGGCTGATCATGAATCACCAACTCGAATCACCTACATTAAGTGATGACTAACGAATGGCAGTTGCAAAATACCTGGATCCGTCCGTGCAGGTCTTCCCGGCTATGCTTCCCACTTGCGTCAGTTGATGACGGTTGTTGGTTTCCTGGCTTCCAAATCCCAAACTGCAGTGTCCGCAGGACGTCGGCAACCCATGGGCAGTTACTCTGCTCTCGGCGCTCCTCAGGAAAAGCCGGAATTATCGCTCTTAGCTGGCACTGAACCAATTGTAAAACTAAGTCACCCAGCGTGCATTTATGTTCGTGACATCAGCATATAAATTTACTCAGAAAACTCAAATCAGTTCTGACGAGCTCTGCCAAACGGATCGTTTCGGCCGATGCAACGCGGCATGCGCATACGCATTAGCGCGGGGTGCATCCACACATATTGGCGCGATATGCTCAAACACATTGGCGTGAGCTTAAACTTTCATTGGCGTTGATAAAACTATTTTTTTTATTGTACGAACACATTAGCAGTTATTTGCAATGCTACTTCAAACACACTCAGGCGAGCAGTGTCAAGCTGCCCTTACACTTCATACAGATTCAATTCTTTGAAGCCACATTTCTGAATGGTCGTCTTTGAAATAGTCGATGTGTGTACGGGCGTGCTATCATCCAGTGCCATCACATGTTGACAAAGATTCTCGCATCGTTTTTCTTTTATCACTTGTCTAAATTGTTGCATAAAAAGTATAACATGCTCGGTCTTTAAAATCAGTTCTTCTTCTTCTTCGTCTTTGATTAGGCTTGTCGCCTGGTTTTCTTCGATGTCGCCTCGTTATTCTATAGAGCTGTGGGATGATGATACCCATTGTATCCAGCGTTTTGGTGGTCTACTTGGTGGTCTTCTTCCTTGTGGTTTCCCTTGTAGTGCTGTTTTGGTTAATCTGCTGTCGTGCATCCTTACAACATGCTCGTACCACTCACGTGTCCTCATCGTGCCCATCTGACTACATCTTGGATTGCTAGTCTTATTCTTATTTCAGAGCTTCGGATCCTGTTCTGTCACGTGTGTTAAAATCAGTTAACAACGTAAAATCAAGACGCTTTTTTGAGGTTTCCTCACTTTCACCTTCTTCGGGGATGGTAAACCTAGATGATGCTTTTCAAATTTTCTTTATAAAAACGAACCATAGTTTCATCCCCTGTAGTCTGTAACAATGGAGTCGATAATTTCCTTCGTTCTGCCTTTGCCATGAGATAAACATTCAGCACAACATTTCAATCGTTTTTTGAATTTCCGAAGAAAGGTTCTGAACCTATCTTTCGCTGACTGGTTCCAATATGTTCATTCAGCATTCGTAAGAAGTCCACACATTGTAGCTAATTCTTTCGGCTTTAACTGCCTCTGTTTCAATACTTCACTACTACACTGAATCGTTTGTTTTCTTAGTATTCGCTTTCGATGCAATTCTTTGCCGGGAATCTTCTTCAGCGATTCTCTTATTAGACGAAATAACCCACTTAAGAGTGCGTCTATAGTAAACGATGGGGAAGAGTCGCCGTAAAAGCTTACAGAAGTGGTTTAATCTCTTTTCTCAAGAATTATCATTGCAATTTTTTTAATTTGGTGCAAATATGCACGTACAGTGAGCGATTTGTCGTGAATAACTAAATACAATGAAACAAAGTTCTTACCTACGGCAGCTGAGGTACCAGAAAATAATTGAACGATAAAACTTTCCTTCGGTTCTTATTCTAACAAGGTTGAACGGGAAACTTTTGGACCTTACTAAATCAAGTCATAAATGAAGTTACAGTCCTTTTTATTCGGTATAGAAGGTAAAACTTTCATTTATGTCGCGCCATATCTCAAACGATCGAAAGGAGAGGAAAGCTGCATTAAGTAAACAGATTACATTTTCTAGATACTCGAAGCCAAATAATACGAAGGAATTTTATAAAGTCAATTTGGCTTAGAAACTATTGTTATTATGTAGAACTCTACATTGAATAACAAAAATTCCTGATTCACTTCTTTGCGTCGTTACATTTCGCAGAATACAGCTGAATATCTCTTTCGCTCTGTTCGAGCCTGTTTTCCTTCCGATATAATGTATTGCGGCCGCCGTTATTGTATTTTATGTCAAACAAATTGAATCCGCAAATTTAAATTATAAATCTCTCAGTACAATATGAAATAGCTTCATTTGATAGCCAGGACGTGTTTCGTATCAGCTTTTACCAATTTTGTTGGAAAAAAAAATACGTTCCAAGTAATCTCTAAAGGAGCAAAATGAGCTCATAAGCCTATTACGGACGATTATGGGCCAGGAGTCAGCCGGAATTGATTAAAAAAATTAAGAAGAGTTATGAGCTTGCACCTTTATTGAATAAGGAATTAAGATGAGTAAATGTAGTTAACACACAGTAGATGTGCATTATTATAAACTATTAGCTTACTTGGCGACCTCAGAGTATTAATAAAAAAGCTTGGAGTTGAGTATTGGAATTGACAATCAGGTAGACGGATACGGTCGCTTATTTAGTAGGTAATCAACTTCAACATAATTCGCCCCCCTGTAGACTGTTGTTTACCCAAATAGAACATTTTATTGCTTCCCTAAGCTCCGGGAATGTATATTTATAGGATTACCATACCGAGCGCTCTTTACGCCTGTTGATATATTTTCCACTCGCAGTATGCAAATAGAGCTCCAAAGCTAAAAATAGGATTAAACAGTAGTGCTGGGTTTATGAAAGTTAAAAATAGGATTAAACAATAGTGCTGGGTTTATGAAAGCGAGGTTTAAAAGCTTGTGACTATACGTAAATAGTAAACACTAATAGCCCAGGCATAATAAATATCATGCCTCAAAAAATGTAATTCTGATTTTTGGCACAAATGTTCCTTAGCACTCTAGGAACGACCCTTTAAAAGTCCCCACCTCTGAGGTGCCGGCGTCGTATTAAGGAGGCCTTGGCTGTAGTTTAAGAATAGTAGTTTGTATACTAAGGCACTGAAGTTTAACTTTTTATCAGGAATGTGGATTTAGTTGCCGAGGCCCGTAGAGCATCTTTTATTTGAAATCGGCCGTGAAGTAATCCATTGTTTTACGACCTTTTTGTAGGTGGCGAGGCGAAAAATAAACGTCAACCGACGTCAACATAACCTACAAAAGTTGGTTAAAATGTTGTAATTTCACGATTTCTCGATTTCAAATAAAATATAGTGTACACCTCGGCACTGAAGTTCCTTCTTGTCCCTCATGCCTCGGCATCTAAACCCACATTCGTGATAAAAAGTTAAACTTCAGTGCCTTGGTATACAAAGTACTATGGTTCAGGTAAAGTACCTTTATTTCATACTATCCGGAAAATACGATTTTACGTCATTAGTTTGAGTCCGGAAAGTGGAACAGTACATCACAAGGCCGGAAAGTGTTGCTAGGCAACTTATGAATAATGTGTTAGTGGCAATGTAAGTCTCTGTCAAATTCGAGGTTATCAGGTTAGGTTTTCTGTCAGTTTTGAGACAGACTGACGCAAAACCTAACCTGCTAACATGGAATTTGACATAGACTTACAGTGCCACCAACATACTATTCATACGTTTGAATTTCCACAGCCGATTCTTATGGACTTTTTTAATGAACATATTGTATAAAACAGTATGAAATAAAACAATATACGATAAATGGCCGTAAAATATTATTAAATTACTCGTTTAGAAATTCCCACTCGGCTCGTTCCTCGTCTCGTCTGTAAACATCTAAACTCCTTTTCCGGCCTTATAACGTAAATAACTATTTCTATTTTGAATGCGACAAAATATCATTCGGAAAAGTTGTTCATAATCCAAAATTATGGACTCATGCTAGATTTCAGAAATATCGAATAATTTCTATGAAACTTTGATTAATAGGACTTGCAAAAATGCTTCGATTAATAATATAAACTGATAACGTACTTTATCGTGTTTCTATGTAATAAACACGCTGTTTCTGCTTCTGGTTCTTGCTGCTCGTAGGGCACTAAGGAACATTTGTACCAAAAATCAGGACTACAAATTTTTTTTTGGTTTTCCTTAAACTTTATTTAATATACCTGTGGTTATAAATAATGCAGCATAGTGTAGATGATATTTTAAATTGTAGAAAGCGTATTTGGAGTGTTAATAAACTTTTTGTTGATATTATATATTACCTAGCAAAAGCGGCTTTCCTTTGCTCTACTTCTCTTTTCATGAAACATGTACAATAGCGTATTGTCTTACATCACAATGAATCAAGAATTTGGGTTAATATCTTATTAAACCCTCATAATATTTCGACATAGTCCTTGAGCATAGAACATTTTTCAGAGGAGCTTTTGAAAATTATTAATATCTACAATCAACGTTTATTTGTAACCATTGCTTGTCAGTATGAATTTTAATCAAAGATAAAACAAGTACAATTCTACATTTCTGCCACACCACGTAAGACGGTTAAACAAGAAAGGAATTTCATGTGAAATAGATTATAACCACGCCTAAAACCTTAGAAGCTTGTTCTTGAGTAGCTAACCAAATTTAATCTGTCTTATAAGCAAGTAATTACAGTTTTAAATTAATAAAAATGTCAAAACCTCTCTGCGTGGCTTTACTGGAAAGCTGAAGCCGTGTCAGACATTTCCCTTTTCAATTTAAATATAAATTAAAGATTGATTTGAAAAACATAATGGGAATATAATTCTACCAATAGTATTTGTCTATACAAGTTTCATAAAGGAGTTTTTTACAATTAACTAAAATAAAACTGCATTTCAACAAATTCCCAAACTGCAATTATATGAAAAAATGATTATGATTTATCGGTCTGGAAACTCAGTTCATGGTCAGGAACTTCTAATAATTCCATTTGCAAAAACTGTGAGTTATTAAATTTATTAAACGCCTCAAGGCAAACGTGAGGTAGTCGGGCACTGCCTTTTTATGACTATTAATTCGATTCTTATAGACGAATTCGTAGGAAGAAGATGAGCTAACTAACCCACGCATATTATTTGCTTCTTATAAACTGGCAATATATCTACCCTGTAGTAAGTGGTATGCAAATTACATGGATACCGGCAATTATTAATTTTCTTGAGGGTCTGTTGCGTAACGAATAAGTTTAGCCTTACTATATCTTTTAAACTAATTATTGGTGCTGTTTTATACTTGATTAGAATTCTTGAGTATTAATAAAGGGTGTCCAAATTTGAGGTTGGATTTTAATTCGTTAATAAAACGCGTCAATAATTTGAAAATATAAGATATTTTAATGAAAACTTAAAGCATATACGTAACGATTAAACATATAAAAGATAATATCAGATAAATGTCCTTCTCGGCTCGTTTTTTTTTCAAATCTTCAACGACATTTAAACATGAACGAGGGTCTATTTCATCAGTTACGCGTGTAATTTTTGCCTTTAGGTCTGTGATTGTCTGTAGACTATTGGCATATACTTTGCTTTTCACATAACTCCAGAGGAAAAATCCAAAGGCGTCAATTCGCAAGATCTTGACGGCCAATTGATGTCACCATATCGAGAGATAACTCTACCTCTGAACTTTGATTGCAGTAAAGTTATTGTTTCGCGCGCTGTGTGACATGGGGCACCATCTTGTTGAAACCACATGTCACGCAAGTCCATAGCGCAAACATTTCTTGCAGTTTCTGCAAAACTTTCCTCATATATGTAATGGGTTTTTACAATAAATATGCGTTGCTGAACCGTGAACCGTAACTTAAATAACTTAAATGGTACTGTGTCAAAATGACAACTATAAAATATTAGCGCTGTATGTTTGACAGATAGCAAATACCGCGAAATTCAAAATCCAAATTGAAATTTGGACACCCTTTACTTTAATAAAAGCGTTAGCGTGATATTCCCAACGCAACGGTTTGTCACATTTATTTAAAAATTGCAGTGCTAAAAGTGTTTATAGATTGCAGGTGGCTGTGTATAATTATAATAACTACAAGTTCTAGAATCTCTAAAAATATTTTTCTGTTAGTCATATTTTAAGTCATCTTTTTATTATCTAAATCCTAGAATAAAAACTGCAGCTTAAAACACGTTTCCCGGAACAACGTGTTTTAAAAATTTTAAAAGACGAAACAAATATATCAGCAATAAGGGTTTATTAAGTGCGTTTTTGAATCTTGAAGTGTTACATTTATTTGTTTAAGGTAAGCAATTACATTCCCAAGCTGCTCAATGCGCAGGTTTTCTTTAACTTTTAAGTATGACTTCAGCATCGAATTGTAGCCTGACTGGCTGATTTAATTTAATTTAATTGCTACAACTACCAGACTGAAACTGGCTTCCCAGGAATAGCTCAAAAAATGCCAAGATCCAAATAATAAACTGAGTTAGTAACGTAGGATAGAAATACAGAATAACTTCTTATCCATGTAATAATAATTTTTAACTAAATACATTAAATTAAATTGTATTCAGCACATGAAATAATAAAATGTAACGATGTTTATAAAAATAAATTAACTCCTTTAACGGGGCGTTTCGCTAGCTGGTAATCGGACGGTGATACTCTATTTCGGGACAGCTTGTATATACATTAGTTCTAGTGTCGTGTAGGCATCGCGCCGGACCTGGACAGATAATATGACAGGTTAGCAGATCGCCACGTATTGGCGGAGAATAACAATATACTCGGTCTTGAAATTGTTAAATATACGAACTGTGGTCAATATCAAGTAAATTGTATGCATACCTAGTGCGTCTTGTGTTTAACGGTGGAACTCCAGGTGTTCAGTTGGCGGGCGACGAATTTAATTTGTTTTACCTGCCAGTTGTTTTACTGCCCCAGGTAAGTGAATTTCGATCCAATATGCGTGTTTATGGACGACGGCCTCTGGCTCGTTCGGACGGGACCTCCTGGTGCACGTTTCTCCGGCTTCGGAGATGCCAAGTTACTCCAGACGCAATTAACAGGCCTAATTACGTCTGTGTCGCTGTCCTGGTGCCGGGAAACTTGCTTCACGGACGGAGTCGTCACCGGCGAGCTCGATTTGGCCTACCGGGTATCTAAACCCTGGAGAACGTCGTCGGTGAGTTCGGCAATCCCTCCTTGTAACTAGGTGTTCGACGTCGTCGTCGTCGAGCCTGAGACGGCTTTCTAGGTCACTGAGTGCTCGGGGAATGACGCTGAAGAGTCAAAAAGGGTCCAGGAGCTCGAGGGAACAACGTTGAAGAGTCCTAAGACAATCCGAACGTCCAGAAGCTTGAGGGAACGACGTTGAAGAGTCCGGAGACAATCCAAACGTCCAGGAGCTTGAGGGAACGACGTTGAAGAGTCAGAAGACAATCCGAACGTCCAGGAGCTTGAGGGAACGACCGTTGAAGAGTCCGGAGACAATCCGAACGTCCAGGTGCCTGGAGGACGACGTTGAAGAGTCAGAAGACAATCCGAACGTCCAGGAGCTCGGGTAACTAGTCGGGGTCCTCTCGAAAATTCGGAGACACTCCTGAGAGAGCGTAAGCAAGTAGAGGACTGGGAAAATTCTAGGAAATTCTGTCTTGTTGGGGCTTCGATTTCTCCTTTTATACTGGTGCGGGCGTACTCAGAGGTTCGTATCAGGTTGCTGAGCGGGGATTCGTAGTCTAGGTGCGTATTGGTGTTAATGCGATTGTTTGCGGTGACGTCACGTCGTGCTCTCGGCGCGGTGCTCCGGTACCTAACGTGGTGCAAGACAAGGGGGAACGCGCAAATTAATTTTTAATTTATAAAATCGCGTTCGCGCTGGGCGAAACGTTACAGAATAATGCTGCTAAAGTGAAGCATGTGACGTTTCTTGCTGCAAATCAAATGAATTAAATATAAATGGAAATTAAATAATCACAGACTTACCTCTCTTCTAAATAGGCAAGAATTACCTCTTCTGTACCGAGAAGACTTTGTTATTTTCTCACCAATAGCAGAAATTTTAATAAACCTTCTCGTAAGCAGGTTTAGACTTCACGGGCAACAAATTTTCTCGCAATAGATTCCCTTTCTTTAAAATATTTTAAGGAATTTTATTTGACTTTGACATTTTCGTTTATAAAATAAAAAACATATCCATAGCGACTCGTGACCAACGTGGTTGATCAACCAGAAAAAATTTTGAATGACACTCTTGAGAAAATGCTATCTCGGGTGTCTACGCAACTCGACTGCGTCTCGTTGCATAACAACACCCTCGAACTTTAAGCTTGTGTTTTACTCGTATCATTAATAACTATTAATGAAAATTATTTCGTTTTTACTGATGCACTTGTAGAGAATTCTGATTTACATCAATTTGTGAAATCAAATTTAAACAAAATTATCAATGCGCCTCCTATTACTAACACACTTATTGTAAAAAACGCAAATTAAATAGATTGAATTATAAGTCTTCTCTATCCAGTATATCAAATTTTTTAAACTACTCGATGGAGTACAGCTTTCAAACTTTATATCAATATCACTATTTTACTTACGACAAAATATCGAACAAAACTTTAGAAGAATGTCAAACGTATGGTGACTGTTTTATATCAATTTCTATAATTATCTGAAAATAATGCAAAATTATTATACAATAACCGTAACAGTTGTTAATAAACGTAATAATAAACTAGGAAAATGATATTCACGAATAATAGACAAACCGATATTTAAAGTATCTGGCACTTCCTATGCTTTTGTCTATACCAAACATTATTATTATGTTTTTTTATCTAGAAGCTTTTGAATGTGTAAATGCTCAAATCCCATTTAATATTCATCATATACGAAATTCTTGTAAATCTTGAAAGTTTTCAATATCAATAAAACCATTTAACTACATATATCAATCCTAAGAGAGACAATAAATTTAGGTGATCGTCTTGGTATTCTTTAACAAACACGAGTTAACTGGCATGGAAATTCTTACCTCATTCCTGAAGCTAAGTGTTATACAACAACAATTGTAAAATCACCAACAGACAGTACACATTCATTCTTTCTTCATGATGTCAGTCTTTTCCATAAATTTCAACTGTTTCGACTGTTACGATCTTTCTATGCCGTTGGATTTAGTTTGCCGGTTCCCTAATATGTTCGTTTGCGCACCTTTCTGTTAATTGCCTGGCGACATAATCTGCCTAATTGTATTATTATTGTTTATAAGAATGACGCTGCAACTATGCTAATGATAGGTACGTTTTGTGCTATGTGATTACCAGGGTCGAGCATTTTAAGGTCTTTATGGCAATTTCAGCATTGATCCGGTTCTACAAGCTTACCAGGCATAATCTTATCTTTGAAGTTCTATTCTCGTTTCGTTGGGGTATCTGAGAACTGCATTTCGAGTGTGTATCGAATATCGCAACCATGTCGCTGGTTCCGCCTCCAGTGCTCTATATCAACGGCGTTATCTCATCGATACCTGCCTTCTTATTAACGCCGATGCCGCCATGAGTTACAGCTGCCTTTCCGCTTCTTGGAAAACGGGTATGCCCGGTTTGAAAATCCTGGCTTGGTTCTGCCCCGCCCTTGCTCATTGCTCTCTAAGTATATTTTGACTATCGCGCCTGTTCTTTCGGCTTGCGACCTTCCCCACTACCTAGTTCAGCAACCTTTAAGCTTGTTCCATGTCGTAGAATATGTACGAGTGTGTGCCGAGTTTTATCAACGTCATGGTTTCTTAGTATAAGACAGAACTGGTACAATACGTTATGGAAGACTTCTTGTTTAAACCACTTGGAATATCTGTCTTTAGTATAGATGAAAATTTTCCTGATGCAACCCATCCATTTTTATTCCCTTGGTAACCTCACGTGTCTTTTCCTTTCCTGATTTTATTGAGTTCTCGATTTGTTTTCCATTTCTCATTATATTTGATGAATTAGCCTTCTTCCAACCATGATAAGTCCTACGATTGAGTGGCTCTGCTATACTTATATGGATTTCGATTGCCTGTTTAATTTGTTCGGTATTATATTATAATTTCTCATGTCTCTTTTAAGTCGTTTCTGTATTGTTTCGTTAGATTGCGACATTCTACATCTAGGTTTTTAGTTTTTACGCTGCCTTGGTGGCGTCTCGTATTTTAAGGTAGCCATGGTCGAACTGTTTGTTCGCCCATTTTTGGTCCAATTTACTCCTAAGCATCTTCAATCGGGCTTAACACTGAAGCGAGCGCGGCGGTACCGGTTTCCCCGGCTCAAGTTCGCTAATTGTTCAAGTTGATGCTTACGTATTTTGAAAACGCGCTCGAGGCTAAAGGACGGAAACATAAAGGACGGAAACATGGCGCGAGGAAGGTTGTAATCTCGAGATAGAGTCGCTGTCGTTAATTAAAGGTGTTATACCATTGCGGTCGAAACCTGATAAGAAATTTGACTTCTCCCATATGCGTTTCTTTGACGATGTGCGTTTTTTGTCAACTCCTGTTCACTCTGTGGATATAGACTTCTCAAATTCCATATCTTTCCTTGCGTCGCCCGCAGACAAGGCATAGGTAGGACCATCGTCAACCTAATCATCTATCGAATATATTAAGGTCCCGGGTGGTGTAGCTTGAACAAGCGTCCACGTTCGATCAGCAGAGTTAAACAACGCTCTTTCTGGTCAGAACTTGGATGGGAGTTCCATGGATGCTTTTCTCGGCGCCTCGTGATACCGCTGTCACGGAAATAGTTGGTCCCGGATGTCATAATAACATATTGACAGTCGTTACTGTGGTTGGAAGTCCCCATAAAATGTACAGCGACGCCTATAATTGGCCCAACGACTGTTGGCTGAGTATCAAAATTTAAAAAAAATAACGTGGACATCTTTCCCAATGGCTATTCATCTTCCTTGAGTACTAATGAGTACTAACAGAAATGACCGACAATGAGGGGCGCCACATTGCGCATTGAGGGCCTGCGAGATGCTGTCAAGTAGCACGTATTTTGTATTTGTATGTAATAACAGCCCGCTGGAATTATTATTCTTCCTCTTATCTTTCTTCTCTTATAGTAGGCGCCCAGCCTATTTTTCTTCTCCCGTCTACGGTGTTGAATCTGTGGATGACTTCTAGCTCTTCAAATTATTGTTAAGTGAATCTATTTATTTACTTTACTTCTTTAACCGTTTGCAGAGAAACTGTAAAGCCAAACGGGTTAAGAACCTGCCAGGTTTTACACGCTACCGTGAAGCCGTTTCAGGGTCTTTGCTTATTGAAAAGTTAGACTGTACACAGTGCGTGGTTTATTGGGTACTTTCTTTTACATTGTAAGGCAATTCGCAGGATAGGTTTAGAATAACTAAACGTAGGCTTATCAGGTAGTACAAATAATGTAACAAGAGAAAAACCTGTGAACACACATCCCAGACGATCTCGGTGGTTTCTACTTCGCAGTTTGGGAAATTCGGACATTAATTACGTGTTATCTAAAACATCCACAATTCTATCGTTAAAAATCACGCCCATTCCTCGGCTGTAATTAGCTGGAGCACGTATTTTTTTGCAGGGCTGATTAGTTTTGTGCGTTATCGTCATATAAAAATTGCTTGTGTTCTAAATACTGTTATGCCCTGCAATTGTTTTTAGCATAAAAATATTTTAACCGAAGTCTTTTTGTTCCTATTATCTTTACAGTATGGCATTTTAAATTTGATTATGCGATTTTTTATGCTCTGCGCTATCATTCTTCTGTTTTAATTTCTACTTTGGCTACCAGTTGGTTGTCTCTTTCTGTATTAAAATTGACTAACAACGACACAATTGCTAATTTGTTGTTGCTTTTTAATATATAGTCTATGCCGATTCTGAGTGTTCCATTTGATTTTATCTAAGTTTTCTTTATTTTGATTCGTCAAAGAACGTGTTTATAATATATACGTATATAACTGGCATTATTTTAATTTACTAAGTGATTCCCTCTGTCATTTCAGCTTCCTAGCGCAAGGTTTCCGGTATGTATCGTACTTTTTCACATTCAGAATGCAAACTATAATGGTGTACCATCTCTTGATGCTTTTTAAACGTTCATGTAATGATTTTACCTCTACCTTCAAGTGTGTTGTCGGGACATATGTTCATATATTTCTTAAATTGTACTTCTAATCCGTTCTGGTGTTGCGTTAGACATTGAAATGCGATAATATTATCCGTAACCAGCACTTATTCATTTTGTATTTGCCAATATGATAAGAAAATATATTTATTAACAAAGGCCAAACATCCTTAATGAAATGTCAAATCAATGCTTATTGAAAGTATAAAGACCTGAGAATCCAAGAATTGTAATCAAGCATTTTTTAGATGTTTATATTCGACATTTTGGTGTCGAGGTAACTGTGTTCAAAATATTTTATTTAAATTAGCCGATTCACCACACTTCTAAAGAAAAATTGCAAATAGCACCGCCGATAAAAAACAGTTGTTCTAGTATTTTGCAGATAATCGACTACATATTACATGAAATAATATAATTAGTTGGAGGTCTTACGTTCTTCGGTCAAGTAGTTATCAGTCAGTAGCTTCTGGGTAGCCAATTTTCATATATCAATTATATAACTCGGTTGCCATACTAACAGTAGTTCTAACAGCTAACAGCCGTTAGCTATAATGAAAGTCTTAATTTCCGTCGTCAAATGGCATAGGAAGGCGTAGGGATTGAGCACATCCTAATAATTTACTTCCTATTAAAGGTGAAGCTGAACCAGGTTGCCTTCAGGAGCCGAGGCTCCCCATACCCTATGCTGGAAGTGGTCGACGCTCAAAAACTAATATTCGCCCAGGTTCCGAAAGGCGAGTCCACGGAGACAATCGATATAACGCAATCTTTAAACAGAGTTCTGGCGGAAGACGTTTACGCAAAGGACCCTTTGCCTCCATTTGATGCGTCAATTAAGGATGGATACGCTGTAAAAGCAACCGACGGGGCTGGAATTCGTACGGTCCGCGACGTTGTTGCGGCTGGAGATGTGGTAATTCAGTAATCGAGTTATTTTAGATGGGTCTCGGTTCTCTTAAACTTATTGCCTTGCAGCCCTCGAGTCGCCCGCTGGAATCTGGCGAAATTATTCGAATTAGTACCGGAGCGTCTGTCCCCGAAGGGGCCGATGCCGTTGTTCAGGTTGAAGACACTGCCTTGGTGAAGGCTACTCCCGATGGCTCTAAAGAACTTGAAGTTGAGATTAAAGTGGCGCCGAAACCGCATCAAGATATCAGGTCAGTTATTAAAATTCTTATGGGAGAAACGATACTTAAACCGCTTTTCCGTTTAGGGCTGTCGGAAGCGACATCAAAGCCAACGAACTTGTTTTAACGGCAGGCGATTCCATTACTGCTGGTCATATTGGAGTACTTGCCACGGTTGGAAAGACTAAGATCAAAGTTTATAGGTAAGTTTGAAGTAAAACAATTTTTCTTACCGCTGAAAGGGTCGTTTGATATATTTAAGATCTGTATTCTGAAACCTTTTAAGGTAAGTAAACATGGTTATCGTGTATAGTATGAACAGTATATCAGTGTGTAGTAGAACCCAAATTTAATATTCACAGGAGTAATTGATCGTTATTACTCATAACATATATTATATTTCTCTATTTCCACCATGGTGATACCACAAGGATCAACTCTCGCCTTCAAATAATTTCAGGAAATGTTTGTATTCCTTTTGAAAACATGATTGAACTGAAATGGCTAACGTCAAATTAGTTTCAAATTGTTTTCATTTCTGACCAATCACATACCTCGGCACGTACACAGCAATAGTGGATCCTTTCCTAATTTCCCAATGTAAATTTCCCTATGTATGATTGCTGATACTCTACGAGACACACTGTATATTTAGTACAAGGTGGCGCAAAAGTCCTCACTCGATTTCCTAAGGCAGTAACTTTGTTTGTAAATGAAAAGAATTGGTTCTGTTTGTTGATTATGTTTATTTAGACGTTTAATTTTTTTTCCATTAAGTCTCGAAGACAATATAGGTCAAGTGGACACCGCCAGAGTTGATGAAAATTCGGGCTCGTTTCATGACTTTTCTCAAAACTTCTGGCGATAAATTCTCCACGTCTAGTCAGATGTTTTCTTTTAAGGCCGCCAAGGTCTGTGGCTTATTCGTATAGAGCCGTGACTTCATAAAACCCCAAAGAAAGTCTGGAACGGTCAAATCGGGCGATCTTGCGGGCCAGTGCAGATCTCCAAAATGAGAGATGAAGCGGTCGGGAAAAGCTTGCTTCAGAATATCCACTGTCGTTCATGCTGTGTGTGCGGTTGCACTTATAAGAGAACATCTTTAAGTCTTTCACCAAAATTCGCTGTAAAGATCGTCTACCGATGCCCAAGTGCGTGGCCAGTCGTCTGATGGCTGTTTGAGGGTCCTCTTGGACATCTGCAGCCACAGCAGCGATATTCTCGACCGAACGGCTACTCCGGGGCCGGCCACGTCTGAAACTGTCCCGTATTGAGCCAGTCTCCTCGAGGCGAGTGGCTAAACTCCACAGTGTTTCACATTTGATGCGACACGACCAGGGAATCGACAACAAAATTTCACGTGCAGCCAAAAGCACTGACCGATTATTTGTCAAAAACATTGACACAAATTATTTCGCGTTTTTGAGGAGTATAGCGATCCATGGTTTGTCTATGTGTATTCTGCTTCTGTTTGCTTCACGAATGTCAAAGTCGCGATGACATAAGATGCCATTTGCAAAAATGAGAGCATGTTCCGATAGGGTGATTACTTTTGCGCCACCTGTTACGAGGAGCGTTCAAATATAAATTGTAATAATATTTACTCAAAAACAAACACAAAAACTCCAATGTATATCATGTTATTTTTCTACTCAGTCTCCTTCTCTTTTAATAAAGTGATGCCATCTTTCCTGAAGTTTCTAAATTCCACGACAAAAAAATTCTTTTGACTGCTGTCGCACCCATTCCCGAACAATTTCGGCTACTTCTTCAATACAACCGGGTATTTTTC
>OW679197.1:116857232-116943440 GCA_940337035.1 Agriotes lineatus | reverse complement strand
TCGCATTTCCAAGAGACGCTAACTGAATTTCTCGAAGTTACACGATCTGGATAACTGGAATATGGATCTCCACCTCGTACACAGTCTAATCTCGACGAATCCCGCGAATTAGGGCGCTGCAGCACAGGTTTCCTGCAAAATCCTACCTTTACCGGACACCTCTCGGACGCTGGTTACGCTCCCCAACGACACCACGGGAATTATAGACTTGGGAATTGCTTGTTGGTTTTTATATGATAAATTGAGGAGCTCAATCTCGCCCCAACACACATTTTTCAGGCTTGTTTAGTTATTAATAAAAAAAGAAAATCACGTCTTTTAGCAACTAGATTTTCAATTTTTTATAAAGGAAATTAGGATTGATAACATGTTTAACCTTATGGACTACAGTTTTGATGTCATGTCTTTGCCTAACCACTAATTTTGTCTTTTTCTTAGAATAAATGTTACTACACTTGCTCTGCTTTTTAATCGCTTTTGTTTATAATGCACTGATACACTTGGAGTTCATTTAACGTCTCATTAATTGTCTTTCAATCGGCTGCCTTTCATTTTTCATTGCTCTTTGCAATTATTAGTTTGCTAGCACTCTTTCGTTTACCTTTCAGCTAATTTGCAATTTGCTGGCTTATACACTTTTATTAATACATAACGCTCATATTCTTTCTGTACTTAACAAATAATTCTGTATCATTTTATTCATATTATGTCTGATGTAACTAACCTCAAATCCGTCAGTTACAAATTAAATTGCATTAGACCTTCCGAACATTTATCATATCTGAAACTCTGAATGTAACCCTTCTAAAACCTACTTTGTTTTGTGCTAACTTTTATACACCAAATTATTTGTTACTGCTGCTCACATCAAGTGCACTTATTAATGTAAAGTATTGATTATCCTGCAATAGATAAAATATTTAATTCTATGCTCATGTTGACCTTATTCTTTTAGTTAATTAAGCAATCAGAATTTCTATGGGCAGTGAACCATTACAGTACATGTCTAGGTATATGTGTATGTATACGTATGTTTCCTGTTAAAGAAAAAATGTTAAATAGTACTGGAGTTCAATACCAAACCGCGAAGTGCGGAACTGTTTCTACCGCGCACTTATACGAACACTGTTATCAAACTACGCGCGAAAGAACTGTTTCTACTCGTAATTATGTTCTGTTTCTATTACGCAGATGCTTAGGCAGGCAGAGGCGCACATAGCAATAATATTAAATCACACGCAAACAGCCGCTTCAACAACACCTTTATGCTGACAACCTACTGCGAATATGCCGAAGCGTAGGCGCACCGAACACTAGACAGCATGCGTGTACTCACGCGTACCTCAATAACTCCTACGGTGGCTGATCATGAATCACCAACTCGAATCACCTACATTAAGTGATGACTAACGAATGGCAGTTGCAAAATACCTGGATCCGTCCGTGCAGGTCTTCCCGGCTATGCTTCCCACTTGCGTCAGTTGATGACGGTTGTTGGTTTCCTGGCTTCCAAATCCCAAACTGCAGTGTCCGCAGGACGTCGGCAACCCATGGGCAGTTACTCTGCTCTCGGCGCTCCTCAGGAAAAGCCGGAATTATCGCTCTTAGCTGGCACTGAACCAATTGTAAAACTAAGTCACCCAGCGTGCATTTATGTTCGTGACATCAGCATATAAATTTACTCGGAAAACTCAAATCAGTTCTGACGAGCTCTGCCAAACGGATCGTTTCGGCCGATGCAACGCGGCATGCGCATACGCATTAGCGCGGGGTGCATCCACACATATTGGCACGGTATGCGCAAACACATTGGCGTGAGCTTAAACCTTCATTGGCGTTGATAAAACTAATTTTTTTATTGTACGAACAAACGATAAAGAATATAGCTGTACAAATTCGCAGTTATTAGCAATGCTACTTCAAACACACTCAGGCGAGCAGGGTCAAGCTGCTCTTACACTTCATACAGATTGAATTCTTTGAAGCCGAATTTCTGAATGGTTGTCTTTGAAATAGTCGATGTGTGTACGGGCGTGCTATCATCCACTGCCATCACATATTGACAAAGATTATCGCATCACTTTTCTTTTATAACATGTCTAAATTGTTGCATAAAAAGTATAACATGCTCGGTCTTTAAAATCAGTTCTTCTTCTTCTTCTTCCTCTTTGATTAGGCTTGTCGCCTGTTTTTCATCGATGTCGCCTCGTTATTCTATAGAGCTGTGGGATGATGATACCCATGATTGTATCCAGCGTTTTGGTGGTTTTCCTTGTAGTGCTGTTTTGGCTAATCTGCTGTCGTCCATCCTTACAACATGCTCGTACCACTCACTTGTCCTCACTCGTGCCCATCTGACTACATCTTGGATTGCTAGTCTTCTTATTTCGGAGCTTCGGATCCTGTTCTGTGCTGTGTGTTAAAATCAGTTAACAACGTAAAATGAATACGCTTTTTTGTGGTTTCGTCACCTTCACCTTCTTCGGGGATGGTAAACCTAGATGATGCCATTCCAATTCTCTTTATAAAAACGGGCATAACAAAGAACAATAATTTCATCCCCTGTAGTCTGTAACAATGGAGTCGATAATTTCCTGCGTTCTGCCTGTGCCATGAGATAAACATTCAGCACAACATTTCATTCGTTTTTTTAATTTTCGAAGAAAAATCTTCATCGATTCTCTAATTAGACGAAATAAGCCACTTAAGAGTGCGTCAATAGTAAACGATGGGGAAGAGTCGCCGTAAAAGCTTACAGAAGTGGTTTAATCTCTTTTCTCAAGAATTTCATCATTGCAATTTTTTTAAATTTGGTGCAAATATGCACGTACAGTGAGCGATTTGTCGTGAATAACTAAATACAATGAAACAAAGTTCTTACCTACGGCAGCTGAGGTACCGGCAAATAATTGAACGATAAAACTTTCCTTCGGTTCTTATTCTAACAAGGTTGAACGGGAAACTTTTGGATCTTACTAAATGAAGTCATAAATGAAATTACAGTCCTTTTTATTCGGTATAGAAGGTAAAACTTTCATTTATGTAGCGCCCTATCTCAAACGATCGAAAGGAGAGGAAAGCTGCATCAAGTAAACAGATTACATTTTCTAGATACTCGAAGCCAAATAACACGAAAGAATTTTATAAAGTCAATTTGGCTTAGAAACTATTGTTATTACGTAGAACTCTACATTGAATAACAAAAATTCCTGATTCACTTCTTTGAGTCGTCACATTTCGCAGATGCAGCGTTTTTCTACTTTTATTACAGCTGAATATCTCTTTCGCTCTTGTCGAGCCTGTTTTCCTTCGGACATAATGTATTGCGGCCGCCGTTATTGTATTTTATGTCAAACAAATTGAATCCGCAAATTTAAATTATAAATCTCTCAGTACAATTTGAAATAGCTTCATTTGATAACTAGGAAGTGTTTCGTATCAGCTTTTACCAATTTTGTTGGAAAAAAAAATACGTTACAAGTAATCTGTAAAGGAGCAAAATGAGCTCATAAGCCTATTACGGACGATTATGGGCCGGGAGTCAGTCCGAATTGATTAAAAAAATTAAGAAGAGTTATGAGCTTGTCCTAAACACACCTTCTTTATTGAATAAGGAATTAACCTGAGTAAATGTAGTTAACACACAGTAGATGTGCGTTATTATAAACTATTAGCTTAATTGGCGACCTCAGAGTATTAATAAAAAAGCTTGGAGTGGAATATTGGAATTGACAATCTGGTAGACGGATACGGTCGCTTATTTCATATGTAATCAACTTGAACATAATTCGCCCCCCTGTAGACTGTTGTTTACCCAAATAGAACATTTTATTGCTTCCCTAAGCTCCGGGAATGTATATTTATAGGATTACCATACCGAGCGCTCTTTACGCCTGTTGATATATTTTCCACTCGCAGTATGCAAATAGAGCTCCAAAGCTAAAAATAGGATTAAACAGTAGTGCTGGGTTTATGAAAGTTAAAAATAGGATTAAACAGTAGTGCTGGGTTTATGAAAGCGAGGTTTAAAAGCTTGTGACTATACGTAAATAGTAAACACTAATAGCCCAGGCATAATAAATATCATGCCTCAAAAAATGTAATTCTGATTTTTGGCACAAATGTTCCTTAGCACTCTAGGAACGACCCTTTAAAAGTCCCCACCTCTGAGGTGCCGGCGTCGTATTAAGGAGGCCTTGGCTAGAGTTTAAGAATAGTAGTTTGTATACCAAGGCACTGAAGTTTAACTTTTTATCACGAATGTGGATTTAGTTGCGGAGGCCCGTAGAGCATCTTTTATAAAATAAATGGCCGTAAAATATATATTTTTTTATTTAGAGTGTATTTATACTGCCTTAACTACTAGGTCTTACGGCACTGTTGTAATATATGTACATATACATGGTAAATTACAATGAATGGAAGATATTAATTTCTTTGAGATACGCAATTAATTGTAATGTCTTTTCCAATGCGGTTTGGTGTGAGGGCCTTATGTTGTGTTTAATACGAGCGTCTGTAAATTTAGTACACTCGGAAATTATGTGTTTCACTGTAAGAGTAACTTGACACTTATCACAGGTAGGTTGTGTTTTCCGTTGGAGTAGGTAGTCATGTGTGATCCTTGTGTGGCCGATCTTGAGTCGAGTCAGCACAGTCTCCTCTTTCCTATTGAGATCCTTGTTGTCATTCCATCTGAGTGGGAGTGTAGGTTTGAAGTATTCCTTCGTTTCTGCCAAGTTTCTCCATTCAATATGCCATTTTGTAATTACTTTGTTTTTCAGAAAGGCTTTTATGTCTGAACTTGTAGCGGATATGGTGTTGTAAGATTTTCTTAGTGTCGCCTCCTTTGCATACTTGTCCACTGTCTCGTTACCATGTATGCCTATATGTGATGGGATCCATAGATATTTTACTTGTTTATCAGCCATTTCGATAAGATGTCGGGTGTTAGTTTTTTCTTTGATATATTCGTTCTGTGAGTAGATGTTTTGTAAGGCTTGGAGGGCACTGAGGGAATCGGTAATAATAATGAATTTGTTATCTTGGCTATCCAGGATATATTTCAGAGCTTCTTTTATTGCGTATAGTTCTGCGCTATAGACTGTTGCCATATCGTGTAGTCTGAATTGTAGGTTTGTTTTATCCGTCAAGACCGCGCATCCGACAGAGTCATTTAGTTTCGAGCCGTCAGTGTAAATTTCTTTACATTTATCGATATCGAGAATTTCATAAAAACCATTTTTGTAGATGGCAGGAATGGTGGTCTCTTTACAGTACTTTGTGAGATCAATATTGATTTTTGGAGGGGAGAGGATCCAGGGAGGAGGAGATGGATGTATTGGGGTGTTTGGTAGTGTTATATTGTAATCTGACAGCAACTGACGGGTTCGTATATTAAGAGGGGGAAGGATTCGTTGGGATCGGGAATATAGATTTTGAAATAATGGTTGATTGATTGCATTAGAGTATGGATGGTTTGGATTACTGTTGATTCGTGAGGTATAGGCTAATAATTGCGTTGATAGTCTATAACTTAATGGGAGTTGTCCAGATACTGAGTAGAGATTTGCAATTGGACTGGTTCTGTGTGCACCTGTAGCAAGTCGGAGGCCATGGTGATATATGGCGTATAATGATGATAGAATATTGTTGTTGCTAGATCCATAGATGCACAGACAGTATTCGATTTTAGTTCTAATAAGAGCGTTGACTATGGTCAGTAATGTTTGTGTGTTTGTTCCCCACTCTTGATGCGAGATGATTTTTATAACATTAAGCGACCTTCTGCATTTGTCTATTGTTTGTTTGATGTGTGGAATCCAGTTTATCCTTTTATCCAGTACGAGGCCTAAATATTTAACTTCATCTACGTATTTGAGAGGTGCATTGTAGAGTTTTAAGGTGGGGGTGTAAGGTTTGTGTCTTCTACTAAAGTTAATACATCTTGATTTTTCTGTTGAAAAGAGTAGTCCGTTTTTATGGGACCACTGTTGTATATTTTTAAGCGCCATTTGTAGTAGTTCTTTCATGGCTTTTGGTTCGTTGGTAGATGGATAAATTACAAGATCGTCAGCAAATAGCGATGCTTGTATACCTTTAGGTAGAATATCCATAATGTCGTTGATAGCGATTAAGAAGAGGGTCACACTGATTACCGAGCCTTGGGGTATTCCGTTTTCTTGTATTTGTTCATTTGATAGTTTGTTTCCAAGACGGACTCTAAATGTTCTATTTGTTAAGAAATTCTTTATGAATTTTAACATTCGTCCTTTAAATCCCTATTTGACCAGAGTATAGATTATTTTATGCTTCCATACGGTGAAAATATTATTAAATTACTGGTTTAGAAATTCCCCACTCGGCTCGTTCCTCGTCTCGTCTGTAATCATCTAAACTCCTTTTCCGGCCTTATAACGTAAATAACTATTTCTATTTTGAATGCAACAAAATATCATTCGGAAAAGTTGTTCATAATCCAAAATTATGGCCTTATGCTAGATTTCAGAAATATCGAATAATTTTTATGAAACTTTGATTAATAGGACTTGCAAAAATGCTTCGATTAATAATATAAACTGATAACGTACTTTATCGTGTTTCTATGTAATAAACACGCGGTTGCTCCTTCTGGTTCTTGCTGCTCGTAGGGAACAAAGGAACATTTGTACCAAAAATCAGGACTACAAATTTTTTTTTGGTTTTCCTTAAACTTTGTTTAATATACCTGTGGTTATAAATAATGCAGCATAGTGTAGATGATATTTTAAATTGTAGAAAGCGTATTTGGAGTGTTAAGAAACTTTTTGTTGATATTATATATTACCTAGCAAAAGCGGCTTTCCTTTGCTCTACTTCTCTTTTCATGAAACATGTACAATAGCGTATTGTCTTACATCACAATGAATCAAGAATTTGGGTTAATATCTTATTAAACCCTCATAATATTTCGACATAGTCCTTGAGCATAGAACATTTTTCAGAGGAGCTTTTGAAAATTATTAATATCTACAATCAACGTTTATTTGTAACCATTACTTGTCAGCATGAATTTTAATCAAAGATAAAACAAGTACAATTCTACATTTCTGCCACACCACGTAAGACGGTTAAACAAGAAAGGAATTTCATGTGAAATAGATTATAACCACGCCTAAAACCTTAGAAGCTTGTTCTTGAGTAGCTAACCAAATTTAATCTGTCTTATAAGCAAGTAATTACAGTTTTAAATTAATAAAAATGTCAAAACCTCTCTGCGTGGCTTTACTGGAAAGCTGAAGCCGTGTCAGACATTTCCTTTTTCAATTTAAATATAAAATTAAAGATTGAGTTGAAAAACATAATGGGAATATAATTCTACCAATAGTATTTGTCTATACAAGTTTCATAAAGGAGTTTTTTACAATTAACTAAAATAAAACTGCATTTCAACAAATTCCCAAACTGCAATTATATGAAAAAATGATTATGATTTATCGGTCTGGAAACTCAGTTCATGGTCAGGAACGCAAGATTAACTTCTAATAATTCCATTTGCAAAAACTGTGAGTTATAAAATTTATTAAACGCCTCAAGGCAAACGTGAGGTAGTCGGGCACTGCCTTTTTATGACTATTAATTCGATTCTTATAGACGAATTCGTAGGAAGAAGATTAGCTAACTAACCCACGCATATTATTTGCTTCTTATAAACTCGCAATATATCTACCCTGTATTAAGTGGTATGCAAATTGCATGGATACCGGCAATTATTAATTTTATTGAGGGTCTGTTGCGTAACGAATAAGTTTAGCCTTACTATATCTTTTAAACTAATTATTGGTGCTGTTTTATACTTGATTAGAATTCTTGAGTATTAATAAAGGGTGTCCAAATTTGAGGTTGGATTTTAATTCGTTAATAAAACGCGTCAATAATTTGAAAATATAAGATATTTTAATGAAAACTTAAAGCATATACGTAACGATTAAACATATAAAAGATAATATCAGATAAATGTCCTTCTCGGTTCGTTTTTTTTTTCAAATCTTCAACGACATTTAAACATGAACGAGGGTCTATTTAATCAATTACGCGTGTAATTTTTGCCTTTAGGTCTGTAATTGTCTGTAGACTATTGGCATATACTTTGCTTTTCACATAACTCCACAGGAAAAATCCAAAGGCGTCAATTCGCAAGATCTTGACGGCCAATTGATGTCACCATATCGAGAGATAACTCTACCTCTGAACTTTGATTGCAGTAAAGTTATTGTTTCGCGCGCTGTGTGACATGGGGCACCATCTTGTTGAAACTACATGTCACGCAAGGCCATAGCGCAAACATTTCTTGCAGTTTCTGCAAAACTTTCCTCATATTTGTAATGGGTTTGTACAATAAATATGCGTTGCTGAACCGTGAACCGTAACTTAAATAACTTAAATGGTACTGTGTCAAAATGACAACTATAAAATATTAGCGCTGTATGTTTGTCAGATAGCAAATACCGCGAAATTCAAAATCTAAATTGAAATTTGGACACCCTTTACTTTAATAAAAGCGTTAGCGTGATATTCCACCAACGCAACGGTTTGTCACATTTATTTAAAAATTGCAGTGCTAAAAGTTTTTATAGGTTGCAGGTGGCTGGGTATAAATATAATAACTGCAAGTTATAGAATCCCTAAAAATATTTTTTCTGTTGGTCATATTTTAAGTCATCTTTTTACTATCTAAATCCTAGAATAAAAACGGCAGCTTAAAACACAACGTGTTTTAAAAATTTTAAAACACGAAACAAATATAGCAACAATAAGGGTTTATTAAATGCGTTTTTGTATCTTGAAGTGTTACATTTATTTGTTTAAGGTAAGCAATTACATTCCCAAACTGCTCAATGCGCAGGTTTTCTTTAACTTTTAAGGATGACTTCAGCATCGAATTGTAGCCTGACTGGCTGGTTTAATTTAATTTAATTTAATTTAATTGCTACAACTACCAGACTGAAACTGGCTTCCCAGGAATAGCTCAAAAAATGCCAAGATCCAAATAATAAACTCAGTTAGTAACGTAGGATAGAAACACAGAATAACTTCTTATCCATGTATAATAATTTTTAACTAAATACATTAAATTAAATTGTATTCAGCACATGAAATAAGAAAATGTAACGATGTTTCGCTAGCTGGTAATCGGACGGTGATACTCTATTTCGGGAAAGCTTGTATATACATTAGTTCTAGTGTCGTGTAGGCATCGCGCAGGACCTGGACAGATAATATGACAGGTTAGCAGATCGCCACGTAATGGCGGACAATAACAATATACTCGGTCTTGAAATTGTTAAATATACGAAACTGTGGTCAATATCAAGTTAAATTGTATGCATACCTAGTGCGTCTTGTGTTTAACGGTGGAACTCCAGGTGTTCAGTTGGCGGGCGACGAATTTAATTTGTTTTACCTGCCATTTGTTTTACTGCCCCAGGTAAGTGAATTTCGATCCAATATGCGTGTTTATGGACGATGGCTTCTGGCTCGTTCGGCGGGACCTCCTGGTGCACGTTTCTCGGCTTCGGAGATGCCAAGTTACTCCAGACGCAATTAACAGGCCTAATTACGTCTGTGTCGCTGTCCTGATGCTGGGAAACTTGCTTCACGGACGGAGTCGTCACCGGCGAGCTCGATTTGGCCTCCCGGGTATCCAAACCTTGGAGAACGTCGTCGGTGAGTTCGGCAAACCCTCCTTGTAACTAGGTGTTCGACGTCGTCGTCGTCGCGTCTGAGACGGCTTTCTAGGTCACTGAGTGCTCGGGGAATGACGCTGAAGAGTCCAAAGACAATCCGAGCGTCCAGGAGCTCGAGGGAACAACGTTGAAGAGTCCTAAGACAATCCGAACGTCCAGAAGCTTGAGGGAACGACGTTGAAGAGTCCGGAGGCAACCGAACGTCCAGGAGCTTGGGGGAACGACGCTGAAGAGTCCGGAGACAATCCGAACGTCCAGGTGCTTGGGGGACGACGTTGAAGAGTCAGAAGACAATCCGAACGTCCAGGATCTTGAGGGAACGACGTTGAAGTGTCCGGAGACAATCCGAACGTCCAGGTGCTTGGGGGACGACGTTGAAGAGTCAGAAGACAATCCGAACGTCCAGGAGCTCGGGTAACTAGTCGGGGTCCTCTCGAAGAATCCGGAGACACTCCTGAGAGAGCGTAAGCAAGGAGAGGACTGGGAAAATTCTAGGAAATTCTGTCTTGTTGGGGCTTCGATTTCTCCTTTTATACTTGGTGCGGGCGTAATCAGAGATTCGTATCAGGTCGCTGGAGCGGGGATTCGTAGTCTAGGTGCGTAGTGGTGTTAATGCGATTGTTCGCGGTGACGTCTAGTCGTGCTTTCGGCGCGGTGCTCCGGTACCTAACGTGGTGCAAGACAAGGGGGAACGCGCAAATTAATTTTTAATTTATAAAATCGCGTTCGCGCTGGGCGAAACGTTACAGAATAATGCTGCCAAAGTGAAGCATGTGACGCTTCTTGCTGCAAATCAAATGAATTAAATATAAATGGAAATTAAATAATCGCAGACTTACCTTCTCGTCTAAATAGGCAAGAATTACTTACCTCTTCTGTTACCTAGAAGACTTTGTTATTTTCTCACCAATGGCAGAAATTTTAATAAACCTTCTTCTAAGCAGCTTTAGACTTCACGGGCAACACATTTTCTCGCAATAGATTCCCTTTCTTTAAAATATTTTCAGGAATTTGATTTGACTTTGACATTTTCGTTTATAAAATAAACAACATATCCATAGCGACTCTTGACCAACGTGGTTGATCAACAGAAAAAAATTTGAATGACACTCTTTCGAAAACGCTTAAAGTATCTCGGGTGTCTATGCAACTCGACTGCGTCTCGTTGCATAACAACACCCTCGAACTTTAAGCTTGTATTTTACTCGTATCATTAATAACTATAACAGATAGCGAACCTCGAGAGCAACGCATGTAGACATCATTAGAGCTTCTGAACTTCAGCATGCTCAATATGAAACTAACATTGTAGCACGTAACTGGTCTCCAAAGATTGGCAACAGTATGTTGAACATAAAAAAACATAAATCAACACCAGTTTCTAATGCATCGGTAATTAAATTAAAACGTATTTAAACATGTTTAATGAAAATTATTTCGTTTTTACTGATGCATTTGTAGAGAGAATTCTGATTTACATCGATTTGTGAAATCAAATTTAAACAAAATTATCAATGCGCGTCCTATAACTAACACACTTATTGTAGAAACGCAAATTAAATAATATTGAATTATATGTCTTCTCTATCCAGTATATCAATTTTTTGAACTACTCGATGGAGTGCAGCTTTTCAAACTTTATATCAATATCACTATTTTACTTACGACAAAATATCGAACAAAACTTTAGAAGACGAAATGTCAAACGTATGGTGACTGTTTTATATCAATTTCTATAATTATCTGAAAATAATGCAAAATTATTATACAATAACCTTAACAGTTGTTAATCAACGTAATAATAAACTAGGAAAATGATATTCACGAATAAATAGACAAACCGATATTTAAAGTATCTGGCACTTCCTATGCTTTTGTCTATACCAAACATTATTATTGTTTTTTTATCTAGAAGCTTTTGAATGCGTAAATGCTCAAATCCCATTTAATATTCATCATCTACGAAATTCTTGTAAATCTTGAAAGTTTTCAATATCAATAAAACCATTTAACTACATATATCAATCTTAAGAGAGACAATAAATTTAGGTGATCGTCTTGGTATTCTTTAACAAATAAGAGTTAACTGGCATGGAAATTCTTAACATCATTCCTGAAGCTAAGTGTTATACAACAACAATTGTAAAATCACCAACAGACAGTACACATTCATTTCTTTCTTCATGATGTCAGTCTTTTCCATAAATTTCCAGCTGTTTCGACTGTTACGATCTTTCTATGCCGTTGGATTTAGTTTGCCGGTTCCCTAATATGTTCGTTTGCGCACCTTTCTATTAATTGCCTGGCGACATAATCTGCCTAATTGTATTTATTATTGTTTATAAGAATGACGCTGCAACTAGTTTTCTGCCTGTGGAAGGGGAAATTGCATTGAAGTTCTTTAAACGAATGCTAATGATAGGTACGTTTTGTGCTATGTGATTACGAGCATTTTAAGGTTTTTATGGCAATTTCAGCATTGGATCCGGTTCTACAAGCTTACCAGGCATAATCTTATCTTGAAGTTCTATTCTCGTTTCGTTGGGGTATCTGTGAACTGCATTTCGGGTGTGTATCGAATATCGCAACCATGTCGCTGGTTCCGCCACCAGTGCTCTATATCAACGGCGTTATCTCATCGATACCGCCTTCTTATGAACGCCGATGCCGCCATGAGTTACAGCTGCCTTTCCGCTTCTTGGAAAACGGGTATGCCCGGTTTGAAAATCCTGGCTTGGTTCTGCCCCGCCCTTGCTCATATATTATGCTCGTATATTTTGACTATCGCGCCTGTTCTTTCGGTTCGCTTCCTCCTTCCCACTACCTAGTTCAGCGACCTTTAAGCTTGTTCCATGTCGTAGAATATGTACGGTGTCTGCCGAGTTTTATCAACGTCATCGTTTCTTAGCATAAGGCAGAACTGGTACAATACGTTTATGGAAGACTTCTTGTTTAAACCACTTGGAATATCTGTCTTTAGTATAGATGAAAATTTTACTGATGTAACCCATCCCATTTTTATTCCCTTGGTAACCTCACGTGGACTTTCATTTCCTAATTTTATTGAGTTCTCGATTTGTTTTCCATTTCTCATTATGTTTTGATGAATTAGCTTTCTTCCAACCATGATAAGTCCTACGATTGAGTGGCTCTGCAATACTTATATGGATTTCAATTGCCTGTTGAATTTGTTCGGTATTATATTATAATTTCTCATGTCTCTTTTAAGCCCTTTCTTTATTGTTTCGTTTAGATTGCGACATTCTAGATTCTAGGTTTTTAGTTTTTACGCTGCCTTTGGTGGCGTCTCGTATTTTAAGGTAGCCATGATCGAACTGTTTGGTCCAATTTACTCCTAAGCATCTTCAATCGGTTTCCCCGGCTCAAGTTCGCAAATTGTTCAAGTTGATGGTTACGTATTTTGAAAACGCGCTCGAGGCTAAAGGACGGAAACATGGGGCGAGGAAGGTTGTAATCTCGAGATAGAGTCGCTGTCGTTAATTAATTTGACTTCTCTCATATGCGTTTCTTTGCTGACGTGCGTTTTTTGCCATCTTCTGTTTACTCTGTGGATATAGACTTCTCCAATTCCATATCTTTCCTTGCATCGCCCGCAGACAAGGCATAGGTAGGACCATCGTCAACCTAACCATCTATCGAATATATAAGGTCCCGGGTGGTGTAGCTTGAACAAGCGTCCACGTTCGATCAGCAGAATTAAACAACGCTCTTTCTGGTCAGAACTTGGATGGGAGTTCCATGGCTGCTTTTCTCGGCGCCTCGTGATACGGCTGTCACGGAAATAGTTGGTCCCGGATGTCATAATAACATATTGCCAGTCGTTAGTGTGGTTGGAGGTCCTCATAAAATGTACAGCAACGCCTATAATTGGCGTAACGGGTGTTGGCTGAGTATCAAAGTAAATAACGTGGCCATCTTTCCCAAGGAGAATTTATCTTCCTTGTGTACAAACAGGAATGACCGACAATGAGGGGCCCCACATTGCGCATTGAGGGGCTGCGAGATGCTGTATTTGTATGTAATAACAGCCCGCTGGAATTATTATTCTTCCTCTTATCTTTCTTCTCTTATAGTAGGCGCCCAGCCTATTTTTCTTCTCCCGTCTACGGTGCTGAATCTGTGGATGACTTCTAGCTCTTCAAATTATTGTTAAGTGAATCTATTTATTTACTTTACTTCTTTAACCGTTTGCAGAGAAACTGTAAAGCCAAACGGGTTAAGAACCTGTCAGGTTTTACACGCTACCGTGAAGCCGTTTCAGGGTCTTTGCTTATTGAAGAGTTAGACTGTACACACAGTGAGGTCACTTAAGAAATGGTTAATTTAAATTATGTTTGTAAATGTGGAATTGCTAGTTGCATTATGAGTAGCAATAGATTTGTTTAAATTATCCCCGTGCGTGGTTTATTGGGTACTTTCTTTTACATTGTAAGGCGATTTGCAGGATAGGTTTAGAATAACTAAACGTAGGCTTATCAGGTACTACAAATAATGTAACAAGAGAAAAACCTGTGAACACACATCCCAGACGATCTCGGTGGTTTCTACTTCGCAGTTTGGGAAATTCGGACTTGCATAGGTTTAACATTAATTACGTGTTATCTAAAACATCCACAATTCTATCGTTAAAAATCACGCCCATTCCTCGGCTGTAATTAGCTGGAGCACGTATTTTTTTGCAGGGCTGATTAGTTTTGTGCGTTATCGTCATATAAAAATTGCTTTGTGTTCTAAATACTGTTATGCCCTGCAATTGTTTTTAGCATAAAAATATTTTAACCCAAGTCTTTTTGTTCCTATTATCTTTACAGTATGGCATTTTAAATTTGATTATGCGATTTTTTTATGCTCTGCGCTATCATTCTTCTGTTTTAATGTCTACTTTGGCTACCAGTTGGTTGTCTCTTTCTGTATTAAAATTGACTAACAACGACACAATTGCTAATTTGTTGTTGCTTTTTAATATATAGTCTATGCCGATTCTGAGTGTTCCATTTGATTTTATCTAAGTTTTCTTTATTTTGATTCGTCAAAGAACGCGTTTATAATATATACGTATATACCTGGCATTCTTTTAATTTACTAAGTGATTCCCTCTGTCATTTCAGTTTCCTAACGCAAGGTTTCCGGTATGTATCGTACTGTTTCACATTCACAATGCAAATTGTAATGGTGTACCATCTCTTGATGCTTTTTAAACGTTCATGTAATGATTTTACCTCTACCTCTAAGTGTGTTGTCGGGACAATGTTCATATATTTCTTAAATTGTACTTCTAATCCGTTCTGGTGTTGCGTTAGACATTGAAATGCGATAATATTATCCGTAACCAGCACTTATTCATTTTGTATTTGCCAATATGATAAGAAAAGACATTTATTAACAAAGGCCAAACATCCTTAATGAAATGTCAAATCAATGCTTATTGAAACTATAAAGACCTGAGAATCCAAGAATTTTAATCAAGCATTTTTTAGATGTTTCTATTCGACATTTTGATGTCGAGGTAACTGTGTTCAAAATCTTTTATTTAAATTAGCCGATTCACCACACTTCTAAAGAAAAATTGCAAATAGCACCGCCGATAAAAAACAGTTGTTCTAGTATTTTGCAGATAATCGACTACATATTACATTAAATAATATAATTAGTTTGATGTCTTACGTTCTTCGGTCAAGTAGTTATCAGTCAGTAGCTTCTGGGTAGCCAATTTTCATATGTCAATTATATGTATAACTCGGTTGCCATACTAACAGCAGATCTAACAGCCGTTAGCTATAATGAAAGTCCTAATTTCCGTCGTCAAATGGCATAGGAAAGCGTAGGGATTGAGCACATCCTAATAATTTACTTCCTATTAAAGGTGAAGCTGAACCAGGTTGCCTTCAGGAGCCGAGGCTCCCCATACCCTATGCTGGAAGTGGTCGACGCTCAAAAACTAATATTCGCCCAGGTTCCGAAGGGCGAGTCCACGGAGACAATCGATATAACGCAATCTTTAAACAGAGTTCTGGCGGAAAACGTTTACGCAAAGGACCCTTTGCCTCCATTTGATGCGTCAATTAAGGATGGATACGCTGTAAAAGCAACCGACGGGGCCGGAATTCGTACGGTCCGCGACGTTGTTGCGGCTGGAGATGTGGTAATTCAGTAATCGAGTTATTTTAGATGGGTCTCGGTTCTCTTAAACTTATTGCCTTGCAGCCCTCGAGTCGCCCGCTGGAATCTGGCGAAATTATTCGAATTAGTACCGGAGCGGCTGTCCCCGAAGGGGCCGATGCCGTTGTTCAGGTTGAAGACACTGCCTTGGTGAAGGCTACTCCCGATGGCTCTAAAGAACTTGAAGTTGACATTAAAGTGGCGCCGAAACCGCATCAAGATATCAGGTCAGTTATTAAAATTCTTATGGGAGAAACGATACTTAAACCGCTTTTCCGTTTAGGGCTGTCGGAAGCGACATCAAAGCCAACGAACTTGTTTTAACGGCAGGCGATTCCATTACTGCTGGTCATATTGGAGTACTTGCCACGGTTGGAAAGACTAAGATCAAAGTTTATAGGTAAGTTTGAAGTAAAACAATTTTTCTTACCGCTGAAAGGGTCGTTTGATATATTTAAGATCTGTATTCTGAAACCTTTTAAGGTAAGTAAACATGGTTATCGTGTATAGTATGAATAGTATATCAGTGTGTAGTAGAACCCAAATTTAATATTCACTGGAGTAATTGATCGTTATTACTCATAAAATATATTATATTTCTCTATTTCCACCATGGTGATACCACAAGGATCAACTCTCGCTTTCAAATAATTTCAGGAAATGTTTGTATTCCTTTTGAAAATGTCGGCAACAAAAGTACATGATTGAACTGAAATGGAAAACGTCAAATTAGTTTCAAATTGTTTTCATTTCTGACCAATCACGTACCTCGGTACGTACACAGCAATAGTGGATCCTTTCCTAATTTCCCAATGTAAATTTCCCTATGTATGATTGCTGATACTCTACGAGACACACTGTATATTTATTATAGTAATAAGTACAAGAGTAATTACACAAAACGAAACAAGGAAGTCATATATGAAAGGAAAAGTGCCTCTATAATTTATTGTATCTATAACAAAATAATTTTGGATCATATACAGAGTGTTTGTAAATCGCTAGACAGCTCTTAACTTCGCTAATAAAGAGATATATTTTTTTTATTTAAAAGAGCCTACAAATTATCATAAGCATTGGCTTAAACCACGGCATCATATTTTTGTGTAATGATGCACAACTTTGGTTAAAAATGAAATATATTTTTATATGCATATTTGAAATCAGTGCTAAAAAAGGGCAATAATATAAGTTTTGATTTTTTTACTGTAAGTCGGCCATAAGTAAAAAGTGCTCATGTCCGAATTATTCCATTACACGTACTAAAACAGTTGAAAACTGATTTTTAAATAGGAAAATATGAGTTGCATTAAGCAGTTGAAGACTACAATAAAAGAGCGTTCCAACGATGTATCATATTGGCCATTTAAAAGTAGCTTTAAAAATACGTAATTGTTATTGTGTAGCATAAAATAAAACAACAACCAATAAACAAATCTGGTGTGATACACACACAAGTTCCTTTTGCAGTGATCTTATAATTAGCCAATTATTTTTAATTTTTAAGCATTTGTCAAAATTTTTCAAATTAAAAATTCTTCAGAAACCGTACAAAATACAGCGATAGTTGAAGAGACAATTTTTTTCTAAAATTTTAAGCTGAATTCAAAAATATAATAATATGCCGGGTGTTCTATTTAGTAGTACTTGATAAAAAAAGGAAAAGAAAACAGAAGAAACCCATTTTAGAGGTATTCAACTGGAAAATCGCCTATGTCACATCAACACACATTAAAAATGTAATAAAAATGTAAAGTTTGAAAAACATCATTAGAGCCGGTTTTGAAAAAATCGAAAAAAACAGAAAAATCACAAGAGTAAACACCATACTTCCGGTTATGCGATTTTCTTCAAAAGCTTGGTGTCGCATCTAGATAGTACAAAAAACTTATATATGAAGTTTCAACGCCATACCTCTTTTCGTTTTTGAGATATTCTGTTCACAGACAGACAGACAGACCAATGCACAAAAACATGTTTTTTGGGTTCAGGGGATTCTAAAACGTAAAGATCTCAATTTATAATTTTTGGGGTGAATCCAATACTTCCTTTATTGTAAAAGGAACTTAAACAGGTACCAAACTAATAGCCACAATAATTTAACGTCACATGAACGATTGAAAACTAATAATAATCACGAAGGTTGAATTCACATGTCCTTAATTAATATCTAGAGTCAACCGGGGTGATTGTGATAGGTATTTACAAAGTTAATATTCCCACTGTAATAAAATTTACAATTTTAAATATTTTTATCTAGAATTTATACCAGTCACTCTTCGTACTTTGTATTAGTAATTAGCTTAATCATTCTTATTACTTCGAGTAAACGTCCAGGTTTGAAATTGTTTAATACATTTACGCAAGGTGTCCCTCCTTAAGGGGTGAATGTGACACTTCAATAATTTTCTAAATACACCTGTGGATTGAACTGGAGAATTTGTGACAGAAATTCGCGCTAAAGAATAGTACATTGTGTATCTAGGACGAAAAGCATAACATTCCCAGACGACTGTGAATATTGTTGGGCGAGGCGAATGTCGAGCCCAACAACACAGGAGTCTGGGAATATTGCTTTTTGTCCAAGATACACATACTATTTTTCCGCCAATCGATACGAGTAATTTAAAATTTAGGAAATAGTACTCGAATATTCCCTGCCTAGGCCGGGAATATTATTCCTGTACAGTTTTATTGTAAATTCCCTAGTAACGGCTGATGTAATGGAGTGTTTGACTTTGCTCAACAAAATTTTGTCAATAATGTGTCAGTTCTAGTACGATTGGCGGAAAATGTATTTTTGTGTATGTCATTTTTGTTTTTTTTTAAAGTATAAACATACAGTACACGAGTAAACATATTAACTATACACAGTAAATACACTGTAACGTATGAAACAACACAAAAAAGAGTAATTTAAATTTAAGAACTACATTCTTACAGTTCAATAATGTCTATAGGCCCAGGAAATTTCTCACGCAGTCTCAAATCTTGACGATGAATCTCGGGATCCGGTAAGGCTCCCAGTATTTGGTCGTATTTAATATAGGACACGTCCTTTTAATTATGAATAAAATGTCCTTTGCTTGAATCTACGCTCTTTAACCCCATGACTTTCAATTGCTCATCAATAACAAGTCCAGATTGCACAGAACATACATATCTATAGTTCATGCAGTTCCTTTTACCACCTTTAAATTTATCAATAAATATTTATTTGCCTGCCTGCCTGCATGTCGTCTTCATTAGGTATTTTCATTTCAATAAAATCATCCTTTGGCTTCAATTTCACTTTCTCCAGATTGCATGGTTAATTCCTTTTCTGGAGGCCCATCATCACTTTCACTCTCATCATTTTGGCTTTTTTAAAGAATTCTAATGACACGTGCAGGATTTGTAACTTTAATATAATACTAATCTTCTCTAGGAATAATCTCAGATGTGTTTATTATGTGTTTTACTGTTTTAACAGCAGCCTGAGATGGTCGTCTTACCTGGTGTTTCGTTTTGTTTTAATTTTGATTGGGTGAACTGAAGGCAGGTGATAGTTGTAGAGTTTGGTCAATTTCAGGCATTGTTGAAGTTTCGTTACTCATAATAGTCGCTGGAATTTGGGTATTTTCAGCAGTTTGTGGTAGTTCGTTGCCCTGCAGTGAATTATTCATAGACACATCCTTTTGTTGTTGATATCTCTTTAACTTTTTGGGATGATAGTTGAATTCATTGATTGCTTTTCTATTAACTCCAGGAATAGTTGAGTCATAAATATCGCTCTTTTTAAAACCCTTTATGATTCATTCTGATTTAAGAATCTTCCATTCATTCCCTATTCCCTATTAGATTAGAAAATGTATTTTTCGAAAGTTTCTGACCGATATTATTTCTTGCCCATTCAGTTAGAATGGAATCCTACTTTGATTTCACTCGTCGGAAAACTGCTATATCAAGAGGCTGCAAAACGCGGCTTGTATGAGGGGGAAGTTTAAGTATAACGACATCATTAGCAACAGCTGATTCAATTAAATCCACGCCAATGTGAGAAACATGCCCATCGTAAATAGGAAGACATTTTTTAAGAAAGCCCTTTTTGAAACCAGGATAAGAATGCCACTCCTGTCATCCATCCATTATCAGTAACAAAATAGGCTGTGTTTGGATAGGCTGCTTCATCTTTAATCATGCTATCCCACATTCTCTTGATGAATTATTGTGGGAGGTAAATATTGACCTGCAGCATTGATGCATGACAAAACCGTGGACATGTTTCCCCCACTGCCTCCTGTGACTGTTTTAGGGGGAACTCCTATTTCACAGACTACTCTCGTGTATCCAGGATCAGAACAAAACTCGGACTCATCACAATTCCAAAATATTCTGATGTTTCTCTTCCAGAATCCCTTCCAATTTGTCATAAAAGTTTTGAAGAATGAATGGGTCATCACCTTGACGTGCTGTAGCTCTTTCTACTCGTTTCGGTTTCTTCAAAGATAATCTGAGCCGTTCTTTAAAGCCATACCACGAGTCATCCCCTGGACGGTTATCTTTAAAGGGGGTGTGGATTTTATTTTTCATAGCATAATCTGAAACTACATTTTTACCTCTTCTTTTGAGAGGCCAATACCCCATTTTTTCATTATTTTTAACATTTTAATCAGATGAGTTTCTTGTTCTTGACTCAAAACTGTTTTCTTGTTGTCAGGTGTCATTATTGATTTCCGTGTTTTTTCCCTTTCCAACCTTTCAACTTAAGTATCAATATAGATTTTGGTATTTTAAACTGTTTAGATGCTCTAAGAGCTGCCTGCGCCTCTATTACTGTTTTTTCTTTTATAATTGCGTGGCATCTTTCTTTTCTTTTTCTTTTTCAGCCCTCATTCGCCCATTGTTGGACAAAGGCCTCCCCATATCTCTTTCAGACGTCTCTATCCTGCGTTCTGTTTCTCCAATTTAACCCTGCCGTTTTCTTTATGTCATCGGCCCATCGAAGCTGTGGTCTTCCTCTCGAACGCTTTGCTGTCCATGGCCTCCAGGTCTGGATTTTTTTATTCCAGCGGTTGTCGCTTTGCCTCATCGTGTGTCCACAGAATCTCCATTTAAGTGAGGCAACATGCTCTATGGCATCTATGACTTGAGTTCTTTGACGCACCCATTCGTTCCTTTGTCGATCGCTCAGCTTTATATTCAGCATTTGACGTTCCATGCTTCTCTGCGTCTTAGCAATTTTGTCCATATTTGCCTTAGTAAGCGTCCATGTCTGGGCGCCATAAGTGAGGACAGGGAGTACGCATTGATCAAATACTCTTTTCCGTAAGTTGAGTGGTATTTTCTGGTTTTTCAAGATCGTTGAAGTTCTTCCAAAAGCTGCCCAGCCTAGACGTGTTCTTCTACATATCTTCGCTGTTTGGTTTTCTTTATTGATTAATAATTTTTGCCCCAGATATATTCGTTGACCCTTTCTAAGTTCTTATTCCCTACTGAAATTATGTTTGGTTCATCCATATTGGTCATAAGCTTTGTCTTAGATGTATTCACGATGAGACCTATTTTTTCTGATTCGATTGTAAGATCGTTGTACATTTCTGTTACCTCTTCTAAGTTATCTGAGATTAGGACGATGTCGTCTGCGAATCGTAGGTGGTTAAGCTTTTCTCCATTTATTGTAATACCCTTTTGTTCCCAATTTGTTTTCTTGAATACATCCTCCAAAGCTGTTATACAGAGTTTCGGACTTATAGTATCACCCTGCCTTACTCCACGTTTTATAAGAAATGGTTTCGTTTCTATGTGCAGTTCTATTGTAGCAGCGGCTTCATCGTATATATTGTGCAGGAGTTGTATGTACCTGGAATCGATTCGACAGTTTTGTAGACCCCTTTCAATCGCCCAATGTTCTATGGAATCGAATGCCTTTTGATAATCTATGAAGATGAGATATAGCGGCAAGTTATATTCATTACTTTTTTCTATGAGGGTCCTTATTGTCAAAAGGTGGTCGCTTGTAGAAAATCCCTTTCTAAATCCTGCCTGTTCAATGGGTTGATAGTATTCCAACTTTTTAGAAATTCTAGCATTAATGATCTTCGTTAGTAGTTTATACAGTTGAGATAGGAGTGTTATCGGTCTGTAGTTTTCAAGTAGTTTTCTATCTCCCTTTTTAAACAGCAGAATTATTTTTGCAACATTCAAGTCCTTTGGTATTTTTGTCTGGTTCAAACATTTGTTAAAAAGCAATTTAAGTGCCCGTATAACTGGTTTACCTCATTTCTTTAGCAATTCATTGATGATATTATCTTGTCCAGGTGCTTTGTTATTTTTTGTCATCTTTAAGGCGTTTTCTATTTCATCTTCTTCTATGTCAGGTAGGTCTTCGGAGTTCACATTGATGATTTTTCGCTTTAGCTGTTCTTTAGTTTCTTCAGTGGGTTTTATTTTTGATTCATAAAGATTTTTATAGAAGTATTCTGTGGCGGAAATGATTTTATTCCTATCTCTGATCTCCACGCCATCTTTCTCCAATGCTATTATCTGCTGTCGGCCTCTTTGGTTTCTTAGACACTTTATTCCTTTGTTGTGTTCGATAAATTTAACAATTTTCTCTTCTGTTTTCTTGACTTTGTCTTCTTTTATCTTCTTTCTGATTAATTTGTTCATCTCTACAAATTCCACCGTGCCTCTCTTGTTTTCCTCGATTAGTTTGCGTCTTTTCTTGAAAAGTTCTTTGGTATTGTCGCTTAACCAGTCATTCTTGGACTTTTTCTTTTCCGCCAACTCCTTTCCTACTTCCATTAAGGATGTGGTTATTATGTTGTTAAGTTCATCAATGGTATTTTCTTCTGATAGGTTTTTTGATTGCAACTTAGCTTGTACTTTATTTTGATACTCTTCTGTTTTTTCCTCCAATTGGGTGGTATCTAACTGGATCGACTTGTTTATGATCATCCGGTTCCTTTCAAGTTTGAAATTTATTCTAAAGTTACATCTAACTAGCCGTTGGTCACTTCCTGTATGGAATCTATTGAGTACTGTTACGTCTGTTATTATCCTTTTATGAGATGATGTGATGTAGTCGATCTCATTTTTATACAGTCCATTTGGGGAGATCCAAGTCCATTTCCTATTTGGACGTTTTTTAAAGAAAGTGTTCATAGCGAAAAGATTATTTTGCTCTAAAAAGTTTAGCATCAGGTGGCCTCTAACGTTTCTTACACCCAGGCCATATGGCCCTATCTTATCTTCACTTTCTTCTTCCTTTCCTCCTAGTTTGGCGTTGAAATCTCCCATAGCTATTGTATATCTCCATTTGTCTTGGTTTAGAGCCTGCGATACCTCGTCATAGAATGTGAAAACGTCTTCATCTTCATATTGGGAGGTAGGTGCATACACTTGTACGATTTTTAGGTCTGATTTACTAGATGGTTTTAGTGTTATGTATGCTACCCTACTGGGGATTCCTGTGTATGATTTTACATTGTGGGATAATTTTTGTTTGACTAAGAAACCAACTCCGCCTTGTGACTTACTGTCGTCTCCTTTGTGGTATAGCATATCTCCATTTGGTAGCTGTAGTAGGTTTTCTCCTGTTCTTCTTACCTCACTTAAGCCCAGTATGTCCCACTTGATGGTTTTTAGTTCCTCTTGCAACTCATAGAGTTTTTCGTCTTTTAACATTGATTTGATGTTGTATGTGCATATATGCGTGGCATATCTATGTAAAAAAGGAACAAATAAAATAGCAGAGAATGTTTTCCAATTATTTTTTTTTAATTCTTCATGTCACATTCGCCCCAATTGTTGATGTCACAGTTTACCCCAGGCCTTGTAAAGTACCGGGGTAAAAGTGACACCCAGTTTTTAAGTTTGAAAACATGAAAAAATTACCCGATTGTTAAATAAATATATAGTTTGTTCTCTGAATGTCATTTTTTGGCAGTGGTCTATTATGATATGTTTTTCGAACTTTTTCCACTGTCTAGGGTGTAAATCACACAACGTTTCGGGAGTTTTTGATCTACTCCCGTCTTCAGGTGTTCCTGGTATGCCAGCAACACTTACCTACTGGATAAATCCACAATAATCAATCTTGGCACTGTATTTAGCGCAAACACGGAACAACTCAACATACAAAACAATACTCACTTAACGTTTTGAGGTTACCGCAAATTGCCGCGAATGTAGCTATAGGTAAATCACGGAATCAAACGGTGCCCGTCATCCAACAGTAACTTTAAATTAATAACTAAATATTTGATAACGTGCACCGGTTATTTCCGTGATTTTACTATCCAATCATGTGATTTGAGTATGTTACCTACCAACCTTAAAGTTTCAAAACCTGACAAGAAAAACAACTGTTAGAACGTTTATGCTCTATTTATTTGATGGTGTCACAGACACCCCGCTGTCACCATTACCCCTGGCAACCCTACAACAAATGCGCAAAATTGTTGCCTCCCTCTCTCAGACACATTCTTGCTCTACAAACAAGTTATGCAGTGACACTTGTTTTTGAATTATGTTTAATGTTAATTCAACGTTTGTCATTATTTTTAGTTTTCAATTGTTCATCTGACAATTGGTAATTAGTGTGCTACTTTTTCTGTTGGTTGCAGTTTTATTTTATGCTACACAATATGGATTATTTTTGAATTTTACGTATTTTTGATTTTTTAAAGGCTACTTGCAAACAAAATGCGAATATGGTACAGTCGTGTGCAAATAAATCTGGGACAGTGTTTTTTTCACATGCAGATTCAGTTAAGAATTTGAAGAATATTTCCATGGATTTCCTCTTATCAGAGAGAGTTACAGGTTTCAGTACCTGTTAAAGTTTAATGTAACTCTTTCTGATAGCAGGAAATCCATGGAGATATTCTTCAATTCTTAACTGAATCTGCATGTGAAAAAAACACTGTCCCAGATTTATTTGCACACGACTGTACATCATTGGAAAGCTCTTTTATTATGGTTTTCAACTGTACTGCAACTCGTACCTATTGTTCCATTAAAAAATAGTTTTCAATTGTGTTAGTACGTTTGCTACGATAATTTCATCATGAGAAATGTTTAAAGCCAAGTGGAATTTGTTTTGCAGTTCTTATTCTATTGTTTGTAATTTTGCCTAACCCATGCGATACTTTAAGTAAATAAATATTTTCAATTAAAAAAAATTGTTGCAAGCTTCTAGTTTAACAATGCTATCGTAAAACATTTTAGCGCTTAGTTGAAATATCTAAATATATACGGAATGTTTCATTTAAAAAAACCAAAGTCGTGTATCACTACGCAATAGTTTTTTTTTCGATATCACTATTCTTTACGAAGTTATGAGGTGTCTAACGATTTACAAATACTCTGGTCGTTTTATATAAGCTCAAATGTTCGGTCTCGGTCACGTAAATGAGCAATATTATATTACAAATACCATATAAATTTTCTGTTCTCAGAAAGTGCGGTCGTTTATTGAAGTGGTCGTTCAGGGCCAGCAGTCGGTTAAAGAAGTTTTACCGTACATACAAACAATAAAAATCCCGCCCTTTGATTAGCCGTCCTTGTGCTGTAAACAACCTGTACACCTACACGGAGCGGTCCTGGCTGGGGAAACAAATTTAAAACAAGCAATAAACCACTAAATTTACATTTGAATAACTCCTTACTTGAAATATTTTATGAATTTTGATTATCTCTATATTTATTTAGAAATTCTATTTTGTTTTCCAACCATATTTAAAATTGTTAAGTTGGGAACGTATATTTTCTGTGCCTTATTGTAATTAGTGGAGTCGGTTAAAATGAGAAATTCCAGTGAGGTAGCCTACTGGTAAAGATATATCCTCGCCATTATCAGTCACTTCGGGTGGTCTGACGGGTAGGCTTACGGAATAATTACGTTATAAACATCGATTATGAGTTAGAAAAGGTTAAGAATAGGTATTTACAAATTCAAAGATCATAAAAACAGCTTGAAATTAAAGGTTACGACAAGAGATTTCTAAAACTAGCGTCAGGCAGGTGTAAATAAATTGACATATATTTTATATAATACCTAGTTTCCAGCCTGCTTCATTCATTTTAAAAATAAAACGACTGAATCGAACGGAATATTCTTTTCTTCATCGCCATACCTTTTCAACAAATTGTCTTTCCGGTCATTTTTATTTGCTTTCTGTTCGATTACTCTAAATAAAGATATCACATATCAAGGCCAAGATCTGATAAGGGTATCGCGTTATTTGCAGTCAAAGGCAGTATCTGATTGCGTCTAATTTAAACTTTCGGAGCTTTCGTGTACGTGAGCCATAAACATTTTCTTTATTTTACGGCTTTGTGTTACAATGAAAGACTAGACATCAAACAAGGATGGAACAAGGAGCACACGCCGGTTTTTGATTCTGTCCGAAATGAAAAGTTAAGTGATATCAGTTGCAAGGAAGAATAATGGTTGAATTATGCTTTATCCGCATCCTAGGATAAAGCGCTGTCATAAAAGGCTATTCTGTATAAGTTATATTTTACACCAACCACTTTCGTACGGACATTAAATGGCCATTGTTAAACTCTGCTTTATGTACATCGATGACCTTCAGTAAAAGGATGAGAACACGAAATAGCAAACACAACACTTTTGTTTGAAAGCTTTTTCATATCTCATAATCTTGTAATGGACCTACTTTATTACTATAAACTGAATAAAGGGCTACGCTGCAAAATTCGCCACTTGGGAACCTTTTTTCTGATAAAACACATACATACATGCAGAGGCGGATTTAGACACAGGCTGACTAGGTTGAAGCTTAATTTGTGATGATACAGAAACACAAAAAAATATATAAATTTAATAATATAATAGTATATTTTGTTATTAGGAGCAAAAGTTATACTTTATGTGGCGTGGCTGGACGGGTTATCTGCCGAGCTTGCGAGGCAGATAAGTACAGCCGAGCCACAAAAAGATACTTTTGCTCCGAATAACATATAGTATTTTTTCTTCAAACGTTTTTATAACAAATTATTTACAACTTAGTGAACAAAATTCAAAGAAAATTACTTGTTCTCATCAGCGGCAGATAATATTATATAATGCCGCTGACGAGCGGCAGATAAAGTTGTCAGCGGCAGATAATGTGTTATATATGCCATGGCAATGAAGTGACAGTTTAGCATCATCAATCAAGCAGTATAATGTCACATTTTACTGCAGTTTGAAGAAAAAAACATATTAATGTTACCATGTATACCTTTTTCTTAAATTCATTGTGTTAAGGATGCAACAATTTTATTGTTGTTTTGGTTAAATTTATTATTAAAGTTGTGTGACCGCTGAACGCTCTAATAGGTGGAAGTGTAAAAAACTAATGATAATCTTACTCTTCAATATAAGCAGGATACCGAGTTGTGAATACTCAAAAGCCAACAGAGAACGCCTGAAAACCTAAGACAGTACGATATCTCACGCGCAGATTCGATAAGATAAGCCAAATCATGAAATAACGGGAAATTTACTAAACTATTATTGTAAAGGTGCAATCGGCATTATGCCACCTTCCTTTGTTTCATTAGTAATAATAATAAAAATAAAGTCACACATGTGGGACAAAAGACACTCCCCAAGTCAGGGCTCACGTTTTAAAAAAATTACTGAAAATACCTAACGACATATAAGCATATTTCTAACTTCCAAATCTTCAAAACAGCACTTGATGAGAAACTGGTAAATTATCAGAGCTAATTAATCAAAATAATGCGTTCAGAGGGGTCTAACAATACAAGGAACTATCACACTATCCGCCGAGGGAGAATGCGAAAGCCCACGTCAAACATAACTCGGCTTAGGAGCAGCAGATAAGATGATATCTTTTAAACAAAAGCTAGCAATTAAGTAACTGTTAGGGAAAGCTAAATCACTAGGGCTAACGTTACGAAATTGGACAAAAATAAATGATTACATGAAAATACACGTAACAAAGTTTATGGAATTCAATAAAATAATAATGTTTTGTTTATAACCAATGTATTTTTAAATTCGATAAAACAATATAGGCGGCATATATGTTCAGCTTAAGGGCGGCAAATCGCTAAATCCGGCTCTGCATACGTGGTTCAAAATCAGTACTGACATTTTTTATTTAGCGCATTTCGTGTACTTCTTACGTATGTATGTCGTGCGTGCACTATTTTTATTATACTTTTTAAAGGTTTTCTGTGTAACATTGGTGCTATGAGAATTAACCCGAATTTTATGACAAGGGCTGAAAGATTTGTATATGGATTAATTTTATGTAAGTTAGTTGCATTTGTATTTTCCTTTTTAAAATTCATAAATGTAGAATCCTTTATCTAATAGACTTGTCTGTTCGTCCGTCCGTCCGTCCGGGACGCTGTTTCAGCAGCCAAACCGTAAGAGATAGAGAAAAAAGTTATGAAAGTTATATGTTTGGAATGGTCATGTCAGCTCAGGAACCGAATTTCAGTCACGTGACACTTCCGGTTTTCGAGAAATCACAAAAAAGACCGTTTTTCAAATAGAACTCGTATTAAATAAAAATGTTTCAGCAGCCAAACGGAGCTGCGACCCTCTGCGCCTTAAAACGTCGATCGGTTAGGCAACCACTTTGACACCTTCCAGGTCTGGGTACAGTTTTTATTTAATACGCGTTCTATTTGAAAAACGGTCTTTTTTGTTTTTTTAAATGAGACATTTGTCTCACTGGGTTGCTAGTTTTTCTTAATAGCAGTTTTACCTCTTTGTATTGGAACGTAAATAACTTCAAGAATTTAGAAAACCATCTTCCTGGTCCGAAAACGTTTTAATGTTGTTGTTTTTACAATATAAGTCTTATTTATCAGAATATCCTAACAACTGCATCGATTCATCAAGTTGATTACACAAATACGTGACAGTTTCATGGCGCGTTCTTCTCCTTTAACTTTATAGCAGTTGGTACATCTCACATCTCATTAAACGACTTCTTTCAATACGGTTTGTAGTGTTTGCTAACTCCAATCTGTCTAAAAGGCAACCAGCTTTCGTGATTTATTTTAAGAGTGGCTAGACAAATATTAGTTCTATTGAAAAAACGTGGAATACAACTGGAGACTGACAGGTTTATTTATAACATCGATTATAAACAAAGAATTTCTTGGGAAATTATACTTTTAGAATCCAAAAGAAAATGTATTTTTAGTATGATGTGGTCTTATTATTATATTTTGTTTATATCAGAATGTAAGTGCTTTAAAAAGTGTATTTTGTTTTCTAGACGTGCCGCAGTGGCAATTCTATCGACCGGGAATGAACTCCAAGCCCCTCACGAGGAGCTTAAACCCGGCCATATCCGGGACAGTAATAAGTTGGCACTTATAAATCTGCTCAAACAATATAGTTTTCCAGCCAGCGATTGCGGTTTGGCAAAAGACAAGTACGCCAACGATTAATTAAAATTATTTTTAACTATACCATATTTATTACTTTCAGCCCAGATAGTGTCAAACAGGCGTTTGTAAATGCTCTTTCACGACATGATGTTGTGGTTACCACAGGAGGGGTTTCAATGGGCGAATTTGATGTCATTAAAAAGGTTCTCATTGAAGATTTTGAGGCTACCATACATTTTGGGAGGGTAAACATGAAACCAGGGTAAATTTGTTCTCAAAAACTGCTTGAAAAGGTCTTATATGCTTATTTATAGAAAACCAACAACGTTTGCAACTTGCAATTTCCAAGGAAAGCTGAAAATTATTTTTGGTCTTCCTGGAAACCCCGTATCAGCTATGGTGACAAGTATTTTGTTCCTAATCCCAGCTTTGCGCCATTATGAGAATAGCAAGCAAACCCTCTTCCCAAGAATTCCTGTATCTTTGGTAAGTGTAAATTATGAAAACGGTCAACTTAAACACTAATTTTAATTTTATTAAAGGCGGTGGATATGTCTTTGGACCTTAGACCTGAATACGTGCGAGTTCATCTCAAAAATCAAATTGGACAAAACGTTCTCAAAGCTTATCCTGTTGGCAACCAAATTAGCAGCCGGTTGAACAGTTTTGTTGGTGCTAATGCACTACTTCATCTGCCTAGCAAGGAATCTCATGATGGAGTGTGCAAAGCTGGTGAAATATTTGAAGCCCTCTTGCTGGATACCTTAAGCATGGAATTTAATATGGAATAAGATATTTAAACCTTAGCAATTGTAATTTTTATTTTGATGGTATGGCTATGCTATGTTTATAAAAGTACATACATACATTATAAAGTTACAATAAAGTTAATGTTATACAAAAATATAATATGTACAGTTAGTCTTAAAAAATGACTAAATAGGACCAGTAGGTATCAATCTGCATATATCGCAAATTGTCTTCTGAAGTAAAAGTAGAAATATGTGAGATTACCGTTTCTTCAGACTGACAATATACTCCACATACAAAATTGATAATTGTAGTGTAGGTATGACTATATTCATACAAATAGTAGATAATATGCTGCTTCACCAGAGGTATATCAACTTCTAATTGAATTTACATACATAATTACACAACTTTTAACATATGTAATGGCATGCACCAGTAACCTGACTCTGTTAATGTATAATTTGGTTGAGGTTTTCCTGATGTGATGGCTATATCCAACACTTGCAGAGCTTTTGTTGATAGAGTAATTGGCTGATACTCCAGAATACCACTGATATTTAAAGCAATTTCAGAATTTTCTTTGCTGAAAATTGAAAAAAAAATTATACAATAATTTCAATAAAACAAACTGCAACTTCATGGTAGGTACTCACTTCTTCAGTTTTGGGGTTGTATACATTAAATCAGGAGAAATTCCGTGTGGATTAATAGTAACCACTTTGATTCCCAAAGGAGCAAATTCTTGGCGTAAGGCGTTGCTAGCACCCTCCACTGCGTACCTAGTAGCTGTGTATGCAACCAGGCCAACTTCTTCACCTGCAGTGCTGCCTATGTTGATGATACGACCGCTTGTGTTCCGCAGCAAACCTTGGAAGATCCTTGCCGTTCTTAAAACGCCTATAACGTTGGCTTTCAGCATCGCTTCCCAATAGGCTACATCTTGTTGGTCGAATTTGCCTCTGTATAGTAATCCGCTTGTATTGATGACAGCCCATATTCCTGCATAAAAATATCTTTGTTATTATTAATTCTACGAGTAGTAAACATTTCAAAGCTACATAATAATGGGTTTTCAGCAATGGTATTCAGTAAATTTCGTAAAAGAGAAAAAACAACAAAATACTGAAAACTAGAGTAAAAATAGTGGGGGTTTAGCGTTCAGGGAGTAATGCGTAACGACTGTTAAATGGGTTGCCTAAATATAGTACCTATTGCAAAAGCACTCCATTAGAACGCAAACATAAGTAAAGGGTGCTGCAGATGCATCAATTAATCTCATTTAAGAATTTTTTCGCTCATGCTAAATTCTAAGATTATGACAGAGCCATATTGCATGCTATAAGTTTGCTACGAGGTACGTAGAAAAATATTCTGCCAATTTGACAATGCGAATGTCAAGTAAATGGATCATACTCGCATGTTAGTGCTTACAATTTCCCCAAGACATACATTTGCTGATCCGACAACACTGCTGAATCAACAAGAGTTAGAAATCTGTAAAATGGTTCTGGTTCCCAATATGCTTAATTTGTCCGCCGTCGCGTCGGTTAGGTGGCCAGAACTAGCGACCTCTAGGAGACGGCCGTTTAACGCGTATCGGCTAAGATTACTCTGGCTGAACCTCGTAACATTATTTACTCTATTTTAACAAACAGATGCAGTAGACCTCCTCCCACAGGTGAAATTGGAATAGAATATTGCTACAGGTAAGCAGATTTTAGACAGCTCAATTTTATTTGAACGTAGTATAGACGAATATGATGTAAATGTTATAAATAGTCACATTTATTTTATGTGATGAAAAGTTGTATATAGAAACTTGGTATATGTTTTAAGTTAAAATTGTGCACATGTAAGTGTTATGTGACAAGTATGCGTACTTCAAGTTAACCTATATTTTAAATTCAGTATTGGTTTAGTAGTACTCCTACTATCAGAAATGAAACCAACAAGTTTAGTAAATCGCATCCACCTTATAAAGTTGAACTTTGAGGGAAATAGTGGCACGCTCTGGATTTCCCTCTCTACCTGCGAAAAAGGGTTGAATGATTTATTAAGTGAAGTGAAAGCGGCAGTTTTTACTGCTCGTCTTGAAAGGAATACAAAACAGCCGTCTAAACATAACAATAGGTTTTAAAGATTGGAAGTGCGCTGAGGTGATTACGTTTTATAACCCCCAATGGAACAGCAAACTTGTTTGTTTTCGAAACGCTAGTTTTGCTTTGATTTTGATACAATAGGAAATAATACAGGGAACCTTTGCTTAAAGTTTTATGAAATTAGGGAAGTTAATTGCAAGTAGCTCACACTAATTTCCTGTATAAAAGAAAGTTATAGTTCAAATGGAAATCGAAATCTAGAAACTACATTTTCAACTTGGCCATATTTTAATGGCGGATTATACGTAACAAACTGACAAAAATGTTCATTTATACAGATATATTAATCGAAAAATACGGTTTACTTTAAATTGCAAAAAACTGATCAAGGGATCGATTTTCCACAAACGTATGTACATGCCATAGTTTTTTACAAACAGGGTCGCAATTCCGGGGGTAAACTTGGTTATTTTCGCCCCTATTATTTTTCATGAGCGATGAGCTTTAATATTATTCTACATTGACAGTAAGCACTTTCATTTTAATTAACTTTGTCAATTAATCGGCTATTAATTTTTAGAATAGCCGTAGATAAACTGAAACTGATATCAAGGTTACGTATTGTTTATATATATTAGTGCGTACTGTCGTATGGATGAGGCAGTACAAATATGCAAATATACAGTGCTTTCGTAAACTAGTGGATACATTGGTTAAAAATTCAAGGAATAACTTTTGGAAAAATCGCTGGAACCCGTCGATTTTTATTTAGGTTTGTGCAGTTTTTCAAATAAAATCTATACAATACAGGGTGACCAGCGTAGGAGGTATGACGTCTACCTGACAGTAGCCAAGACGACCGAAATGTTTTTTATTGATTGCTGTCATTAATAAAAACGGAAAATCATACTTCCTAAAATTAAATTCAGTAGTTTGCAATTTTAAAATTGTTTTTCTTAATTTTTGGTGCTTAGTTATAAAGTGTTTCGTCAAATTTCAACAGGCTGACTTTGATATTGTGATATAAAATTTTAATGTCTAACTTAAATATTTATTGAACCTGTGTCGCTACGCACGTATGGGACTCCCATCTGGGTATTAAACTTGTTGAATAATGAAGCCGGCGATTGCTGGTGCAATCAGAAAGTTTGAAATTGGCTGTATACAGTGACGTGACATAGGGTGCTGATAATTTTAAAGCTATCTGCAGGAGCGCCTTTATCACTGTATTTTGTGTGTGTTTAATAGATCGATGTAAATAATGTTACTAGTGTGTTTTCTGCGTGTTTTTCTATAAATCATTGTGCAGCAAGTTTTCAAGAGAAAACAGAACCAGCATTGACAGATATTTCAAGTGACTTGTTAAAGGTAAGTTCCTTATCTGTAGGATCTGCCGATGTATCACTTCCCGTCGAGGATTGTTGATCTACGCTTCGTGGTCTGAGTGGATTGGCAATTGTTTAAATCCTCAAATACGAAACACGTGACCCTGGTATTTAAATTAGCATTTATTATTTTGAGCTAGTGCAGAATTACGTAAAGCATTGTTTTACTATTATTCGACCTAAACCACCCCTTTGTCTCAACTTATCGGAGCAATGTCTTGCTGCAGGGTTGAGTAATATTGTGGGTTGTTCATCGTTTAGCGAAGCCGTAGTTTTCATTAGCTAATTAATATTGTCGTAATCTCGTAATTACCCTGTAATAGAATATCTAGAACTATCGAGAAAAGAGGAAGAAAAGAAAAATGGGGCATAAAAAAAACTAAAATCTGCAGAAAGTTGCCCGAAATATAAAAATACAGTAAGCATAAAACTACAAGAACATTATATGGTATATCTGACCCAGACAAACGCATTTTGTAATTATAGGTAGATTATAGATAAGCATATACCAGCATTAAATACAAATATATATATAGAAAACGTTGTTACATTTCGGAATCCCAGTAAAGTTGATCAGGCTGGATAATATAACAGTCCTAGGATTGAAATGCGTACCTATGCAGAATTAATAATGAACAATCCAATATCTTTGAAGTTAAAAGAGTAGTTAAACTAGGAGATATATTCTCACCGATTATCTTTAATATTTACTATTGGAACACACCATACAAAATGCAATTAACTCTTTTACTGCAATCTATAGGCACAAGTCACAACGAATAACATATGCTTATGACATCGCTATCTTTGGAAGAAATATACAAAATATTAAACATGCACTAACAAACTTGAATCAATCAGGAAAACAAACTGAACTTAAAATTAATACATCAAAGAGAAATCTCAGAGAAATGATTATAGGATGCCCGACCATTAAGAAAGTTGACGAGAGTAAACATTTTGGCACCATAATAACTTCTGACAACAATATAAGCATAGAAATTAAGCAACGCATTGTGCAGGATGAGACTATACCAAATCATAGTTAGACCAGTGGTAACATACTATATGGGTGCGAAACCTGGACTATAACAAAGCCACACGAAGAATTACTAAACAAATTTGAGAGAAAAAGCTTCTAAATTGTATTTAAAATTTTTTGCTTTGACTAGTATTAAGTAACAAACGACTTCCGGGATTGGACCGTGTCATGATTGATATTGAAGAACTCTGTTCTTAAAGACAATGGCCGTGAAAGCCTCAGAAATCATCTGGACTAGCATTGTACGTAATTCGAAAACCTTTATCCCCTAGACTAGAGAGATGTGGATTAAAACAATATTTAAGTTGGTAGTGATGAGTGAGGATTCTTAGTAATATAACCTATACAATTTTGACAGAATCACTTAACTTTTGCATAACGTTTAATACTGAACACCAAGTTGGGCTGTGTCTGGGAAATAGAGAAATCACTTTGAACATCTGTAGGTAAAAATGCCAATGTCACAACGACTATATACCAACATAAATTTAACAAGAAAAAATTCCACAGCCCTCTGGAGAATAAAAGTTTCCGATCATATGGTAGTTTCCACGATAGAGGTTACATTTGCAGTACGCTTAGTCTGCTGTGAAAACTGTTTAAATATGGTGTAATTAACAACGTGCCCACGTAATACTTTGAAGTTGAAAAAAATATCAAAAAGAATATGAGATAAAAATAAAATAAAACAAAAAAACGTATCTAATTGATTACACGATAGAGTCATGTAATATTAATGAAGACTCTGGTTTAATATTTATGGAATTCAGATAATAAGCTTCCAAGTAAATCACAAACGTTATAGATGAACAAAGATAACCAGTAGAGCTAATTTAACTGCAGGGAATACAAAAATCCAATAATCAATACTAACAATAACCCAAATACTCATTATTTTATGGAAAATGCAGTATTTATAGCTTTTATTTACGAAATCTACTAATAACTTACGTAGAAAAGCCGTTTTGACCCGCGTTCAACCTGTAGTTAAATATTATACTGAATGAATTATGAAGTATTTGCAGTTTACCCAGTGCATTTTTCAAGTGATATATTTGTGTCGTTTGTGCTGTTGTCATATCACATCACCATATTCTATATAACAACTGAATAACATGTTTTGTAAACAAACAACGAATAAATTCCATCTTCCCCCATAGACGTGTTTTATATCGCTGATTTAATCTATTATAAGTCTTGTCTAATATAATGTATGCCAACTGCAGTAAAACTACAGTACAGTCCATAAAATAACAGATCAAAAAAGCTAAAATTTTACTCTTTACCATAATAAGTCCTGCGCAAACATGAAACGAACGTCAGACCTCAATACTGAAGAAACAAAGAACTTTTAGATACCTATAGGTACGTTTGGTTAAATTTGGTTTTGACCTCAGAAACCACCTCTCAAAGTTTGATTATGGGGTTCTCATATAAATACCGCAATACTTCAGTGAAATTAGAAAATAGAATCGGAAAGGTGAACAACTAAAATAGAATAGATTTATGGTTGTCTAAACTCTAAACTCAATACGGTGAAGCAACAATATCTCTACCCATCCGGGCTCGGTAGTTCAGTGATTAAGCATTTTGACTACTGATATAGAGGTCGCAAGTTCGCTCCTCATCCCGGTGAGGTCTTTAAAAATTAAAAAAGCTGATGAAAACCTCTACAGAATGCCATCAGTGAAAAGTAATGTAAAAGCGTAAATCCCATGTTACTACGATGTGCAGCATGGGATGGAACTCCTTAGTCCCGGTAAAATTCTAAGTAGGACTTCGACCGTATGACCATTGTAGTTGGTGTATAGAATAATTGGTACACCGCATGCCTAGAAAGCGTCCATTACAACATGTTAAGAAAAACGGCAGTAGATCAATGCAGTGAAGCTGAATTATATTTAAGAACAACTGAAGGCATATTAAGAAATATTAATAATGGGGAGCAAAGGACAAGAATGGATACTCAAAAAACAATTGTCGAAAGGTGTTACTGTTACGGAGACTGTAAAAGAAGTAAGCAAAGGCAACCGGCCTCTCAGCCGGAGCTGGTCGTGGGTAAAACAAAAGACTCAAAAGCTTCAGCTGTAAAATAAAAATATGGGCGGTAAGTAGCAAGTAACCCAGCACTTTGCTAATCAAAAGTTACACTACAGAAGGCGCTACTAACAAAACCTGAAAATAAAAGGTAACGGCAAAAGCACAATACAGATACGCAGGCAAAGATGTTAAGGCAGTATAATTGCAGCAAACAAAAATACAAACACAATTAAAATGCACACAAAAATATCATACCGCAAATCAAATCAGTATATCACAAATGTATATAACAGTAATAAAGCGTCTTAATAAACCTCACCAAAATAACGGTACATAATTTACATAATAATTAAGGCGTATACGAAATATTAACGTAGCTCAAATAAATAGATTAAAATATATTAATATGCATAATCGAATCACAGAATGACTAACCAAATGGCTAAATGCAGCAAAGCTAGCAAGTTGTCGATAGCACAATGGCTATGACATATTTATTACAGCTTAAATTTAGAAGTACTATGTGAATTCGACCAATTACCCACTATGCAAGAGCAGTCTTAAAGGTTATCGAAAATAGTAATATCGCTCTTACGGAACCAAGATCTTGCTTCTTCCTAAAACGCTTTGTAAACCGATATGTGACTAAGGTAAGTTTCAAATCTTTGTCAAGGTGTCGCAAGCTCATATTACACGAAATTACTTGCAAAGGTGGGCCTATCCTGAGGCTGGATTTAACCTAAAGCTATGTCACAAGCGTGACGAAAACACCGAGAATGAATTAAATTCGTCATGCAAATGCCGTACAACTTTCGCTAATATAAACACTTGGACGGAGCGTGAGGCACAACCATCCGAATAACTTTTAATCTAAAATTGTGAGAATGGACTACCACACCAAAATCATTAGAAACAAATACTTAAACTGCCTCAAAAGCTGAGTAATGCGCTTAAAATACAGACTACAAGTATTCAATCATTTGCCGGATACGAAGTAGCACAGTTAAAAAACATATTAAAATGGATCCCAAATTTCAAGTTGCCCAAATCATAATGAACAACCAACCTTGTGATAGTTCTCCAGGCTGCAGCAAGCACAGACGGAGAGTCAGATAACCAGCGGTGCGGTCGAGCTTACCCAAGGTTTGTGCAGAGCTAACGACCTGCAGATAAACGTGTCAATGCAGGATGTTACGCAGAAACTTCTACCTTTGCTCTCGGTTGTAGGCATCGGGGCTTCTACATGTTCGCAAAGCTCAAGGCGGCAGCTGGGACCAACTTCGCCCCATGATTAGGGGTCTCAAGAGGGCCACTTAAAGGTTCACAAAAGCGGACGCCATTAAAAACAAGGACCACAAAAATCGACGCCGCAAAAATGGACACCGCAAAAATGGAGCTAAAAGAGTATCATACCATAAAATCTAAATAAACATCGTTAAGGAAACATACCCTTAGGTGTTCTAGGCTCCGCTTCGCCAAAAGAAAACATGTGCTCGCCCAGATGAAATCCAAACTAAGTTTGAGGCTTAGGAAATCGCAAAATAACCTTCCCCGGAACTGCATCGTCAACACCGGAAGGCTCAAAACACAACACAAAAGATTTCCCCGGCCAGATGCCTGTGAAACAATCCCATTAAGGTACGTTTAAAAACGTCATTTCACAAAGGCAACTATTCTGCAGCAACACAAAATGACGAATGACCAAAAAGGCTGATAAGGAAATCCAAATTCGAAAACTGGAGGGAACCTTAAATATGCAACTAGACTAACACCAATGCAACAAGAGAGGCCTAGTCTAACTCAAATTAATTAAGAATATAAATTCCTGGAAATTCGAAGCTTGTAGTGACGGGTAATATTTAGATTTATCGAAAATAGGGTAGTTAAATATGTAATACGTTTAAATGACTTTTAGCCCGTAACAAAGGGCGGAAAGAAAATTACGAAAATAGTTTGGGGCCTTCTAAAAAGGGAAAGGATCAAGGTATTTCAATTCCCCCAAAAGGGGGGCGAGCTGCTATAACTTGCGTCCCTCTTCAACTACGAACGGGAATTACAGGGTGGAGAATTGAAAAAGGTCAGAAAATGGAGAGAAGTACTGCTCAGGCATTCGCCTAAGAAATGATGTCCTGTTGACTGAAAACCACATAAAATTCTGAGCCAGAGCTGGAAATTGAACCCAGAACCTCTCGACTGCGTAGACACGGTAGTCCTATCCCACCTTAGAGAACCTGATAAAGATGCAATACGATAGATTATTTAAATGGACACCCATAGGTCCGAGGAGTCTTAAAAGGCCTCGACGACCATGGAACATAGGAATGCCTAAAGTGGTGCCAGCTCCAGAACTTGTAGACCAACACGTCCTAGATAGATATAGATCGAGATGGCATGAAGCTGCCTATGTATATGTTATTATGTTGCTTACATCAAAAGCAATTGTAAAATTATAATGTTTTAGAAATAGAATGTCGTAGTCATTTGAAAGATACTGTTTACGTCATCGCATTGTGGTTTAAATATCCCATAATAACTACATGCCCACCTTACACGCTCTAAAAACTGTACTCGTCTGTGTACAATCATAAACTAGTGCAGAACAAGAGTGGTGTAAATTAGCTACTGAATGACATTAATAGCACGTTTATGTCAATGTTAAGAAGCACGTGCCGGTGCACAGCAGCTACTAAATCTAAAAATACATATAAGGCTGATCTGGCTGATGCTTCATAGTGACCGGTTCAACTTGTAACGATGTAATACCTAATTTTGCTAAAATGTTGGTATCGTTACACCACATCTTATTTTGTGTATCCACTTAATTTGCATAACACGGCGACTTTAAAATCAGATTCTGAAATAGCGTTATGTGACTGACTGACTGGCATTAATGCGGAATATCCATGGCTCCCTGCAAGCTTTATTGATGATCAACATGTTTAATGCCGAAAACTTTCATACCGTCACGCCTCTCCACTATGTAAAACCCTTATTTAGATGCAGTCATAGGTGCAACTCACAGTCCATTCAGGAAACATTTTTAATCCACCTTGAAGACGAAGGTAAAAAATAGCAATGAAACAAACCAACTTTTCCTTTTACATACATAGGACGTACAATTAACTAATCAATTTGCATGTGAAGACTTGCATAAAGAATAACTAGTTATTAACTTTCCGGTCACGGAGTAAAAAACTGAGTATTTACGTATGAACATTACAAGCATGCTATGTATAGCTGAAATAATTCCGCCATGTTTGTATAGCGTTGCATTTCGTGCATTCTGGCGTGCCATGTTCGAACTCTCATTACAGTTTTAGTACACGCTCGCAATTACCCGTCTATGATCAGCACACAGTGCATGCAATTAGCGGACTCAAATAGTTTATAACAGACAAAAGCACTCAAAGCCGTTTCCAATTAGGAGCTGAAGTAGCAACGAATTCGTGACTTGAAAATGCAGTTAGCTGTACGTATGGCGTGTTTAAAAACACTAAAGTGGCATTTCATTGACAGTTGTTGGATGAATTTCTTAAATTTAGATGAACCTTCATTTTCCATGAGTTGCAAGGTACGGAAATTGGTAAGTGCGTTTGTAGATGAAATCTCGTAATTATATCGTTAGCTACGTCTGTTTAATAATTGCTTTAAATTGTAGAATATAATCTTAGGCATAGATAGACACAAAAATACAAAAAAAATACTCAATAAAAATGTCTTTGAAATTTTGTATGTTTTGAGTCCACACGCTGCGCTATGACGATTTCGAGCTGAGAGGCGAGGGCGGTTTTACGTTGCTAATAGGACAGCGCTCGCAGATTTCACGTACTTTACATTAATATTCGCGGGCCATGTAACCTATAGAAAAAACAATCACACAAAAGGCAGTCCAACAAAAAGCTACTCACGAAATGAGGAGGAGGAGGGGGTATGCACCACACTATGTGCGAATGTTAAACGAACTAGGCTTGACTCTTCAAAACAAAATATTACTACCGCTAAATACGTCATGCCCGAACCACTAAATAGTATTAAGGTCCCGAAACCAGTAGAGGGTTTTACAATGTGTAAATATTGATATGTTACTAGAAGGATCTAAATTGCTAGGAGTTTAGTTGTCCCGTGATATAATTCCTACATAACTTAAATGCTACTGCGTCATTGTGTTTCTCCGAAAGAGCCATGATTTCGCAGTTTTAATTACATTCCAAAACATGGTCTAAATGATAACATTTGGCTTGAAAATGTTCTTATAAGAATTGAGTAAGGAAATCGTGTTCTATACGAAATAATTATCATCATCTTCTTAGGTTAACTTTGAATTTTAAGCGCTTCTGTTTTCGAGCATATTGTGCCGGTACGCCTTTGTGTATCATCAAATATTTTCTAGCGTAAGCACACACCACATTCCTGTGGGGGGCGTTTGATGTTTTTCCGTTTTGTCTTGCATCAAACGACAGTTGCGTCACGCTTTAATTACCTACTTGGCCTCTAGTCTTCTGATTACCCGTCGCCGGGCTGAGACCGGACGTTCAAAAGTTCTTGAAACCGCCCGGAGTTCAGACTTCAAATTACATAAGGGTTGGCCTTGGAAAGTAAAACTAATGTCAGCAGCACGCGTTTGAGAATAGTAATTTACGTTATAAGTCCGGTAAACGCAAGTTTACAGTAGCGAGTCCAAACGTTTCGGGACGAGGCGACGTAGGAGCCGAGTCTGGAATGTTGAGACGAGCTACTGTAAAAGTTTACCGGACGTATGTCGTAATGCGTTTTATTTCATACTGCAATTATTAGATTTTTACTTAAAACTACAAAAAAAATTTTTTTCAATTGAAAATAATAAATAGTTTGATTATTGATTTATTTCATTTGAGTCCGGTAAAATGTTTTACCGGACCTGTTTATTTCATTTGAGTCCGGTAAAATGTTTTACCGGACCGGTTTATTTCATTTGAGTCCGGTAAAATGTTTTACCGGACCTGATACCGTAAAGCCTCATTTTCCGGACTAAAATCATTAACTTAAACATGGGTTTTACGATGCAGTATGAAATAAAGCAAATTTTATAATTTCCATAGCAGATTATAATGTAAAGGTATGACAACAACAACAATGACAAAACTTGCTGTTTACATTACTGTTAGTTTCCATGGCCAACCCTTATTTAATTTCTTTTTTAACACACGGTACCTGTATTAAACTTTATAAGTAACGTGTTTTACTGAAATTAACAGCCAGTTTTCCCAGTGACGTGCCTAAATTGAGAGACAACAGTAACGAACTTGATTTAACATTATTGTTCCTTTTTGCCTTGGGGTTTTGCTTTTTGGCGCTGTCTTATAATTCACTGTATATTCGTAATACCAGCACAAGCATTCGTGCTTTATAATTTGTTTTTCAGAAGGGACCTTAATTTGTAATACAAATACTGTCAAACCGTTCTAATTAAATTTGAAAAATACTGCCTAAATCTCTGAACAATCGGGTGATATTAGAATAAGTTTAGTAATATATTTCAGTTTGTCAATCATTGGCAGAGTTGACAATAACGGTTTATCATAACATGAACCCTCTGAAGTTCATCATAAAAGAATGCATGATAAAACCGCGAGAATTTTGGATATTCTGTGGTTTTATACCTCTTAATGTAATCTTCTTCGACTTGTAGTATTGTATTTCGTTTAGTATTCGTTGCAGGTGTTTTTGTGGAGTTAATTTGTTACTGAACGTGTTTAAAGGGTGCTAATATACTAGAATGGAACTCTTAAAAGATACACATGACGGCAAAATATGCATCAAACGTATCCTTCGTGACATAAAGGTATAAATTCAAACTAAAGTATGTCCCATAAGTTTTGAGAAAAAAATCCGTTGCAGCTTATTATAGGACCAATGGTTTCAATCTGTTTGGCATTGAAGAACATGGACCAATATCCGTAGTTTAGGCATATAATTCTATTAAATATAGCTGCAGAAATAATTACTTCTAGTTTAATTTAGTATGAAATATAAATATAACATAAAATATAGCTGCAAATTTTGTTTTCTCAAAACTTATGGGACATACGTTAATGTTAATTTGCAATGTGCTTGTTAGGTTTTCAAACATTGGCAAGGGGTTGCTTTAAATAGAGTTAAGCTAAGTCAGTTAAATTAAGAAGGAATGCACATGATAAAGACAAATAAAAACAGCTGATATCAAATAATAGACGAAAGTTTATCATGCGGCAATGTACGTGACGTTCCTCGTGGTTATTAAGATCTAATTATTATTAATTTCTCTTTTACGCACGAAATGTTATTTAGAGCAAGAGTATGATGAAATGAATGTTGTTAAGTTTGCATATAGCCAAATTACCGTTTAAATATGCCATAACTTAATAAATAGCCGCTTTGGAAGAAAATTCTTTCTCACCATGACACCAGTTGGAGAAACAAGAGATTTTCAGGTAGCTTAAACTATATGGAGGAAACGATGGAAGTAAATGAGCCATCAATTTACTTTAACAATAACGAAAATATTGCAAAGGATAAAAACAATCTCACAAGAGATAAACTATTCAATATCTGTTTATTAGTAGATCGCCTATTCGAAGCATTCAAGAACCAAATGAAAAAAGCTTAAATGTAGAGTGCAGATAAACAAGTAGTTCCGTATAATAAGGGATAGTCGTCGTTCAAGCAGTAAACCTTTAAAACACATATGACGCTCCAATAACAAGATTTAATACAATATTTTGACCAATAGAACCAAGTTTAAAAAAAGAAAAGCATTGCATCAAATGGCAAGATTGTTCTTCCTCAGTGAACGAAGCTTACTTACAAATACGGTATTTGGGTAATTAGAGAGGGTAAGGTCCGACTGTGTTCCAGGATTGCAATTCTCTACGTGTTTGGAGTTTTCAAAGAAATTGAAGTTGAATATAGATGGTACATGGATGAATATTATCTCATGGTTTCATAACGATCCAGTAACCCTACATTTTGTGCCTATTCAAGATGTAGTACAAAAATATGACAGAGTAGATGTATAAAATGTCCCTACATTTGTTTTGGACTCAAGTAGCTTATAATAGTGTGTTGGATGTGTAGCGGGGCTGTGCCAAACTACCTGAAAACGTCAGGAATTACCCTTGCCAATTAAGATCGTAAAAATACCGCAGGTAACAGTAATAAAAGTAAAAATTCGGGTAGCCACGGTTCTAGTGAAAGTATCAAAATCAATTATCGTGTGTTTGCAGTCAAGCAATGAATGTAACGAACCTTCCAAATGTCGCCTTACACCCTACGCCCTGAACAGCAGGCATTCCGGATCATCACAGCATGATTTCCATCTACCCCTTTTGGGTCATGGAATAGACGCAATTGCAAGGAGCAATAAACGAACGGACTTCCGAATCGAATAACAATAGGCCAAAGTAAAGTGAGAGTCAACTCTGCTGGACAATAGGATCATAAACTCGAGCAGGGAATTCTCTTTTGTTAGGCGAAAGTCAAGATTTCAACCCTCAGCCTGTGTCCGACTGGACAAAACCTATTTTATTCAAATAATAGAGAAGTCTTTCGTCTCGCACAAGCAATCTATATAAACAGAGACACTCTCGGATTCAAGATCATTGCTTCTACATCCGTCTTGCTTCACTTTGACCAAGACAAGAGCGCGGGTCAGGTACCTTAGCTATTGAGGTCTTTGTAAGTTACGTTTGTAATTTGTGTTCCTATGTAAATAAAAAGGAAGGTTATTGTTTTCCACATTCGTTTATATCGTGTTGAACTAACTACCTTCCTGAAGATGAGTAAAGTTTCAGAAAACAGCGTGAGAAGTGATTTAAACTAATACTATAGGCGGTACTTAATATAAAGTCAAGCGAAAGACTGATTCTACGAAATACAACCCCTAGTATAGCGTGTATAAAAACAAAGCTAGCTGTTGGCCTTTCGAACAAATAGTCATAAAACCTATCTTTGGATTATAAACTCTTTACTATTGTTCACATACAGTTGTGCACCACAAAAGAACGAAACTATGTTGCTAAATTTAATCAATAATTGCTTTTCACCTGCATCATACCACATAGTATGTGGTATATAAATAGAAATGTTTACCACAGTAATTGTAGGTACTAGTTGCAAGAGAATCCCCTATAGATTCACGAGTCACATGTTCAATAACCAGAAAATCTAAGCGTCTGATCAAGGTCATCAGAGCAGATACCACTCGGTTTTTCATAAAGATATTTGGAAAGGAATTGCCCTTTTACATCAAATATGCAGCAACATATTAAATTCTGGGAGATGATCCAAGGCATTGCAACCTGTACAAAAAAGGTTATCAGAATGCTCAAACTATCGCTCTATTACTTGGATCAGTCGTGACACCTATCCTATCAGATTTCAGAATTGCAGACGAGTTTTGTTAAGGGTAAGGGTACAAGAAAACAGATCCGAAATGTACAACAGCTGGTCGAGAAGGCTCTTTTTTGTAAAATGACCAAAGGTATGGGAAGTACTAGGAGAAATTGGTGTTTTTTACTTATCAAATTCGGCTCTTCTAATAATTATATGTTCACAGTACGGCCAAAGTAAAAGTGGGTGCCATTTTATCGCAGAATAGCAGGATACGTTTCGAAGTGAGGCAGAACTGCAGGGGCGGATGGGCAACATCTTAGCGGCCCGGGAAATAATATTTGTCGGCCCTTTTTACTTCCTTTTACAATAAAGGAAGTATTGGATTCACCCCAAAAATTCGAAATTGAGTTTTCAACAGATCTTCACGTTTCAGAGTCCCCTGAACCCAAAAAACATATTTTTTTTCATTGGTCTGTCTGTGTGTCTATGTGTCTGTCTGTGCGTCTGTCTGTCTGTCTGTGAACAGAATATCTCAAAAACTAACAGAGGTATGGCGTTGAAACTTTATATATAAGTTTTGTGTACTATGTAGATGCGACAGCAAGCTTTTGAAGAAAATCGCATAACCGGAAGTAGGTGTTTACTCTTGTGATTTTTCAGTTTTTTTCGATTTTTTCAAAAACGGCTCTAACGAATTTTTTCAAACTTCACATTTTTACTAAATTTTGAATGTGTATTGATATGAGGTAGGTGATTTTCCAGTTGAATACTTCTAAAATGAGTTTCTTTTGTTTTTTTCTATTTTTTTTTATTAACTCCTATTTTAAATAGAACACCCGGTATATTATTACATTTTTGAATTCAGTTTAAAATTATAGAGAAAATTTGTCTCTTCAACTAACGCTCTATTTTGTACCGTTTTTGCAGAATTTGTAATTTTTGAAAATTTTTGACAAATGCTTAAAACTTTAAAATCAATTTTTTGCTAATTATAAGGTCACTGTAAAAGGAAGTTGTGTGCGTGTATCACACCAGATTTTTAATTTCCGGATATGCCTAAATATACATTTTTATAATATCTATAATCACTTCTAATACTCGTCGTTTTTTCTTTATTTGCTGCTGTCTGATATTTAATGTAGATGAAAGAAGCAAATTGGAAATGTCCTTTTGATTCTTGCACATAAAGTATGCTCTAACGGAATGTTCATGTTCACTGCTTATTTCATGCTCCTGAATTCGTTGATAAGTGTGCGAAAAGTCATTCATACCAAGAACAAATCGATTTTCGTGCTTTGCGTATACTAGACATACAGTACAAAACAACTTAGAAGTTTTTTCATTGTATGTTAGCCAGTTCCTTACTGTGCCATTTTTCATTTTGAAGGCTTTTTCGCGATTAAAAAACTCAATTAAAACTGGTTGTCTCGGATAAAATGAAAAAAAATTTGAATGACTTACAAATTTGGCGTTTTAAAATAACTATGATAGTGACTATCAGTAATATTAATTGCGGATTGAAAGCTTGATTTTGCTTCGTTGGTTTTTGCAATGCTTTGAAAATTACAAGAAGTTGTTAAAGGAGTAGACGTGGACGCTTGGTTTTTACCTTCGTTTTGTATTCTTGTTTCAACTTGAGAACTTACGGATTCAGGGAACGAAACAATTTTTTCCGATAATTTTTGAGATGGTTACGGTTGACTAATAATAGAAGAAGAGGCTAGTTTTTCAAACATAAATTTAATGTTTTTTGACTTGTGTGCCTCAGCTTCCATTGCCTTCTTTCTCTTTTCGCGTAACTTCTCCGCTCCTCCTTTCAGTTTTTCTTTGTCCATTTTTTAATGATTTATTATACAATATATTATAATACGGTGATAATGGATAAACCTAAACCATATTTTTAAAAAATTCTTTTTACAAATTTTGTTATTTTAATTACCTTAGGTCCGTTTCGAATATTCACTTATAATACCATGAGTAGTCAAAGTTATGTCGACTATTTTTGCGGTGGTGTCACGAATGTCCATTGCGCTTTGGTACGATTAGGACGAGTGCGCTAGCACGAGTCCTAATCCCAAGCGCAATGGACATGAGTAGTGATACCACCGCAAAAATAATCTACTTAACTTTGACTAAGAATGGTATTCGAGGGACTATTTAATGAACCAAACTACTTTTTCAAATTAGTTTTCAGTAAATCTAGCAACAAACTACGCAATTTCTATAGTAACAGAACACTAATATTGGCTTTTTCTAATACACATCGCATTTGTTTAAAATAGTCACTTGAATACCTTCTAGGAAGATATATCCACTGATATTTTTTTGATTGGTCAAGAAACGTCAGAATTCTGGATTTTCATTGGTCACTTTTTGACGGATGACAGGTGAATTGAATAGTCAGGGTAAATAACACACGCAAAACACAAAGCACTTTAAGCCTGCTCTTACACAATTTTATACGTTAAATTTCTGTAACCGAATGATTCCGTAGCCTTATGAAAATTAAATATTTCTAATCGCTGGTGGTACTTCTTTCTTTTCAGTCAAAAATTGAATTTGTCCCTCTCATTTCATAAAATCGAATAGTGACCAATCCACAGCGCGTGACGCGTGACTTATCTTAATTACTACAAAATAAACAAAACATAAAAGTTTGAGAGTTATTTATGGGCAGTCGGAAAAAGAAATATAAAAACTAAATTTTTTGCTGATTAATTATACAAATAATATTGTAAAATACAAAAAAAAATGTACAAAAATCCTACAAAAATTTGTTAAGAAAATGAAAAATTCATTCCGGTTCTTTATTATCGGTAAGTACATGTTTATGAAGATACGTTGGTAGATCACTTAGACGTACTTTCAGCCACCGGCCCTGCGGGCCTCTGAACAGCCGGCCCACCGGGAAATTTCCCGGTTCGTCTTATGGCCCATCCGCCCCTGCAGAACTGCATATTATCTCCACTGATATATAACATTTAGGTATAATACATAATAAGAAGGGTCTAAGAGGATCATTATAAAGAAGGAAGAGAAAAGAATAGCTGATGTATCACTAACCTAAGATGCCTAGACGATATATTCATTATTGCCAAGGGCCCCACAGAGCCCTTGTGTCTATCCATAAATAAAGCTAAAACCAAAGTAATGATTGTCGACAGGGCCAATAATAATCAGCATGATGTACTACAAATATCTGACTATGAGGTTGCCCATTTGTTCATTTATCTTGGTCGCCTTATATCAGACGATGGATTGATAGATGATAAATTACGTAAACAGATCGAGATTGTGAAAGAGTCAACTATAAAACTAATAAGAACTTGAAAAGTTGCATGCCTCACGAAATAAACGAATCGCACTTGCTCCAGAATCTAATCGCCCTCATCTTGTTGTATGCAATAGATAATCCCCGCGAAGAAAGCTGATTTTCTGACCGTCATACGCTTGGCTTGGAAATTGGCAAGGGAGTGATTGACAAGCTCTGTAAAGACAACATAAAGAGGGTCGAGAACGATTGACAGCATCTGCAGACGGGTGTCAGTAGGCGCGATTATCAACGAAAGTATGACAATATATCACAGACGGGTGTTTATCTAAAAAGTCTAAAAACCAATACAACCTTAAAAGACAAAAAAAGACTTAAATTTGTGGGGAAGACTTCAAGTTCTTCATTTACATTTATTATTAAATCCAACCCCACTTTAAGCAGCAATGGATCAACATCGAATTAAGACTCCGTTGGTACAATCAGAAGAAGGAAGCAAGACCAGAAGGTCCGAGTCGACGAGACGGAGGGCCATAAATTCTTTCGCTGACGCAAGACACTCGAAGACACCATGACAGTTAGCACTTTCGACTGCAGGAGGTTCCGACTCAGCCAATAGTCGAGTCAGGGAGCCAATAAATTCTCCATTGACGCAATAGGACAGAGGAAACATGAATACGTGTGTCTTGAAACTCGCGATTTTTTACTGTAATTGAGCATATTTATTTTTTTACGTATTTCTGCAGTGTGTATGGGCGGAAATTTTATTAAAGTATTGTTGCTATCCACAACGTATTTTTTATTTCTGCCAGCAACTTCATCTGCTCTTTAAAGCTTCAAACAAAAAAACTAAAACGCTTGAGATGTAGTTTCCGCAGACTACTTCGTGCATCATGGACAAACAAGCATAAGAATGTTTATATTCTAGACGAATTGACGTTAAAGATATACACGTTGCGATCAACTAAAGAATTCTAAAGTACCTTGGGGACGTAGCAAGACAGAAGAAAGATATGTAACCTTTGATGATTAAGCACAGTAATTATAAACTTTTTGCAATTAAATAATGAAGCCAACATAAATTGCACTTTTATAACTTTAGTCTGAAATATGTTGATAACCACTGGTTTTAGAGATACAATACTTTGTTTTAGAAAAAATATGCAATGCGAAATTCTAAAATGTACATAAGTAGATTAATTTTCAATGCTGAAAGATTTACCATTGAAATTATCTCTGGCCACGGACATTTTATTTTTAATAATAAATGAGTTATTAAGGTGTTTAGGAACTATGTCCATGTACATTTTCTGCAAAAACCAATGAAATAATATTTAAATCGCTCTAAAACAAATTTACCTTAGGTATGTGCAATTTCTGCACGTTCCGCGGAACACTAGTAGTTACGCTGATGTACGTGCGTACATGGGTAAACCTCGTTTTGAGGCGAATTTTCCTAACCAAATCGTTTGAAAATCCAAACGAAGGCCGCATTCCTAGCCACACCTTCGTTAAATCCGTTACGTCTTCAACATTTGACGAAGCGGAACACGGAAAATGTGAACAGGTTGTTCGGCTACATAATCTTACCATCCTCTCCAGCCGGAAGATGCGCTCTTATGATGTCAACGGCTTCGTGAGAAACATCCTCCCTTGTCACGTCGAGTGGCAAGGCAATCAAAGCCCCCTGCATGGGGCTCGAAAGGCTCTCCCTGTGCTTCTGCCATGCCCTTATGATTCTGGAGGACGTCGAGTCGCTGGATAGCCCCGAAGATGCACCCTCGCGCAGTCCGGCAAAGACCCGGAAGCCCCGATTTGCCAGGTGTATGGCTATCTGGAAAAGGGTAAATCTCCGATGATAACTGCATTAGCACAGCTGAAGAGGGTTAATCTTCAAAAGAGTAAAAGGCTAGAATAGTACAATTCTCTTTATTTAACTGACTTGTAAGTACTTAATCTAACCTGCAATCCTATCGCGTTGTCGCAGGAAGTGACCAGGATCGGCTTTCCACCCCCAGGGATGTTATCGCTGGCCTCGGGGCTGGCATTCGTGCGAATTTTGCACAGGAGATATAAAAGCAAGGCGCCGGCTATCGAGAAAAGTGCGACCAGTTGTAAGGCCAAAACTAAGGCTGTTTGTTCGTCCATCGGGCTCTGAAAATGAAAGTTCTTGTTACGAAATGTGCGAACATGGAACTTGGATAATATAGTTTAGCGGTTTTATATCCTTAATGATTACTAGCTAGCGTCAAAACCTACAGACCGTGATTTAGAACGTAAATATTTATTATTCGCTATTTGTGAAAACTTTCCTTGTTATATGTTCCAGTGACTGTAACGTGCACGTAGTACTACAAAATTATTTTGAAGGATATTTAGTTTGCTATGTGTTACTATAATCAACAGGAGTCTATTCTATATTTACATGTATTGATATTTTAATAGCACAGAGAAGTATCACATAATTATAAACGAAATAAAAAAATCATTTAAACATTTATATTTTTTACTTATACATATTAACCCTTAAAATAAAAAATAGGTCTGTTAACAACATATTTGCATTACTTATTTACCAAATTAATTTAGGAAAATTGTTTCCGTATTTCACTGAAAATAACAGGCGAGCCGTTTTAGTAAGGGCTTAAATCCCGTCGTTTGGCAAAACTATTTGCACAGCTTAAATAATTTCTAAGAATAGAACCGAGCCCGAAGTTATTTAAAGCGGCCGGGGGTTGTTTTTAAAATCTCGGGACTGGGAGGGCAGTTAAAAACGAAAACGTTCGTGTGTGGATGTAAAATTTGATGCGACAGAGAGTGGCATTTCAATGCGAGCGCTCTGATTTGATTCTTAAAGTGACCTGTAGTAATTATGTAGGTTAATAGAGAGGATGAAATAGTAAGGCCTGTAACAGATATTAATGCTGGAGTTGCCTTGCAATGGGGTTGTAGTTGTGCAACCAAGCTATACGCTGTTCCATTGTTGATATTGCTGCATTGATTGATTTGTTTGTTTGGGTCGTTGCTCATTATTATTGGGTGGGTTGGCAATCGATTGATACCGCATATAGTGCACTATAATACCTGGCATTAGCGGGTATTCGGCCGCTGGCCGTTGACCTGATAAACAACTATCCATAATCCAGGAATCGCATCTGAATAGTGATGGGATGCTCATTGCTCATTTACCACAAATGCCTTGTGAAATTGATCTTCTACGGAAGCGGCAGCTGCAGTTCCGATTCACACTGACATGAGTTGGAACTCATAGGCCTATTTAGCAGTCGGCTAATGGTCGCTAGATGCGTTAAGCATCAGTTATCATAATTATATTACAGGTAGATGCGGTGAACCCGAATATCATTCCTGATATGCTACTAAATGATAAGTGGGAGCACCGTACACGTACTGCTTGTGAGCGAGTGTGTGTGTCGATATGCCACATGAAAGGACCACTAATTGTCTTGCCTTCCCGGTGTCGTATTTCTGATCTACGTACAATCCTCAGATTGAAAGGGCGGTACGGAATTGTTGGTAAGCTGCCAGAGTATAAAGCTTCCTATTTTAGTAGTAAATGTGAGTTTCTTAAAAAGAAGTACAATAGGGGCTCTAGGAAGTTGCAAAAACAACATTTTTAAATTTTTTATTGCACAAAAAAGAAAGCAAAACACTCAATACAACACTCAATACAAAGCCCAAAATCACATCTTTTGCACATAATACGATCTACAGATGAACGCATTTTCTAGCACGTCATCTTTTGTTCCGCAACAATTAGGCGATTGTTACAATCATAACAAATATCGTAGATATTTTTTCTACTCTAATACCATAATGTGGTTATTGCCACCGAAAATAGTTCTACCGGGTGACCGGTTTCAAAACTCAACATAGTAAAATGCATATCACATCATACATTTGACGATTGTTGCTTCGTATTTTAACTTATAAGAAGGATCATTAATTGTAGTGAAGCAGGTTATTTAGCACGTTATGCCACTAACAGTTAAGTAACTTGTCTTGACTTATTAATAAAAGTTGGAAAAAACTTCTAGGGTTTAAAACATTTTTAAACCAAGGTATTTTTAATATCTAGAAGTCTAAATATCGAATCCGAGAGTTGGCAAAATTATTTATCATAATTTTCAATTAATAATTACGAACATGTAAATAGAGAAATGAGATAATACCCTTGTGATATGCGACGCTTTTGCTATGTTCGGCTTTGAAACCGGTCACCCGGTATAATAAACTACTATTTTGCATTGTTATTTTGATATGAAAAATTCTACCTCGTTTTCCTGTTACTGACCGATTTTTACATTTATGAAATGTCAAAATTCAATGTGTTTTAGTTTCATGCAAAGTAAATAAAATAGTATATTATATAATACGTTGTAAGCATTTTTTCCATCCACACGTGCTACAATAGGCTCTCTTATTGAACTAGTATAATAATATACTATTGCTCAAGTGGCTCTTTTTAGAAACATTTTTGTATCTAATTAGAAATAACTCCACTATCTTACGTCTGTAATTGAAACCGGTTAGGTGCTTACCAAAACACGTATACAATGTGTTGTATATTTCACAATATATGAACCAAGTCAGTAAATGCCAGTACTATTTCTTACCACGTATGCGTATTCGGCATCTTGCAATATCTTCATCCATACGATCAGTGTCATCCCATATATTTATTATATATTCCTGGCAAATGTAGTCGTATGACTTTAATAATTTTTATTTTTCACTGATCTATTATTTGTTGTTTATATCCGTGATACGAGGTATACAAAGCAGTCCATAACGCCCTAGGGCGTAAAGAGCGGACTTAATGATAATGTCCGCTCATTATGCCCTTTCCGGCGGGCATTTTAATTTAAAAACAGCAATTTTTCTCGAAAATTGAAATTTTTTGTCTGTGGTATAGGCAACCCGAACTGGGGACCCCTCGTATGTTCCGGATTAGTGTTGAATATCTATAGTCTTCTCCAGGTGATCGATCATTTTTATTGCAGATAGTTTTTTTTTAATTTCTATCTTTGCTCTTTATACTGTTCTCTATTTACATACAATCCTGGACAAAATACTTTGGTAACTCTGAAGCTACCTTCATCCCGTATTCTTCTTCCATTCTTATCTCTTGATTTAGGTATATATTTCAAGCTTTCCACTTTATAATCTATTAGATCTCATCATTTTCATACCTGTGTTGTCTTCTACCGTTTTAATCCTCTGTGCTCTTCTATTCTTACTAGTTTTCCCCTGCCTTCTATTTCACGTTCTGTACTTATGCTAATGTGTTCTTTTCTTGTTATTTTCTTGCTACAGAGCAAGAGCAATCACCGGTGCACTTTTATATAATTACAGGCGATTTTAATGACAAGCTTGGTCAGAATGAAAATGCAAAGGTTGTAGCACTTGGAAATTATGAGACAGCCAAATGATAGGGGAGAAAAGTTCAAATTTATTCCTACAACACAGATTGTATGCCACGACCTTATTTTCTAAGCACCACATAAATTGGACTTAGGCTAGTCCGGATGAATACACCAAAAACGAGAGAGACTATATAATCACACAAAAGAAGGAACCGATCCATAATATAACAGTTGTGAACAAATTTTCATTTGGAAACCATGCTTGAATGGTGAGAGCTAAAATGGAGATTAATGTGCGAAAAAAGACGTAAAATGGCAAAAAACACACAGGTACATGAGATGAAATGTATGGAATGAGCCTGAAGCTTATATTGAAGAAATAGATAAAACGAGTTTTTAACGCCAAAATAATGACAGAAAAAATCAAACATTTTTAGAAGCAGTGAAGATAGTTCAATACTTCCTTGCTCAACAGAAATAAAATTCCATCTATGTGAGCAGCAAGCGTTGTTTTAGAAGTCATTTTTAGCTCAGGAGACGTATGATAGGAGTCTTTAATAGCCGAGCGCTCCAAATAATTGCAAATCATTTTAAAACTAATAATCAAATAATCTAAAAGTCGTAACTACTGATGATCAAAAACCGTTATTTATTGTACAAGACGATAAAGTTAAATTTTATCCACAAGTGGATAATAATAACTTTACCATCGTGCATAATACAAAATTTTATTCAATTTTCTAATTTAATTAATCAATAAATGTCTAACAAACATAAATTTGGTATTAACAGTCGTGAAAAGTGACAATTTGGAAAGCTTGTACAGAAGTTAATTGCCGGTCTATGACAAATTCAAGGTTAATAGGTTAGATTTTGTTTATTATTTGACACAGACTGAAGCAAAACTTAACCTGCAAATCTCGAATTTGACATAATTTGACAGTGTTACCAACAATGTAATAGTGTGTGACATAAATAAATAAAACCCTATTTTATGCTTATGAAATAAATACGTAAACTACAACTTTAACCATAAGAATTGAATAAATAATATTATTATAAAACAAAACTACTGTTAACAAAATGTATGAGAAGCTTTTAATAATTTAAAAAATCATTAGATTTTCAACGCTTCTAAAATGTTTTAACATCCTTTCCATCAGTACTTATTCATTCTTCATTGGACCTTTTTAAATGTATACTTTTACTAAATTTTATTAGTAGATGAAAGAAATGACCAATTCTTAATTTTCTATTCTAATAACTATTACACTTTTTAGACAACCTTTCTAAACGGTTCTTTAAATTGTTGTTGTTTTTAAGTTTACTAAATTTAGAACAGCTTTTACACCAATAACCAATTACGCTAGAAGTTGAAATAACAAATTGTTAAAAATAGATTATTACAGAATCGCTAGAGCAAAGTTGAAATGTAAAGACACCAGCGTCCCAGCATAACCTTATGGTGTGCTGGTGTCTTTACATTTCAACTTTGCTCTACTAAAAGGTTTGTCAACAGTTCTTAAGCCCACAAATTTATTAAATTCAAAACAATATTTAAACTGTTGATCAAAATACATTAAAAGTAGAAATAGCCAATAGTTAAGAAATATTATGACAGAATAAATATTACGATAGTGGCAGTGTATCAAAAGTTTTAAGTGTCTCAGGAAACAGAGCAAACCTATCTATGTGTGTTATTTTCTTATTTGGTCAGGTTTAAGTCCGCAGTATAAATTTTGTTGTTATAATAAGTACCAATTTCTATCCTAACACATTTTATACCGCCTTTCTAAACTATTCCTAACATTTTTTGTTGGAACGCTTTTAGGTCTTCAATTTACTTAGTATCCATGTAACAGCGTTAATCAATTAAACCAACTCAAATTAGGATTCAAGTTGTACTACACGGAACTGTATTTAAACATATCAAGTACAACTTTTACTTTTACTCGTAAGTACAGGAAATATTTTAGATTAAATCTCGGTTTCACGCTTCAACTGCAGTAGAAAAGCTAATAAAACATCATTGATTATACCTACACTTAATTTTGATTAATGATCCTTGAATTCGCCAATAATTTATGTACAGTTACTGGTGGTATAACTTCCCACTATTAAAATCACTTTGCATTTTTCTCATTCTAACAAACACATGCGATGCTTTTGACAGAAAATTAGATTTGGAAATACGAATAATATAGAAGAATTATTTCCAAATTATAGATAGCGCTATTCAGCAGATGTAGTCGTGCTTGAATTTATATAGAGCTTTTTGTTATTTCGGAAATCTTGTTAATCACCTGGAACATCTAATAATGCAGACACGAATTGACCGTGAAATAGAGATGATTCATCTCTTGGAATTCCATAATAACATCGCAGGTTCTCACAAAGTTAAACTCTGAGCCGACCAACAAATCCTCAATTTGAAGCAAGGCCAAACTCAACTAGATGCTGATCCACCGTGAAATGCTCTAAAAAACAGTAACATTTTCATTGTCATTGCCAAGCGATTAAATATGGGAAAAATAGTGAGTGTCTAAACTTGTGATACATCTGTGTTTACCCGATATAGTAATTATTATTGAAATCTGCAAATTGGCATTGTCGTGTTTCTTTAAAATACATTTTTAAATTACAATATGAAAAAAAATGCACGCGTTTTTTTCTACTGTAAAAGTAGAGTTGGTTAATAAAAAAGAAGACAAAGGACACCTTCTTAATATTCCGGAAATGTTGTGCTACCATTTACAAATAGTATAATGATCCTATTTGTACCGTTATCGTGGGCTGCGTACACTCCAAATTGAGTTACGTAGGCACCATTTTAAATTCGGAAAATATAGACTAGGTCAGGTTTCGTTTTAAATTGACCGAATTTGTGATGTTTGACATTCGAAAAACTGTTTCAAATAATTATGTATTTACAAAACGTATGAATTTATCAATAAACTAAACATATCTATCAACCTAACCCATTTTATGTTGAGTTAATATGGAAAGTATTAAAAACTAACTTCGGCGCTACGGTTTTCCCGTCGAAGTTACTTAAGGGAAGAATCTCCCAATTAGTTTTAGTCGGTTGAAATCGTTAGGTAAGATTGTTTATATAACCGGCTTAAACTTCAAACCTATGAGAAACAATTCAGCAAGAATGTGATGTGTAATAACAAAGTAATGAGTGTGTAATGAGTAACGACTATTGTTTACTGTAACGAGTTGTGTTTGCATACAAACAATGTAACGTACCGGGTATAGCCAGAAAATATACTCCCAAAACATTTTGATATAATTTGTTATTCAGTTGAATAGTAAAACATATTAGATTCAATCATATTTTAGGCATCAAATTTCAATCAAAATTAATTTGTTAGCACGACCTGGGCTGTGGAATGGGTTAATTGAGCTTTTAACTTGAATTGGATAGTTTTCTCATATTTATTCATACATCAAGGCAGGTAGGGGTCATCAATTAACAAAAACAATTGATCAGTTACACTCTTATACATTAATATCCATAATTTATAAAAACAATATTATTTATTTTAGCATACTTCCAATAATTGCATAGATATAATAGTGGTACTAACTAAAATTATAGTAAGAATAATTAATACGATGAAAACACCAAAGAAGAATTCTCTAATTTGTCTATTATTTGCCTACTTTTAGCAAAATTGTATTATTTTAATGCCCATCTGTCTTTCGTAAAACATAAGACACTGTAAATAATAATATACTATAGCCAAAATTACGAGGGTATATTCATATATTCGTAGCCCGACTAACAAGCAATTGTTGTAGAGTTTTGAAATTCTAATAATGCATCAATCTAACCTAACGATTGCTAAATGACACATTTATATTACATTTCTAAACAAAGTTGGAAGATAGCTGTTGATAAATTGATAAATATGAAGTTCGTGCAGTGATTAAATATTTACAAAAGTTTAACACCACAGAAAGATTTTATCGCTATGCAGAATACTTTAGGAAACTTTGAATATCGATAAAGAAATTATATGGTGTTAAAATTATTGTGTAAATATTTAATCACTGCACGACATTCAAACTTATCCATTTTTGCAATTTATCTATAAATCCCTTCTCTTACGTGCGACAGCTTTGTTTGCAAATATCAGATAAATTTTTTCATTTATCAGTTGTTTCTAGCAAGGTTAAACCGTGTAAATGTATTACTAGTATTTCAAAACTGTGCCACAACTGCTTGTTAGTCGGGCTAAGAATATAGGTATGAATCCACCCTCGTATTTTGACAAATTTAGAAAAAATACAAGATAGAATAATAATTTTTATATTTTTTCTATCTTTGTCTATTTTTGACAAAGCAGTACTACTTTCATTTCAATGTTTCTTCACATGTTCGCTTTTACAGTAATTTAGAGATTTCGAAGGGCCATTGTGCATCTTAGATTTCCCATATTATAATTCTTATAATTTTTGGATTCGTAATGAGGATTCCTTCTTTTTCAACATTTTTAGATTAGAGCTATTTCTTGTTTCCATTTTCGGATCTTTTTGGAGTCTTCATTTTCCTTCCCATGCATTAAGACGCATTTTCAAGGCTTTTTGTGATAAACGTTTAGTAAATTAATTTATCCCGAAAATACCTGTACCTGTACAGCTGTACCGAACTAAATCAATCAGGTATTTTGAAAGTCAGTCCACCTGTTGGCCACCCAGCATCTCAGGTGCTAGACCGTTATCGCTTCCACATTCACGTGATTTGAAGTTTTAGCGGACTTATTTTTGTCCTTTTTTTCCCGATAATCCGAAATCCTTCACTTTATGTTCGACAATATATAGCCGTCTATAGCCCTTCGCCCCCCGTCTGTGAGCTGTACATCGTACAATGAGAAAAAACCTGGTAGCACGATCCGTTCTGGTCCAATTGCAATTACGTCTTTCGACGCACATGTTCAACACGAGTGTAGGTCAAATGTACAGTAATGTTCCGTTACTCCTAAGTGCAGTGATTTGAATTTCACGGTAATCCGGAATGACAAATTCGTCCATATGAGATAGCGTAATCCGAATTTTCGTTTAGGGATTCAGCATGCGCATTACTTAGTCGTTCGTGAATGCCTGTGCGTGTTATGCTTAAGAATAGCGCTGCAAAATCGTTATCATTATGCCAAAAATAGCTATATGAGACGAACTTAAAGTTGGAATTACTGGAAAAGCAATTGCGTTAATAATCGACATCAGGACATCAACGATCAATGACACAAAACAAACACAAGATGAAATAAAATGGAAAAAAAATCTAACTTTATCACCGCTACTAAAAACCAAAACATTTTAAAACATACAAACATTAGCAATTCTTGTATTCCATAATTTTTAATTTGTAATGTCGTAATATGTATGCGCATATTACGTTTCTTTCTTAATAAAATACGTTTTAGCCTTGATAGATGATTTTATCGTTTTATTTTACTCGTACTTTGTTAGAAACCTCGATCACAATCACCGTGTTATTACACTTGTCTTATTTAGTTATCAGTTTAAATACCGAAAACATATTTATCAGATTCTTTTCTTACTTTTATTTCGCATATTTAACATACTAGAGTTTATTAAAGGATACAGTAACAATGCTCCGAATTTGGGGTGGTTTTAATTGATTCGAATTATCAGGCCACTGCTATATTACATCCAATCTTTTGTGTTGAGCAGCTAGCACCCTTGTTTACCTAGGTTACTTATTTTATATTTTAACTCGTATGTAATTGGTAACTACTAGTATACAACCATCCGTTGTTTACTAATTGACTTGCTTGGTGCATTGTCTGGATCTATACTGTTTCTTTTATTTGTAAAATAGCAAACAGGTCACATTTTACGGATTTATTCGGTGATTGGACCGAAGTGCGATATCTAGAATTGCGTGTGATCGGCGAGGCCTCGTCGTACGACCGAATTTGCGTATCATATTATTCAGTAGTTTTTAAAATGGGTGATGCTTTTCCTAATAAAGCTTTTCTACTTCTCGGAATCGATTCCGAGCGCTTCTATTTAATCAAATAGTATTACTTGCATAATAATAATTTGAAGCTGGAGGGTTAATTTGATTCCCGAGTTCGTGTTGAATAGAATGAATTATAAGTGCTTTGAATTTATTTAATTGACTGCTACGATTGTTTACCTATTCTGGTTGGATTTAACTTGTAAGTAATGTTTTTGGATTGAAACACTAATTCTGTTTGAAATGTATTATCTAGCATACTTATGAATATCGATCCGCGATTGACTATCTTTTTATTAAAGCATTGGATCCTCCTATATTTTGAGATTTGTTATTTTCCTCAACCTATGGGTACTATTGTGTGTTATTAAGATTAAAATTATGGAAGAGACCCTAGATGGTAATTTATTTTTGTGTAGGTTAGTGGATCTTGCTTCAGCTTTTTATTAGGATCTTAGCGCGCTAAAATGTTATTTTTTCCATCACATCTAAGGCTGCAGCTGGATCATGATTCACCCAACTCTGAGCTAGCTGAAGCACTTTCTATTAACGTCTTGTAATGAACCAGCATCTCAGCAGCTATAAGTTACGCTTAAAGAAAGTATGTTATAGATATAATTTATACTAGCCATAATGGTTTTATACATTTACCTATTTGAAATGAAGCAGTTTTCTTGTTAAAACAATTTTCCCTTCTAAATATGAAAATTAGAAAAAATATATACCATACACAGCCGTCAAATAACCGACACTCAAACGACTTACAAATAATTGAAAGAAAACACCTGACACTCATCAATTTGGTTTCAAAACCTATCACTCGACCACGGATTTGGTACATAGAATCGTCAACGTAATGGAAGCTTCTCTGGAAGAAAAAATGTTTGGATGTGCACAGGTGACAGCGTATGGCAAGGTTTCTTGTATTTATAGTAGATGTATATGCGCCAAAACAATACAATTAATGGATAAGGGGCCGGTTGCAGAAAGCAATGTTAAGTCTGGTGTTAGCTAACGCGACGTCAAAGTGAACAAAAACGAATCAAATCTCAAATGCTTATGGTAACTAATACATTAGTAAACAAAATTTGATGCGATTTTGTTCACTTTGACGCGATGTTAGCTAACACCAGACTTAACATTGCTTTCTGCAACCGGCCCAAGGTCTTACATTGCGAAAATAATGTTGAGACTTAAATGAGATGACATATTTTCTGAACTGAAGGATTTAAAGCCAGAGTGCCTAAATGAAGCGTAATAGGGCCAGTATTGTACGAATATATCATGTAAGCCAATGATATCCTGTGATCAGACGGAGCCACCGTTACCAACTTCGCTAACGAGAATACAATTCTTTTATACTACAGAAAATATTCTATAATTTATTAGTATTCATATAATCAATTATGTGCCTTTGACTAAACCAACCGCTCAAATATAATACGTTCTAAATATTTCTAGAATAAAACCGAGCCCGAAGTTATTTTAAGGGAGCAGGGTGGTTTTAAAATCTCGATGGATCTGGCTGTCAGTTAGGCGAGAGCGTGCATGTGTGAATGTTGTGAAATTCACCATGTACCTATCACAGAGGTTGCATTCCATCGCAAGAGATCTTATGTGAGTTTGCGGTGTTGCTTGTGGTAATTATGTGGATTAATAAGGAGTGAAATAATCAGGTGTGTAATAGATATTACTGCTTGAGCAGCTTTGCAATGGAGGTTGTATTTAGTTTTATTGTGCAGCCGAGTTGAACACCGTTTCATTGTTGACATTTTTGCTGATTCTAGAAAGCTTTGTTGCTTGGGTCGTTGCTAATTGTTTTATTGTTGGGTTGGTGCTCAGTCGGTACCGCTTTAGTGCACTATGTGCCTGGACTAGAATTCGTCCAGCAAGATGATCCCTGATTCTTGACCTGATAAGCAATTATCGGTGATCCAGAAAGCGCGCCTGGATGGAGCGGGAAACTTACTTCCCACAAATTCCTTGCGATTTCGATCTTTTGCGGGGGCGGTAACCGCAGGTGCATATCGCAGACATGAGTTGTGATTCATTGGCCTAGTTAGCATTTGGCTAATGGGCACTAGATGCGGTAAGCATCTGTATTTCAGGATTCTACAGACATATTATAGGCGGTGCACCTGAATATTATTCCTGAACGAGGTACCTATTCTATTAGAGGCAACGTGGGAGCGCCGCGACGACCGCAAAAGCCCCTGTAAGTATAATCGCTTCGAACACGTACTACGAAATGTCGCAATGCTTGTTTATTTTTGTATAGATGCGGAGCGTGGAATTTGGCTGTTTTGTATTTACGAACGAGTGTGTGACCATGTCACATAAAAGGGCACGTCGGGCGCCTCGTTCTCCTCGGTTTTGTTACATCGAATCCACAACCCTTAGAGCGAATGGGCATTGCGGAATTTTTGGTAATTCGCTAGCCTGTAAGTTTATGCATGAGGACCGATCTAAGTCTAGGAAAAAAAAATAGTCCTCAACTCCGAATCTATGTGCCCACACAGCTGTGAGGAAAATTGGTTAATAAATCTAAACCAAACCAAATTATTTCAAAGCTTCAATAATTCGACATTTGCTAGTGGTTATCAAGTATAAGATGATGACATATTCGTATAAAGCATGCTAAAATTATACTGGTAGGGAAAAGACACGAGAACTAAATGCAGGAAAATGCACTGGTCAATGTAAACATGCATAAACTTAAAGCTTTACAGTCGAATTTTTTAATCATATTCAGAATAAAGTGTTGCCATGTCCCATAGTACAATAAAAATAACGACCACCACGGGCAGTTCTGTATGGAAATCACCACGGGGGGATAAGATCTGCCAGGAAGCACGAGGAAAAGCTCCACAAACGAAAATGTTAGAGCACTTGAGTTGCTTGATAATCATGAATTAGTGCGCCAAAGACCCGAAAATACTAAGGCCTTTCACCCTTTCGGCAAAGTATGTCAAGGTATTGTTTTCAATTTGATTATTATAAGAGTTGAAAACTTTAAACTGGTACTTCAGCAAGAAAACGAAAGCTCACGTTCATCGTGCAACTACAACAACCAGTAAGCCATTCACTTCTCGCTTATTAATAATAATAATTTAAAACGTGCATTTAGAATGCCAAGTAGCTCTAATTGTTTGTATGGTAGCTTAACAATTGTTTTCATTTAAAACAAGTTGCCTTCAACACTCAATAACCCGACACTTCCGGAAATGCAACCGCCACGTAAACTTCGACAGCGTTCAAAATTGTATCTACGTTGGGTTCTGTGAAAATTAACAAATGGCTTCCAGAAGCAGAAATTCATTTAGTTCCGAAACAATTCAATTAAACCCGAGAAATTTCGAACCTTGCACAAAGCTTGCTTCCGGTTTCCGCAAAAAAAGCGCGGCGCGAATTCAATCCTACTCGAATCCTTGCTGCGATCGGATTGAGCCGAAAGTGGGTTAATTAATTGCATTCACGAATTCCTCTGCAACCTGTGCCTGCTCTCGCCTAATTTATATAACGCTAAACTTGTTTTGTAACTCGGAATGGTATCGATGCCTTTAAGCTGTTTTGGATTAGTTTTACATTTCCATTTGGAATAAATGTGTTGGTGTATGCAGACCGGCACACTTTTGACTTTCAGTCTGCTACATTTACACAAATATTTGGAAAGGCTGATTTTGTATATGTAAAGCTGTGAAATCGATTTAACCCAATACTTGCTGTGGGCTGAAATCGTTTCCGATTAAGTCAACAGATTTAGATAGATTTACTAGCATTCAAATATAATTGCAACAGAAAACGCGAAATGTCATATTTTTAATTATACAATACGTTCAAGTATTTTTTTGACAAAATGCTGGTGAAATTGTTGATTTTGTTAAAATGTATTGTCCCTCCTCAGCTTTCTTATCTGTTGTTTCAGTTTCCTGGTGTAATTAATGTGAATATAATTAAGATCTTGAAGATAATGATCATTGAAGAACGATATCTCTCCATAATTTATACAAAATTGCATTCCTCTAAAGCAGTCTGTCATAAGTGAAATCCTATCTTCCTATAAGGAAACAGATTTATGAATCGAAAGGAGAAACTTTATAGTGTAGGCTTATTCATCCGACCTCAAATTGTTATTGTTTCCTTTCCCATTTAACAAGTGATATAAAGAAGTCGATGCTCATCGATTGTAGTATAATAAATAGTTGCTTTTTTAGAACCTATACCTACAATGTTTCTAAAAATGTATAAAAATAACCAGTTTTTACGACTGTCTACTATTATTACAGTACTGTACAGTATAGTATAAAGGAAAGTTTCGATATAAACCAGAATTTATCTTAAAAAGTTAATTGTGATAAACAATAGTATATTATTATATGAGCGATTATGACCGAAGCCGAAGGCGCGTGGCGCAAGTCATCTGAGTGAATAATGGTCATAATCGCGAATATAATACGATATTTTATCTACTCCTATGCAATAGGAGCCTTGTGTTCATATTTCAGAATTATGACATTTGTGACAGCTGTTAACTTCAAAAGTCATTTAATAATAAGAATGAATTTTGTGATTGGCTACAACCTATTGAATAATGAAAATAGAATTTTCTGATTGGTTGCAATTTGCAAACTATTGAATAATGAAAATAGAATTTTATGATTGGCTGCAAGCCGTGAATTATGAATCATAATTCATGGCCATTGTGCAGTAGGAGTAGATAAAAATTATTACTCCCGGTTGTATTTTTCAGGCTCGTCACGTTTGTTTAGTAATTGTCAACATGCCAGAATAATCAGTTCATCCATCAGTAGCGCGAAGAGTGCATGAAAACGTAAAACCGAATGAAATATTACTCAAATTTAAAGCACAGCATTAAAATTATTTTAAGGTACAGCTGTAAGACGGTTCTAAGGACTACTTGACCATAAACTTGTGAAAATGACACCAATATTCAAAGAGTCCATGATGTTGTATAATATTATCGCCTAATTGGTTAAACAGATCTGTTGGAATAAGTGTCGGTTGTATGGAAAAAAATATTAGCAGAAAATTTGGAAGAGAAATAAGTGATGCTAGATTCCAATTATCCTTACTTCTGAACAAAAACGACGTTGTTTTGAATTTGCAACAGAGCTTTTGAATTAACCTGGGTGCGCCATTTTATTCCCGAGACGAGAAGGTATGCAATGGAGGCACTAACAATCCCCAGCACCGCAAAAACGCCTGCTGAAAGTGGCTCAAAGTAGACTCACCAAATTGAAATGGAAAACATTTCCCCATTCTTTCTACAGTTGAACTTATCCGCTCTTTTGAACTATTGGAAAACGCACTACCAAGAGCGAGATTTGAAGACAGTGATAAGCTAAACACTCGGAAAAACAAATTATACAAGTATTATGAAGCTACTAGACAGATGGCGTAAAAATGTTTACTAGATAACGTCCAGCTACAACGATAAATTCAATCAGCAATCCACTTCATACAGCAAAGAACTTCACTCGTTGTTGAAGGATGCTCTCTCACACGATCCTAACTTAGAAAAACGAGAAGGTATCGATGGGTCAAATAGGAGAAAATATCAGAAGTAAAATTCAGGTATCAGGACTTTCATCAAGATAAATAGGCAAGTGCGAATAGCAATCCAAGCAAATAACATTATAAAATTTAGATATCAACGTTTAAACACGAAGTAAATATTAAAAACCATTACGCACGTTTATCTCAGAGGCCTTGCGAGGAAAGAGCGCATTCATAATGAAATAACCGCTTCACAAAACAAGTACGCATGGTGCGCTATCAAACAAAAATGAAACCGTCTACTATCTTAACAATTAGGTAATAAACAATATTAGTGAAAATCCAAAATCACTTAAAATTATGTGGCTGTTATCAAGCAAGCAAAAGATTGTGAACAATAGATACTTCAACTCAAAATTAACAGAGAGAGCACATTGACCTCAATGAACCATTGATAAACTTCTAATAGCTTAATTAAAACGAACTCCCTCAGGGTGTTTTCCTTGACTTTATTTGGTTTTACAAACCGGTGCCCTGGACGCCATAAAAGTGTATCAAAGTATAAAAAAAAACGAACGACCTATGTTCCCCACGTGGTAACACCCTCTCTAGCGGCGCCTATGGCTTCGTGCGACAACCTGGAGCATCACCTTTGTAGTCCGAGGGGCAACTACAGAATCTTTCAAGGGTGGCCCTACAATAACGAATTTATTAAGAAGAAGGGAGCCCGAAATCGCTCATAGAGTAGGAAGAAAATACCTACTAATAGATTTCCTCCATGCTAAACCAAGTGAAATAATTATTTTAGCTGATGATTGGCCTCAGGGTTGCTGGCGAATTAACAGCAAATATACAACAAACCGGGGCAGTAATATACAGCCAAAAATATAAAAAAAAATTATTCGCTTTTCACCAAGCCACGAGATTACCTGTAAATAAGTGGTGTCTATTACAAACACCCCAGCGTCGGCCTTAGATAATCACAAGAAGACTGGTCACTTCAAAGAAAACCTCACCAAGATACACGATTAGACTAAAATTAATCGCGTGAAGGGGCCCAATACGAACAATTAAAATTTTCAAAATAAACTAAAAATCTACCAAAATAAACATAGGTAACCTGCTCCACCTACAGACGCTTAAAGTGACCTAATTTCAAAGTACAGAAATAACTATATTTGAAAGACTGGGGCTTGCAATCCTACCACAAATCGCTATTTGTGAAGACGTTAGAAAAAATGGTGCTTAATGGGCAAAATAATCATTGCGGGCTGTTACAAATGTACGTTGAACATTAGCAGTAATAGCTTTTGTAATATATTACCTTAGTAAAGTATGATGCAGATATTCCAATTCATATGTGAACTATTTAAACTTGCCTTTAGTTAACAAACTTAAACTTATTCAAAAATATCATATACTATATAAAAGTGAGTGAAGCTGTGTGTTGCATCGTCATCAATCGGACTTACCCCGTTCCCCGATCGGGCTTTTGTTCTTCAGCGTCATCGAATGTCACAATGGCACAAACTTTACTGCTACACGATTCTGTACAATTGTGGAACAACTATTTATTGATTTTAATACATAAACGGATCCAAATAAAGGATAAAGATAAACTAAATAATTTATCTAGAATGGATGATGCAGAGGGGAGACTGGACAGGGGCGAGAAAAGTACCCAGTCTAGAATAAGGGCTTAAAGTGGTAAAAGAGAAAATGCTGCAGGTCCATTTTATGATGGGTGTGTTAATGTAGCACTAAATATTTAAGAAATTTAAATTATTATTACTATAACTATATCCAAACAACTTTAAGTGTACTAAATAATAGACTAGACAAAATTATTTAGATAGATAATAAATTAGAAATTATTAACTAAAGTAATTAATCACTTTTGCTACTATTTATACTTGCTTGTACTTCACATCAAAGCTCTTAACACTAAACGCAATTCCATTTCAGGATTTTTCTAATGCAATAAAGTTGCTTGATTAAACCATATGTAAACAATTTAACTTTAACACTTACATTCAGAACTAATGAATGTTTCCTAACCCTTAAATATGGGAGAGATAATACGAAATCTATCTTAAAAAATTCCTTATTTCAAAAGCTTTCCCAACGGCATACGCTTCTGTAAACATGTTTTTTTTCGCTTCTTTCAAATGGCTTCCAAGAATAAATGGAATTGCGACCTTCCGACCTTTAAAACGCTTGTTAAGGAAACTGAACTGAAACCCACAAAGCGATAACTTTTTCATGTACAAACGGCAGCGTCTTCTGACGATTCTCTGGTCATATTATTATAAAAAAAATACGAAACTCCCAGTTGAATATTAAGATTTTCTAGAGTAAATATCACTTAATTTAATAAAAAAAAGAATGTGGGATGTTTACATAGGGAGTTATTTTTGCCCGTTATTTGAAAAACGTCAAAAATTTGATATTGGCTTGTGTAAGATTGCAAATATACGAGACAAAATAAATGTTAAATGGACTACTGAAGATGGAACAATAAATGCGCAAATTTAAATGAATTGGTAAAACATGAGATCATGTAATTTTACAATGATGATGACATTATAGACGTGGAGGTTTTTCCCTTCTCTATAATGGTTGTCCAGTGTTGTTCAAATATCATATTTCTGTATTAAATTATTATTAGCAAATTGTTTTCATCAAAAAAGGAAAAAAATATAAAAACGGAATTATGTCGTCGCCGTCGTCGTCAGCCATGTTGTTATATCAGCACTGCAAGGTCGCCCACTTACAAACTATTTTATAAATTTAAATATTTAAGGGCTACTTACCACTAACACAAATGAGTATAGTTAATGCCAGCTTGCACTTCAAATGAAGTTTCTGAAGGATATCGACCACAACACAGGTAGTTATCTAAGGATTAGTGATGTAAACTGACGGGTGGATGCGGACGTAGCTAATGGTTGCAGTCGGGGGAGATAATAAGCGTAATTATGTCTCAATAAACAATTAGTAATAAGTGGGTACACAACGTAATTTACCTACATTTGCAAAAAATAGTGCGTATCCGTAAATTCCTTCGGCGGTAGAAAGTCGGTTCGTGCAAGAAATATTGATACCGAGCGGTGTCGTGATATATGGTTGGTATGCATGGATGGTCGCGTTCCAGATCACCAGCGTAATACAATACTTATCGCTCGCAATTGAGGCAGTTTGCGTAAGAGAATATTAATAATCAAAGCCGACTTCGTTGCTTTGCCTGTCGGTGACCAACGCCTATAGAATGCTGCTGGTTTGCATGCATTATTAGAGATAGTTTTCGCGTCCTGTTAAACGCATTAAGTGGGTTAATTACGTAATCAAATAATAATCAGTATAAAAATAGAAATTCGAAAACCTCGTCCATTTATTGCCCACTAAAATGTATGCGAATGGTTTAATTAGCTAGCTGGTATTTGGATGTCGTGTTTGTCAACTAAGTATATGCTAAGAATTTAGCATAATTCAGGTCAAGTGATCTCATGTATATTCTGGACTAAAATGTAGTAGCATTTTTATGTAAATATTAAGAAATCTTCAAAATATTTTAGACTAGATAAAATGTCAACTTTCAGTTAGGTCTAGTGTCATTTCGTAAGCCTCCATCATAACTTACTAGACTAGGTATAACAGAAAAAAGAAGATCTTTTTCTTTCAGTTTTGCATTTATTTATTAATGTATTAAAGAAAAATGAAGTACGGGAAGGATACGACGACATATTAAAGCAGAGAGGGTTTGTCGAAATTGGAGTAAACCAAAACCGGTTAAAGAACCTGTAGAAAGGTAAAAGGAAATGTGAAAAGGAAAACTATGGTTGAATGAACATGTAGATCTAAAATCGAGAAAAAAGCAAGCATGGAAATAACATCTCGAAACCAAGATTGAACACGACAGGTCAACTTACATAAAAAAACTAAATGAAACAAATAATTCGTAAAAACAAGCAAAATCAGCAGCTTGGAAAGAGTTTAGAGCTGAAATTAAAACAAATTCCGGGGTAACCGAATGTCGTTCCGAGGAATAGCCAAAAAGTATAGCAAAAATATTTTAAAAAATAAATGCTAAGGGGGAACTAAAAATAAACAGGACCAAGCAACAGTAGAAACTGAAATAGCCAAAGCTACTGAAGCCAGGGAAATTAGTATCAAAGAAGTAGAAGATGCAATTAAAAGCATGAGAAACGGGAGGGAGACGCGCAGTGACGAAATACACACAGAAAATCAGAAATGTGGACCACAGGAGGCACTTTAAATTAAGAAAAAAAAAACAATCATGACGACGTACAAAAACGAAGGCACCGCTAAGTGAGAACATTTTAGAGCTGTATGCTCATTATAAATAATTCCAAAGATCTACTCGAAATTTTGGACAAAATTATCAGCGAACAGATAAGATATATGCGAAAAACAACAGGAAAAACATGCAGCATTCAGGAAAATCGACAAACACAAGACCATATATTCACTATTATAGGATGGCAATAGAACAAGGTTATAGAGAAGAAGAAACTTATACCCTTATCTTGCCTTCGTGGACTTAACATCAGTTCCAAGAAACAAACTTTGAACGGCTATCAAAGAAATGAAAGTATCAACAAAACTACTCAATGCAGTAACGACCTCGCCAAAGAAATCAACTCCGCAGTGAGAATATTGGATCAACTTTTTTTTTAAATTGACAGAGGAGTTGAGCATAAAGATAATCTTAGCCCCCGCTGTTTATAATATTTATAAATAATATAAATCAGAAGAACTGTGGATAGAACATTCTAAGCAAAATTGGAAACTGGAGGTTACAAGACGTGAGTATACAAAGTTTTGTGTTTACTTGTGATGTTAGTCTTAAGCAAATAGCACGAGAAACCTGCCGGTAGTAAGTGAATATATGAACAGGAGAGCTAAAAAATAACATGACCTTAAATATCAATAAGAGCAAGATAATGCAGAAATCGAAAAAAGATAATGCGAAGTTTTAGAGTAAATGGAAGACTACGAATATCTGGGAACTAAAATTGATAATATTGAGAGAGTATGCCAAGAGACCTTAAATAAAATAAATGAAACCAATAACTTATCCTGTCACACACATAAAACGGTAATAGGCAAAATGTTGCGATACAAATATTCAAAAGCATGTATTTACCCACCTTAATACATCCATCGAAAGGATAAGCAAAAGAGTAGAAACACGCACATATAGAGTTAGACACAACACTATAAAGAATGAAATAGAATTAAATCCAGTATTACAAATAATAGAAACAAAATAACTAAAATAGTATGGTCATGTTATGAGTCAGACGAAAGCTACCAGTGAGAGTAGCCAAATCATAGGAGGGGGTACCAAGAGTGCAATAAGAACAAACGATACAAAAAAGCAAGAGCTAGAGAGAGAGATAGATAGGACAGAATAGCGCTTAGAACATTGGCTGTAAACCGGCAGGACTCTATGTCCTAAGACAAGGGTATACAGTGAAAAGTATTTTTTTATATTAACTTTTCAACTGTATATTAGATGCTAAGAGAAGATGAACAATAAACCTGTAAAATAATGAAAATGTCTTTTAAGTTAACGTTAGCGATTCCTAAACATTTGTAACAATACAAAAGTTTAAACTGGGGCTGATAATACAAGTGTGCTTGTAATTTGCTCTGTTGTATTGTGAGGTGTTATTACTACGGCTATATTAAATTAAAATAAAATTGGTCTTTGTTGTTTACAGAAGACGCTACAAGAAATTCAGCCCCAAAAATAATGTAACATCGCTCGTATCATCAACGCGTTCTTTATAACACAGCCATAAGCAAGTACGATAGGTGCGCATTCTTGGGTGAGCGGTTAAAGTGTCTGAATAGCAATCGGATACCGCCTGGAAGCGAGAGTTCGAATCCCACCGGCTGCATTGTTTTTTTTGTAAGTGTTTCATTTTACTGTTTCAGTATTATCAGCAACGTTAAGAAATGTTTACTTCTTTTGAACACAATTTTGAACACTCTTACGTTATTTACGTTATTTACAATTCAATTTTAAAAATACAGAAATTATTTTAAATAGAATAAGTTTACCTATGTGGTGGGCTCAAAAGCTAGTTAATAATAAATGTAAAAACTACAAACAGATACTATTTTTTGGTCAAAATGCTTCCAGCATTTTACAAACAACTATGTGCATGATTTGTCAGTTCATGGTCATTACATAAAAATCTGGTATTACATTTACCAAAAATGTTTCCATTAATTCTTTAACATTAGCCCATGCTTTCGTCTAGAACTCTAGACTATACTTTTATATGTACCGTAAAACAAATCCTGCCAATTAAATGTTCACCAAATTTTTCATTTAAATACTTGGCATATGTCCCATGTTGCTGAAATGAGAACAACATTTTTTGACTAGTCAGACGACCACAAGAAGCAATTTTTCTCATTTGCATAAACGACTGCTGATAATGCATACATTTTATTTCTACAAAATGTTAGGAATGAATATGGTTTTCGAGGTTTTCTTATCCCAAGATTATAATATTTTCAGAAAGAATTTGAGCCCTCCCTCCCCCAAAAGCTGACTGACCTTTTTGCGCTAATATTTTAACATTAAACTTGATTGGTGTAAAAAACCAAAAATAATGAAATTATGGGAAAACTTGTCAGAATAGTAGAATCTTATACCACAGCAAGAGCAAGACAGATTGTTAAAAACTTCAGCAAGCAAGATTCTAAAGTAGTACTTAGCAGTGTGCTACCAACAACTCATGGCTGATGTTGAACTACCACGGTGTGTAATAAATCTGGGTTTATTTACTAAAAAACTTAAGTTCATTAGAGATATTTTAGACGATATAGCTCCAGAAATGGAACACCAAAGCGTACTTCTTTCAAAACATTTAGGTACTTATGGTAGATGAGTCTAGATTTCATTAAATCGTAAAGTGACTAATCAATTATTCTAATCGTTTTCATGCAGTTTCGATGGAAAGTGTCTAAAACATTAATATAGATATGACCAAACTATATTGCTCTGTGATTGTGCCGTACAATACTTACATAGTTAACGCTTCAAGAACCTCAAATTATATTCCAGGTGTGTGAAAATTCATTAATCCTTTACCTAAAATTAGTAAATCTTCACAATTCCCCGACGTAAGACCAATTAGTATATTTCCAACATAAGTAATTCATAAGCAAATACAAAATTATATAAACTTAAATAACATACTCCCTATTATACAACGCTTCTAATCTTATCGAATATTATGTTACTGCCCAGTTTCAAATTGTCACTTTAAATGGTAATTATTCCTCGTCAGGAGAAGCATTAACAGGAGTACCACAAGGATCTATTTTGGGCCCCCTGTTGTTTGCTATTGATCCAAGTAATTTACAAAATTGTACTAAACATTGTAACATTCATATGTACACTAAGGACACATACATTTATAAATCTTGTTCAACTAGTAACATAATTCAATCTGATCATCAATTAAATTACTAGTTAAAAAAAAATTCAGAAGTTTCAAGCATTCATTCTTTAGTTTTAAACCTAAATAAATTTGTTGGTATTTTGTTTAGCATCAGAAAGAACGTTTTAAGATGCCAACATTGATTTAAGATACCAATGGCTGACGTGAACATTGTTCACCATGTGTTTTGTACTTATTTGTTGTTAGAACATAATTATACCAACTCAAACATAGTTAATCACAACACCTTATTGAAATAAATTAATAGTAATAACTGTAACATATCCAACAATTGTTAAAACCCGCAAAGAAATAAGAAATATAATAGAATGTTAACGAGCATTCCTTTCAATTATGCTGTATGTACATACGTACTTATAAAACAAATTAATCGCTTTAGGTTAAATGCGCTTCTTATGAGTTTTGAAGTATGACCATGTATTAAAACTAACCAATAACAATAAATTACAAAAGTAACTGGTTGCCAACTTGCCAATAATGCCAATAATATCCTTGCAAGATGGTGTGGCTTATAGGTGTGTTCTCATGGGTGATACATAATATATGGCTCTATTGGTGTAAAAAAATGAAAAGAATGTAGTTACTAAAGCCTTTAACTTTAGTGAAACAGCCTTCCCTGTAAATTCTTTGATCGTTTATTAGTTAGGTTAATTATTTACTTACAGATTTAGAATGGTTGTGTATAGTAAATGACAAAACACTTAATATGGTAATATAATTTACTATTAACATATTCATTCTTAGCATATTTGCTCTTAGCGTATAATGCATACATTTCATCTCATATATTCTTTTTAATTAACTGAAAAATTTAACGTGCCTCGCCCAACAGCTAAATCAACTAAAGAAAAACAGGGATCTGGAGAAAGCAAAGCCCTGAGACTACTTTTATAGCTACTTAAAAGGCAGTTCGACGTCTTCGCTGTCGGATTATGAAAAATTTTATAACGTGGGAAACTAGTTATGTATGCAAATCACTGCATTTATGTGAAATCCAAAATGGAGTTTCGTCACATTCCAAACGAACTCTTCCTTTTAATAATAGGCTCGTTCTTATTAATTTGCTCCTTGCAGTATCAAATTATCCGCTCTTAGTTCTAAGATTAGCGACTTTTTTAGCACATTACTTAGTTCACATTTTAAATATTCTGATAACTATATTGTAACTGCTTAGGTCTTTGGCTTTTTAAAGTTTTCTATTAGTTCTTTAATATTCGCATTGTCTAATCTGTGAAATAAGTTGGAACTACCGACCTTTCCAACAAAGAATTCGTAAACCTAGTTGCATAATGGAGTTCAAGAACTCCAGTTTGAAACATTGCGCCGATAACTCTTTGCCAAGGTAAACTTCTAGTCTGGAACGCGAAACGATTTATAGAAATTCGATTATGTCCCCTGATAAGGCTAGGTAGCGCGGTGTTGGTGTCAACAAGCTAATGGCTGTACATAAGTTTACTTTAATCCTTTCGCAGCAAATAGGCACAGCTGCACACATGACCTAAAAATTTTGCATTTTTGTAAATATTTGTGACGAAAGCGCTAAATATTTTTCCATTTGGGCATGTTTAAATCAGTTTCAACAACGACGTTGGCGGGTGGAGCATGTGCATATCCCAAACTTAATTTTGTTGCACTTTGCTGCTGCAGAAATGAGAAAACCTCAATTTTGTTTCCTCTCTACCGAGAATTCGAGAAAAAGGTGGCTATATTCCAATTTCTGAAGTGAAGACATCTTATCTCAGTAAACAATGTAAAGCACTCGCAGAAGAGCAACTTTGAAATATTTGCACGAAACTAATGGTAAATAAATCAGAATAATACTGTATATTTCATTTGGGACGCTGCTTAAAAATGTGATACAAATCAATTATGTTTTTGCGCGTGACCTTCAGCGCCATAAGATTTCCTTAAAGAAAGTTAGTATAAGTGACTGTTGAGTATTCACTTCTTGGGATTTTAGACGTAGATTCATAGTTCATATAAATATATATACGCTACTGGAATCTCCCTTTTTTAGGTAAGCAAAGTAGATATGGTGTCGTTAATTATGGAACTGGACTATAAGTTATCAGTTTAAAATTTTGTGAGAACAAATACAAAACCACATAAAAAATTAAATAAACCACTTCCATTCACCATTCACCTAGAATGAGCTTGGTCTACCTTGTTGATTAAATAGAAAAAATATGTTTATTTACACCAATAGCGTAAGAAAGGACTAAAACAGTGTTTCCAAAACATTTCAAATTGACCCAATGTTTAGAACAATCAACTTTTCGACCTATCTCTCTAATAGTCTTCAAAGAGAGACACATTTCTAATTTAGTTGCTTTACTACCTTTTTTTAATATAATTTTATTTAAAAAAAACTTTGTGTCTGTTATTGATAACATTGACGTCAACGTTGTTGCGAACCATTTTCAAACTTAGGAATAAACAATTAATTACAACCTATATGATATTTTGTTTTTATTCCACGATCTTGAAATGGGAACCTAACCTGGCTCGCCTGAATGTTTTTACAGTGGTAATTGATCCATAGGCAATTTTCATATTTGTATTCTGTATTGTTTGTTGTTATATAATTAAGTATAAGTGTGCCAATGTGGTTACGCAGGCCGCGTTCAAATTTGTACGCAGTTGGAGCAGTTGTATCTAGCGGGCGGAGCGGGAAGCTTGCGGCAGACTGCAATTTGTTTTCGGTGAGCGAGATGCTTTGTTCCGTGGGAAGAAATAAACGCCGGGCGAGCAAGTTTTAGAAGCTGTATTTCAGCGCCAGATGAAGGCGAAAGTTCCTGCTTTTCCTGAGGAATTCCGAGAGCTGACCAATTTTCAAACAGCGACCGTATAGAAGGTGTAGAAGTCTTGATGGCATTGTAGTTTGGCGATTGAAAATCATGAAGCCAACAAAGGCAGCGTCCGTCTCGTTGAGCGACGCAATAGGGGAAGCATCACCGAAGAAACAAGAACCAAACCAAGGTATTGTGCAACTGACATTGGTTAGTCATCACTGCAGGTGGGTAATCTAATACTATGTTTGTCATTCTAGAGCAGCCATCGAAGCCAGCTGAGTAAACCAGTGCGCGCCAAAGTAAGTACGCGTACGCTCTATTGTGTTTGGAGCACACTGCATCTGAGCATGGGCGGAGCAGCTTGTCATTGGAATTAGGTGTCGAAATGATTTAACATTATCGTTGGAAGCGCTAGCACTGTGGCGTCTGTACAGTAGACTACTAGCACAAACTCGTCGTAGAAACAGCTGTCGGAATATGGGTTAACCGTTGTCAAATGTAAATGTGTAGTAAAAACAGCTTCTTTCTCGGAGATGGATATATTATTGTTCAAATAAATGCGGAGTGGTAACGTAATTTAGTATTTAGATCTATTGTTGGTTAGCATTGTCTTTTACAGTAAATAAGCTATTTGTTATTGATTTGTTTATAATCCAGCTATCTCATTGCTATTATAGTAGATAGCAATAGGAGACGGCAAACGTAATTAATAAAGCTGTGGCGGCGTAGCAGATGCTTTGTTACCATATGACACCCAACGTAGGAGCATAAATAGCGGCATAAGAGCCGTCGTGTTACAACTTACGAAACTCAACTTTACAGATTAACCAAATTTAAAGCACTTGCAATGCTGCAGTTGAAAAAACTGAATATATTTATTGAAACAGACGGAACTGCGTCAATATTATGCAATTGAAATTCATTTGGAGGGATTGATGCTCTACCATTTGGTCTTTGTCAATTTCGTAGTTGCTATTATCGGCCTAAAAAGGATTTTGTTGTTAGTTCTTCATTTCTTCAATTAAAACGCGAAAAGGTGGTAGAGATAAACTAACTTCGCCTTATTTAGATAATACATATTTCAGTTGTGTCAAACCAGGCTGCAACATGCAATGCCATTTTTCCACAACACCAAACTTTGTATAAAACCTCAAATTTTGTGATCGTAATGTATACACACATAGTTAAAATCAGTGGCGAACAGGCAGAAACGCGTCGATAAATTGCATTAAAAATTTGAGCGACATCTTTGGAGAGACCGTTAATCTTCTCTTCGATGTTTATCGATATCCCATTAGTAATGTCGCCATGAAACGGATTCGTACTTATTTTGCTGACAAATTCAAATGTGGGATAGTCTTTAAGAATGAGCCAAAAACTGTCTTAAATTATCTTCAGTTGCAATTGTTGCCTTTAATCTGTCACTATAGCGAAGTTTCATGAAATATAGAATATTATTAAAGGTAAAAGTTCGAGGTATTTCAATATTTTGCCAACCCGGGAGGGAGGGGGGCTCTTCAGTGAAAAGCGAAAATTACATACCTCCTGCCTGCAGAACGAATTTAGGGATACTTCCCACCTTGATTTTATAAGCATTGCTCAACGAGATGAATTTGTAGTTTTTTGTAATTATTCTTTACTTTTCTATCATTTCACTATTTACCTTCTGTAACATTTTCTCATTTCAACATACCTTCTTGCTCAAAAATTTATAGTATTGGGATTGTTAAGTTTAAGGTGCCAAAACAATAAACGTGTACACATTTATAATTACTGCTTTACATGTTGGCACTAAATCATTAATACCTTTAAGCAGTGTACTTCTGTTCATAGTCATAAATCGTTGTGTGCTAAAGGCTTGGTATTTAAGACGTTAACGTTTCTCTTTTTCCATTAATTACGTTTGATACCGTCAATGCTCCACATACTTTCACAAAATGACCTTCTTTACAACGCCACTTGCCACCAGCAACTTTTAAAAAACCGATAATTAGATCAATTTCGATCCTTAGGGCATGGCGGAACGATTAAGTAATATACATATGCTTTTAGTTCAAACGTTCACTGCCTTTCAAGAAATAAATTAGTTTTAAAAATTAACCAGATTTAAAATTGTAAACACACCTACAATCGTCTATATTTGCAATATTTTGAGCAATATATGTATATTCATATGACTTTTATGCTCACTTGAAAAAAAATCAATTGTCGTTAATTAGCTTTTACTAAGCGATTATCAAGCTGCAGAAATTATACCAGTGGGCTTTACTTAATAAATTAATATTTTGTGCTTAGAATAACTTTCTAATCCTTTGATCTTCTTTATAACTTGAACATTTCTTAATCAGTCTTGCTTCAATTAATTGAACACAATATACATCTCTGATTCTCTGTTTCGAAGCTTATTGTACAAAGCATTGGAACTAGTAAATAGAGCAATTAAAGGCAATATCCTCTCTAATTGCCACTTCAAGCGTATCGCAATAAAAGTAGATAAGGTCTCGCTAAAAGCTTTTCTACCGTTTCTCACGGTGGTATCAGCTGTCATTTTTCATCTGAACGTTTTTATTATCACAAAAATGGTCATTTGTGTTTGTTAAAAATATGCGATTGAGCTACTGAGAGCGACGTTACCCAACCGTGCATAAGATCTTGTAATCTTTTAGCATAACTGTATGGAGCCTGCTGTTTTTTAGCATCTTCCCCTGCACTGTTTATCGCTTCAAAGCGTCCCACTAATCCAATTCCAAGAAAATTTATCGAACAGATGTGGTGTATTCTATTTTCCAAGTATCTCTTCCTACACTATACATGCAAAGAGAGGCTTTGATATTACAATATTACCGCAACCACAGCTAGTGCGGGCTGTTCTGAGATTGTCGTTCATGGTATACAGGTGACTCAAAGGGATTTGAAATTAAACGAACGTAGATTATTGGATCTAATGAAACTTAAGTAACTCCATTGTACTCGTTTTGGATATCTGCATTGTTAGTCATCGCATTGTTTCTGCATTACTATTTTAGCTAAATTAATTAATATGCAAGTAAAAGAAACTATTTGAAATTTCCAAAACTAAATAGGAAATGTAACAGTTTATGAAAATCTGTGTAAATAACGTTCTGATTTAATCAAACCTACAAAAACTCTATTTTGTCATTTTTACATTTCAGAATAATTTTTCAACAATGCTAATGATTTCAAACATTGGAAATATTAAGATAACTTGTTACATTTGCAACGCCTTTCACTTCCTAACATGATTCATTCATCACTACTACACTACAAACTATTTTTGTGCTTATTATTTTTCAAAATTTTTTTCTTCCAGTATGTAAGATGTAAGGTACAAAAACCGTAAAATAATTTTGTATCTTTGTAAAGACCAGAAAATACCACAGGAAGGACATCGACCTGTCCTCTTTATGGAGCCAAACCCGGGTTGCGGAATGGCACTAAAGTAAGCACAAGATTTAAAGTTGTAAACACGGATTACTTGTAAATGACACGTCCAGCTATACAACAATATTGCAGGTGGTTAAAATTTCTATTGTTTAGCGGCATCGTTTTCAAATAATATACTAGTAAAGTGGTTTACAACCTTAAGAAGATTACAGGAGATTAGAGCTTATTGCAATAGATGCACTTTACCACCAAACCACCTCCTCTGCTATAGATACTAGGTTTTCTTCTTAATATTAGGTTATTGCTCATATTGTATCGTACAATATTAATAGCCTGTAGAGTGTAGAGATGTAAAAAAGACATAGGCTGCAATGTTTAAACATATCGCTCCTAGCGAAGATAACATTGTAAGAGAGATGATTGAACCTCTTGGCGATACGGGAATTGAAATCGTGTTTACAATATGTACACGGATATCGCGAACCTGCAAATGGCCAAATGATTGGACAAATTTAGTAGATCAACCTTCCACTACAAAACAATTTCACTGATTTCGCATGGTAGCAAAGTAATTTGCACATTATTTTAGAACGACTAAAATAATACCTTTGGCCTCAAATACTACAAGAACTTCCTGTGAAAAAGAAGTACAAACAGATGCTGAGTTTACGCAAACTTATTGAAAAATGCAGAGAATTCAATGTTAAAGCTTACGTCTGCTTCCTGAACTATAGCAAAAGGTCTTGACCATGAGAGATGGCCAAGATTATAGACAATTTTAGCTGAAATGGGAACACCACACTACCTGGTCGTTCTAATGAAACACTTATATGAAAAACGGTGCTATAGTGAGAGTTGACACGAAGCTGTCGAGGTTCTTCCGCTTACAAAAATGAGCCCGACAAGGGTGTATTTTGAGTCCCAAAATTTTCAATATCTACGGTGAATGGATACTTACGCAGAAGAATGGGAAGGTGGCATCGTCATAGGTGGTAAAAAGCTTTGTAACTGGCGATATCACATTTTTGCAGCATCAGAAGAACTAATATACCTAATTGAAGAAATAGAAGAAGTAGATAAGCAATTAAGTAGGATTAAAAGCAAAAGGGATAAAACAACAATTATGATCATAGATAGACCTAATAACACCGAAAGAGGCATACTCAATAACATACAAGTAATAGAAGTATTCATTTACCTAGGAACACTGTTAACAAACACAGGAAGTTCAGAAGAAATATCAACAAGATCGAAGATGGCGAAATTTGTCACAGCGCTACTCAAACCAAAAAACGCCTAGTAAAAAGCCTTGCGTTTTCAATTTCCATGTATGCCTCAGAGTGCTGGACGACAAAGAAAATTGACCTCCGCAAAATTAATAGTTTCGAAATTACATGCTGGAGAAGAAAGCTAGGAATATCTTGGATAGCTAGAAGAACCATACTGAAAGAACTGAAAACTAAAAAGCAGTTGAATGCGACTATAAAGTTACAAATAATGAAATACGTTATAGACACACATAAGCGAAGGTAGCCTAGAAAAACTGATGATACAAGGCAAAGTTAATGGCTTGAGAGGAAGAGGAAGATCGCCCACACGATACACTTATCTCACCACAAGAACAACAACTACCTACATCATTGACACAGTATATGGGAGTGGCAGAAGACAGAGACCAATAGAGAACTATGTCGTTATTAGTTACCAACTCATAATTTTCCAATTCCGTTACGGGCGACCGATTTTAAAAGAACTTCAACATGGGTCGTGGCGGTAGAAGAAAAAATAAAACTGTGTGGACGGAAAATGTTAAGGAAAACATTTCAACGAGTACAACAAAAGAGTAATTGCAGAAGAAGAACAAGTACATGAAATAACTACATAGGGAACAAGAGATGGTGATGACTGATGAGAGTGAGAAGCAGAAGGCTGGGATGTTATGCCATTTACTGCGAATAAGATAAAATGAAGCAGTTAAGAAAATATATTCGGAAGAACCAAGATCAGTGTTGGGATTTTAGTATTGGTAGATTGTACTAAAACTTTGTGCGTGATTGTAATAGAATGTAATAGATCATATGGGCGGGAAATTTAAAAATATATATGTATAAGTATACAAAAACGCAATTATTTATTTTAGAAAATACAATAAAAATTTCTAAATAATACATAAGAGAATATTTTAAAACAAAACATAATAAATTCTTACCCATAAAATTAATGTATCAATATTAGTTAAAAAATAAAAATTTATTGTTCGAACATTAACATTAAAATGTGAGTTCATTGGCCTCAACATCTTCATCTTCTAATTGCGAATTCGGATTAATATTAAGCTGTATAAGATGGTTAGAAGGTTCAAAATTGTAACATTTATTACTTATTAATGATTTGGTATGCAATAAGGCGTCGCAAGTATTCAAATGCAATTTATTTCTATTTTTTGTTTTTATTAGCATTAGTTGAGAAAAAATTCTCTCTGCCGCTGCAGAAGAGTGTGGTAAAGCAAAAAAGGCCTGAACAAAGATTGTTAAATTGGGATACATTAAAGTTTCTAGAGAGTTTTTCATATTGAATACCATAGCCCAAAATTCTTCAATAGGTTTATCAACATTCTTCAATAACATATCATTCGTTGCAATGCTTCTCCATTCTGTACTTAATTGCTCTATATCAAGATCTTTAAATACAGAATTAAATTTGACATACATTGGCGTAATGGATGAAGGTGACACTGTTATTACTTTTGGGTCCAGGTTTTGGGCAAAATTTAAAACTGGATCATTATCTAAATTTGAATCTTTTTTTTATTTCCTTGCATAATTCTACATAAAAATCTAAGCAGCTTACCTTAAAATTCTTAATTTCATTATCTGAAACTGACTTTTCTAGTAATATGATTTCAGATTTAGCTCCAACATAAATCTCATTTAGTTGTAAATAATGATCTGGATGAAACAAAATTTTATCTAACGGGCATTGATCTACGTATTCTGGACGCATAAAGTTTTTTAATACAGTTTTGTACATACTCGTAATGCTACTTAGCAAAATGTGCATTCTAAAGCCCTCAGCTTGAAATTGTACATTTATTTTATTAACTATATCCAAAATATAAGATAAAAACGTAAAATATAGTTTAAAAATGTTGTTGTTCATAGCAGCTAATATATGTTTGGCTTTTTCAATATTTTCAGCCAACGCTTCATTTGAAAAAAATAATTTCAAAGCTGACCATTGTTCAAGAATTCTGTTAACGACTAACTCTAAACTTAGCCATCTCGTCTGCGAAGGCTTCAATATTTTGTGCGGTTGCGATTCTGCAAACTGTTGGTATTCTTTGAACGATTCGTGTCGTTTACTGCTGTGTGAAAAATAGGAATGTATATCCCTTGTCAATTCTTCAACAGAATTTAGAAGTTTATAACATGCAGCACTACTACATAAGGCCAATGAATGACAGGTACAACCTAATACATACAGATCTGGGTTGAATTGCAGCAATTTTTGTTGTACCCCAGATATGTGCCCCATCATTGTCGCAGCATTGTCTGCTCCAAATCCAATTAAATTGCTCCCTGGAATTTTATTTTCTTGAAAAAAATTGTGAATAACTGTAAATATCCCATTTGCTGTTGCATCTTCAATTTTTAATAGTGCCAAAAATTTATCACATACTTTCTCAGACGTTTTATCATAAAAACGAGCAAGCATTGCCAAACTTTTTGATGTTGCAACATCTGTGGTTTCATCTATAATTAATGAAAATTTGGATTCTTGCAATTTTTTTGATAAACTATACAAACTTTCTCTTTTCATAACGTCTTTACATATTTTTGTTCCCTTTTTTCTGCATAATTTGACTTTTTTGGCAATTTCAGAGTCAGGACAAATGGACGAAATCAATTTTGGCAAATGATCTAAAACGGAGAGAGCTAAATTATGTTCAGCAATGAAAGCTACCATTTTCAATTCCGCCGTTTTAGCCTGAGTGGCAATTTTATGCTCCCTTTTTTTGTTATAAAACATTGTAATTCGCGATGTTTCTTGAGCACATTTTAATTTTTTCTTATGCATTTCAGAAGCAGCGTGTCGATTAATATGAGTAATTCCACCCATAATTGCCTTGGAACATAATATACAAAAAGGCTCATCTTGTTGCCTTGGATTTCTAATTAACCACTTACTGCATTTTTCATCTTTCAGCCACGAATCTGAAAACCTTTGTTTGTAGCTTTTCTTTTTCTTTTTGATCGGTTCTCCGTGTGATTCAGTGCTACTGCCGCTATCATTTGAAGAAATTATGTTTCGTTTTTGTACCACTTTCTGTTGGCCAGAAGATGTTGGCTGCGTTTCCACCTGTTCTGCCATGGTTTCATTCGGTTTTGATGTTTTTATTAAAAACCTTTGAAAATAAATATCAGTAATTAACAAAAACTAAACAACTAAAATATCACATACTTATCCATTTTTATTAAAATATCATCACAATTAACTTAGAAATTAAACAAATGCACTTAAACAGTTCGTGTAACCGCGTGCTGCGCACTTCGCTGACTACTGACTTTGCATATTAAGCGCCTGTGTGAAGTAGTCATCGACCGCGAATCACAAGTTTATAGCATTTTGGGGAATCACCGGTGTTATGTTTCATTTATGTTTGTATATTATGTCTACCCACGTCATAATAATCGGTATCTTAGATTGCGACTTTTAATTAAGGTTGACCCACAGTCTATAAACTAACCGCTATGCAGATATTTCATTGAATTTATTATTCCTAAAAAATATTTTTAATGAAAAACATGAAATTTGTTGAATATCTAAAATGTAATAGATTATTGGGGTTTTTTCAATTGTAGTAATAGCGTACTAAGGACAATGCAATTGTAATAGATCTATTACAGTTGTAATAGCAATCCCAACGCTGACCAAGATAGCAACGCAACACAGGAAGTTAATATAGTGTGCACAACAAGACGTGGCCACAATAAAGATGGAAGATTATGAAAGAATGCCATTAAGCAGAAGTGAATAAAAGAAAATTGTAGGTTAAGCTACAGAAGTGATAGTTGGCAGAGCATTGTTATGCTGCCATGCTGCATTATTCTAAATGTATTTATTTTACAATTATCTGTATAGGCGCCGGAACCGCGGTGGCTCTGGGTGCTCAAGCACCCAAACAGAAGTTGCTTTGGGTGCAGAGCACCCAAAGCAATTTTGTTGTGTATGTATTGTTTTAAACTATTGTGATGTTTTCAAAACTCTGTTTTCTGGTTGTGGAGGCTATCGCAAGCTCGTTTTACGCAACCGCCGCTTCCTACAAACACATCATGATACTATTATATTGTAATAGTACTAGTAATCAATGTAATCATGCATGATGCTCACACAACACATCATCACATCAACCGCTCTCTGCTCTCTGTCGTCCTACTACACCGACACGGGCGACAGTGGCGACACCGTTGCGTCCGTAGTTACGTTACTACTAGTTACTAGTCTAACTTTATTCAACTGTTACGTTTGCGAACTGAAGATTCTACTGCACTTAAAGTATGGCTAAATAGAAATCACAAGTGGACATCACACGATGTAATCAACGAAATACTGGACATTTTAACCGACAATGTACGAGAAAATATTCTAGATAAAATTAAAAATAATATGTTTGCCATCGTCGCGGATGAAACCACTGATCTATCTAAAAAAGAGCAACTCTCAGTTTGTTTTCGAGTAGTAACGGAGGACTTAGAAAAACACGAATATTTTATAGGACTGTATGAAACACCATTCACAGACGCACAAATGCTGTATAAAGTGGTAAAAGACGTTTTACTAAGATTCAAACCAAATATAAATTTGTTAATAGGTCAGTGCTACGATGGCGCGGCGAACGTAAGTGGTGCACCTACTGGTTTACAAAAACGAATCATAAATGATGAACCACGAGCTCTATACATTCATTGCATGACACACTCCTTAAATGTAGTAGTTGAAGATGCGTTTAACGGAATGCCTAAAGTAAGAGACTTCTCACCAACTGCGAAATATACTTTAAACTATATTAGAGACTCGGCAATGAGGGTTGAAATTTTAAAAAATATTAAAACGAATACTGAAGACTCTAGAGCATCGTCCTTAAGACTATTTTGTCCTACGAGGTGGTGTCTTTGAGTTGTCTCATTAAAGTCGATATTTGAGAACTATAAAGAAATTACCTAGTTCATGGAAAAGCCAAGTCAAGATAATAGTGAAGCTGGTGCCAAAGCAAGTGATTATTTGGATAAGTTGGTATCTTATAAATTTTTCTTTTTACTTAGAATTGTAGTAAATATCTTTGATAATATTGAAGAAGTAAACGCCAACATTCAGAAGGTTAAAAAAATTTAGCAGAAAAGTAAAAGCAGCCTTATCAAGTCTCTTGAACAACGCCGCAAATCATTTCCGACCCTTTGGAGGTCTATTTATGAAGACAGATGTAAATATGAAGTAGAAGAGCCTGGTCTACCAAGGAAGAGGAAAGTTCCCATAAAACTAGGTGGTTTTAAGAACCAATATTTTGCGAACACTCCGGAAGATTTCTACAGAACTTTATATTTTGATATTATAGACAGCTGCATGCAAAGTAATAAAAGTCGTTTTGAGTCGGAAGGTATCAAAAGGGTAATCGAATTAGAAACTTTTTTGTTAAAAGAAGAGGATACCGATATAGTCAGAAAATATTACCTCGAAGATTTTGATCACGACAAATTACAGTTGCATACAAAAATTTTTTTTGATGTTACAAAAGATCATCCTTTGAAATCAGTATCAGAAATAATATTGTATTTCAATCAGAATACCCACCTAAAGAAATTCTTTTCAGAATCAACATCATGTACGTCAGAAAGGGGTTTTTCTGGCTTAATACGCCTAAAGACTTACCTGAGAACTACCATGACACAGTCACGTTTGAATAACATTGCTCTTTTAAACTTTTATAAAGATCTTGCTCGGGAAATTGATGACGAGCAAGTTGCCACCATATTTATTTTAAAAAACAGCCAAAGGCGACAAGTTTTTTATGTAACCGGCTGAGATTTTGTTCCTTTTACGTTTTTTCTTAAGTTATTTTTATTATTTTTGTGATATTAGAAACAAGAAACCAAAGTTTTGTTTAGTTAAGGTTTTGTTATATTTTTGTTATATTTTTCATATATATCTAATAAATATTGTTCGTCTTTACGTCTTTTGTGTTCTACCTATAACTTTATTTTGGTTCCATGATAAATAATTGAACATAAAATCCATTCCCACGTATCCATTGAAGGAGAGAGGTGGAAGGCAGAGCACCCAAAGCAATTTTGAAAAACCGGCGCCTATGATCTGTATCGTTTGCTCTCGAGTAATTTATCG
>OW679197.1:116801844-116851082 GCA_940337035.1 Agriotes lineatus | reverse complement strand
TGTATAAAGCATGCTAAAATTATACTGGTAGGGAAAAGACACGAGAATTAAATGCAGGGAAAATGCACTGGTCAATGTAAACATGGATAAACTTAAAGCTTTACAGTCGCATTTTTTAATTGTATTCAGAATAAAGTGTTGCCATGTTCCATAGTATAATAAAAATAACGACCACCACGGGGAGTTCTGTATGAAAATCACCACAGGGAAGCACGAGGAAAAGCTCCACAAACGAAAATGTTAGAGCACTTGAGTTGCTTGATAATCATGAATTAGTGTGTCAAAGACCCGAAAATACTAAGGCCTTTCACCCTTTCGGCAAAGTATGTCAAGGTATTGTTTTCAATTTGATTATTATAAGAGTTGAAAACTTTAAACTGGTACTTCAGCAAGAAAACGAAAGCTCACGTTCATCGTGCAACTACAACAACCAGTAAGCCATTCACTTCTCGCTTATTAAAATAATAATTATTTAAAACGTGCATTTAGAATGCCAAGTAGCTCTAATTGTTTGTATGGTAGCTTAACAATTGTTTTCATTTAAAACAAGTTGCCTTCAACACTCAATAACCCGACACTTCCGGAAATGCAACCGCCAAGTAAACTTCGACAGCGTTCAAAATTGTATCTACGTTGGGTTCTGTGAAAATTAACAAATGGCTTCCAGAAGCAGAAATTCATTTAGTTCCGAAACAATTCAATTAAACCCGAGAAATTTCGAACCTTGCACAAAGCTTGCTTCCGGTTTCCGCCAAAAAAGCGCGGTTCGAATTCAATCCTACTCGAATCCTTGCTGCGATCGGATTGAGCCGAAAGTGGGTTAATTAATTGCATTCACGAATTCCTCTGCAACCTGTGCCTGCTCTCGCCTAATTTATATAACGCTAAACTTGTTTTGTAACTCGGAATGGTATCGATGCCTTTAAGCTGTTTTGGATTAGTTTTACATTTCCATTTGGAATAAATGTGTTGGTGTATGCAGACCGGCACACTTTTGACTTTCAGTCTGCTACATTTACACAAATATTTGGAAAGGCTGATTTTGTTTATGTAAAGCTGTGAAATCGATTTAACCCAATACTTGCTGTGGGCTGAAATAGTTTCCGATTAAGTCAACAGATTTAGATAGATTTACTAGCATTCAAATATAATTGCAACAGAAAACGCGAAATGTCATATTTTTAATTATACAATACGTTAAAGTATTTTTTTTTGACAAAATGCTGGTGAAATTGTTGATTTTGTTAAAATGTATTGTCCCTCCTCAGCTTTCTTATCTGTTGTTTCAGTTTCCTGGTGTAATTAATGTGAATATAATTAAGATCTTGAAGATAATGATCATTGAAGAACGATATCTCTCCATAATTTATACGAAATTGCATTCCACTAAGTCTGTCATAAGTGAAATCCTATCTTCCTATAAGGAAACAGATTTATGAATCGAAAGGAGAAACTTTATAGTGTAGGTTTATTCATCCAACCTCAAATTATTATTGTTTCCTTTCCCATTTAACAAGTGATATAAAGAGGTCGATGCTCATCGATTGTAGTATAATAAATAGTTACTTTTTTAGAACATATACCTACAATATTTCTAAAAATGTATAAAAATAACCAGTTTTTAAGACTGTCAACTATATTACAGTACTGTACAGTATAGTATAAAAGAAAGTTCCGATATAAACCAGAATTTATCTTAAAAAGTTAATTGTGATAAAACAAAAATTATTACTCTCGTTTGTATTTTTCAGGCTCGTCACGTTTGTTTAGTAACTGTCAACATGCCAGAATAATCAGTTCATTCATCAGTAGCACGAAGAGTGCATAAAAACGTGAAACCGAATGAAATTTTACTCAAATTTAGAGCACAGCATTAAAATTATTTTAAGGTACAGGTGGAAGACGGTTCCAAGGACTACTTGACCATGAACTTGTGCAAATGACACCAATATTCAAAGAGTCCATGATGTTGTCCAATATTATCTTCTAATTAGTTAAACAGATCTATATCTGTTGGAATAAGTGTCGGTTGTATGGAAAAAAATATTAGCAGAAAATTTGGAAAAAAAATAAGTGATGCTAGATTCCAATTATCCTTACTTCTGAACAAAAACGACGTTGTTTTGAAGTTGAAACAGAGCTTCTGAATTAACCTGGGTGCGCCATTTTATTCCCGAGACGAGAAGGTATGCACTAGCAATCCCCAGCACCGAAAAAACGCCTGCTGAAAATTTTAGATCATTAAACGTGTTACATTTATTGACACAACGAATACTAGTCAATGCCCCTTATTAATTTCGTTGTCATTAAGAGAGCAAAGGCTAAAGTGAAGTACCGAATTAAGTACGAAACTCAATCCAGAAGACAAGTCCGATTTCTCCACGACAATGCTAGACACCATAACGCCATCTTGGCTCAAAGTAGACTCGCCAAATTGGAAAACGCACTACCAAGAGCGAGATTTGAAGACAGTGGTAAGCTAACCACTCGGAAAACAAATTATACAAGTATTATGAAGCTACTAGATAGATGGCGTAAAAATGTTTACTAGATAGCGTCCTGCCACAACGATAAATTCAATCAGCAATCCACTTCATACGCCAAAGAACTTCACCGTTGTTGAAGGATGCTCTCTCACACGATCCTAACTTAGAAAAACGAGAAGGTATCGATGGGCCAAATGGGTGAAAATATCAGAAGTAAAATTCAGGTATCAGGGCTTTCATCAAGATAAATAGGCAAGTGCGAATAGCAATCCAAGCAAATAACATTATAAAATTTAGATATCAACGTTTAAACTCGAAGTAAATATTAAAAACCATTACGCATACATATCTTAGAGGCCTTGCGAGGAAGGAGCGCATTCATAATTAAATAACCGCTTCACAAAACAAGTACGCATGGTGCGCTATCAAACAAAAATGAAACCGTCTACTATCTTAACAATTAATAAACAATATTAGTGAAAATCCAAAATCACTTAAAATTATTTGGCTGTTATCAAGCAAGCAAAAGGTTGTGAACAATAGATACTTCAACTCAAAATTAACAGAGAGAGCACATTGACCTCAATGAGCCATTGATAAACTTCTAATAGCTTAATTAAAACGAACTCCCTCAGGGTGTTTTCCTTGACTTTAAGTGGTTTTACAAACCGGTGCCCTGGACGCCATAAAAGTGTATCAAAGTATATAAAAAAACGAACGACCTATGTTCCCGACGTGGTAACACCCTCTCTAGCGGCGCCTATGGCTTCGTGCGACAACCTGGAGCATCACCTTTGTAGTCCGAGGGGCAACTACAGAATCTTTCAAGGGTGGCCTTTACAATAACGAATTTATTAAGAAGAAGGGAGCCCGAAATCGCTCATACAGTAGGAAGAAAATACCTTAATAGATTTCCTCCATGCTAAATCAAGTGAAATAATTATTTTATTGTATACCTTTAGCTGATGATTGTCCTCAGGGTTGCTGGCGAATTAACAGCAAATATATAACAAACCGGGGCAGTAATATACAGCCAAAAATATGAAAAATGTTATTCGCTTTTCACCAAGCCACGAGATTACCTGTAAATAAGTGGTGTCTATTTCAAACACCCCAGCGTCGGCCTTAGAATGGTTACAAGAAGACTGGTCACTTAAAAAACCTCACCAAGATACACGAGTACACTAAAATTAATCGCGCGAAGGGGCCCAATACGAACAATTAAAATTCTCAAAATAGACCAAAAATGTACCAAAATAAAAATAGATAACTGCAATCCTACCACAAATGACTATTTGTAAAGACGTTAGAAAAAATGTTGCTTAATGGGCAAAGCAATCATTGCGGGCTGTTACAAATGTACGTTGAACATTAGCAGTAATAGCTTTTGTAATATATTACCTTACTAAAGTATGCTGCAGATATTCCAATTCATATGTGAACTATTTATACTCGCCTTTAGTTAACAAACTTAAACTTATTCAAAAATATAATATACTATATAAAAGTGAGTGAAGCTGCGTGTTGCATCGTCATCAATCGGACTTACCCCGTCCCCGATCGGGCTTGCGTCCTTCAGCGTCATCGAATGTCAATGGCACAAACTTTACTGCTGCACGATTCTGTACAATTGTGGAACGACTATTTATTCATTTTAATACATGAACGGATCGAAATAAACAATAAAGATAAACTAAATAATTTATCTAGAATGGATGATGCAGAGGGGAGACTGGAAAGGGGCGAGAAAAGTACCCAGCCTAGAATAAGGGCTTAAAGTGGTAAAAGAGAAAATGCTGCAGGTCCATTTTATGATGGGTGTGTTTATGTAGCACTAAATATTTAAGAAATTTAAATTATTATTACTATAACTATATCCAAACAACTTTAAGTGTACTAAATAATAGACTAGACAAAATTATTTAGATAGATAATAAATTAGAAATTATTAACTAAAGTAATTAATCAAAGCTCTTAACACTAAACGCAATTCCATTTCAGGATTTTTGTAATGCAATAAAGTTGCTTGATTAAACCATATGTAAACAATGTAACTTTAACACTTACATTCAGAACTAATGAATGTTTCCTAACCCTTAAATATGGGAGAGATAATACGAAATCTATCTTAAAAAATTCCTTATTTCAAAAGCTTTCCCAACGGCATACGCTTCTGTAAACATGTTTTTTTTCGCTTCTTTCAAATGGCTTCCAAGAATAAATGGAATTGCGACCTTCCGACCTTTAAAGCGCTTGTTAAGGAAACTGAACTGAAACCCACAAAGCGACAACTTTTTCATGTACAAACGGCAGCGTCTTCTGACGATTCGCTGGTCATATTATTATAAAAAAAAATACGAAACTCCCAGTTGAATATTAAGATTCTCTAGAGTAAATGTCACTTAATTTAATAAAAAAAAAAGAATGTGGGATGTTTACATAGGGAGTTATTTTTGCCCGTTATTTGAAAAACGTCAAAAATTTGATATTGGCTTGTGTAAGATTGCAAATATACGAGACAAAATAAATGTTAAATGGACTACTGAAGATGGAACAATAAATGAGCAAATTTAAATGAATTGGTAAAACATAAGATCATGTAATTTTACAATGATGATGACATTATAGACGTGGAGGTTTTTTCCTTCTCTATAATGGTCGTCAAGTGTTGTTCAAATATCATATTTCTGTATTAAATTATTACTAGCAAATTGTTTTCATCAAAAAAGAAAAAAATTATAAAAACGGAAATATGTCGTCGCCGTCGTCGTCAGCCATGTTGTTATATCAGCACTGCAAGGTCACCCACTTACAAACTATTTTATAAATTTAAATATTTAAGGGCTACTCACCACTAACACAAATGAGTATAGTTAATGCCAGCTTGCACTTCAAATTAAGTTTCTGAAGGATATCGACCACAACACTGGTACCTAGTTATCTAAGGATTAGTGATGTAAACTGACGGGTGGATGCGGACGTAGCTAATGGTTGCAGTCGGGGGAGATAATAAGCATAATTATGTCTCAATAAACAATTAGTAATAAGTGGGTACACAACGTAATTTACCTACATTTGCAAAAAATAGTGCGTATCCGTAAATTCCTTCGGCGGTAGAAAGTCGGTTCGTGCAAGAAATATTGATACCGAGCGGTGTCGTGATATATGGTTGGTATGCATGGATGGTCGCGTTCCAGATCACCAGCGTAATACAATACTTATCGCTCGCAATTGAGGCAGTTTGCGTAAGAGAATATTAATAATCAAAGCCGAATTCGTTGCTTTGCCTGTCGGTGACCAACGCCTATAGAATGCTGCTGGTTTGCATGCATTATTAGAGATAGTTTTCGCGGCCTGTTAAACGCATTAAGTGGGTTAATTACGTAATCAGATAATAATCAGTATAAAAATAGAAATTCGAAAACCTCGTCCATTTATTGCCCACTAAAATGTATGCGAATGGTTTAATTAGCTAGCTGGTATTTGGATGTCGAGTTTGTCAACTAAGTATATGCTAAGAATTTAGCATAATTCAGGTCAAGTGATCTGATGTATATTCTGGACTAAAATGTGGTAGCATTTTTATGTAAATATTAAGAAATCTTCAAAATATTTTAGACTGGATAAAGTGTCAACTTTCAGTTAGGTCTAGTGTCATTTCGGAAGCCGCCATCATAACTTACTAGACTAGGTATAACAGAAAAAAGAAGATCTTTTTCTTTCAGTTTTGCATTTATTTATTAATGTATTAAAGAAAAATGAAGTACGGGAAGGATACGACGACATATTAAAGCAGAGAGGGTTTGTCGAAATTGGAGTAAACCAAAACCGGTTAAACAACCTGTAGAAAGGTAAAAGGAAATGTGAAAAGGAAAACTATGGTTGAATGAACATGTAGATCTAAAATCGAGAAAAAAGCAAGCATGGAAATAGCATCTCGAAACCAAGATTGAACACGACAGGTCAACTTACATAAAAAAACTAAATGAAACAAATAATTCGTAAAAACAAGCAAAATCAGCAACTTGGGAAGGGTTTAGAGCTGAAATTAAAACAAATTCCGGGGTAACCGAATGTCGTTCAGAGGAATAGCCAAAAAGTATAGCAAAAATATTTAAAAAAAATAAATGCTAAGGGGGAACTAAAAATAAACAGGACCAAGCAACAGTAGAAACTGAAATAGCCAAAGCTACTGAAGCCAGGGAAATTAGTATCAAAGAAGTAGAAGATGCAATTAAAAGCATGATAAACGAGAGGGAGACGCGCAGTGACGAAATACACACAGAAAATCAGAAATGTGGACCACAGGAGGCACTCCAAATTAAGGAAAAAAACAATCATGACGATGTACAAAAACGACGGCACCGCTAACTGAGAAAATTTTAGAGCTGTATGCTCATTATAAATAATTCCAAAGATCTACTCGAAATTTTGGACAAAAGTATCAGCGAACAGATAAGAAATATGCGAAAAAACGACAGGAAAAACATGCAGCATTCAGGAAAATCGACAAACACAAGACCATATATTCACTACTATTATAGAATGGCAATAGAAAAAATTTAGAGAGAAGAAGAAACTTATACCCTTATCTTGCCTTCGTGGACTTAACATCAGTTCCAAGAAACAAACTTTGAACGGCTATCAAAGAAATGAAAGTATCAACAAAACTACTCAATGCAGTAACGACCTCGCCAAAGAAATCAACTTCGCAGTGAGAATATTGGATCAACTTTTTTTTTAAATTGACACAGGAGTTGAGCAAAAAGATAATCTTAGCCCCCGCTGCTTATAATATTTATAGATAATATAATCAGAAGGACTATGGTTAGAACATTCTAACCAAAATTGGAAAGTGGAGGTTACAAGACGTGAGTATACAAAGTTTTGTGTTTACTGGTGATGTTAGTCTTAAGCAAATAGCACGAGAAACCTGCCAGTAGTAAGTAAATATATGAACAGAAAAGCTAAAAAATAACATGACCTTAAATATCAATAAGAGCCAGATAATGCAGAAATCGAAAAAAGATAATGGGAAGTTTTAGAGTAAATAGAAAACTACGAATATCTGGGAACTAAAATTGATAATATTGAGAGAGTATGCCAAGAGACCTTAAATAAAATAAATGAAACCAATAACTTATCCTGTCACATACACAAAACGGTGATAGGCAAAATGTTGCGATACAAATACTCAAAAGCATGTATTTACACACCTTAATACATCCATCGAAAGGATAAGCAAAAGAGTAAAAACACGCATATATAGAGTTAGACACAACACTATAAAGAATGAAATTAAATCCAGTATTACAAATAATAGAAACAAAATAACTAAAATAGTATGGTCATGTTATGAGTCAGACGAAAGATACCAGTGAGAGTAGCCAAATCATAGGAGGGGGTACCAAGAGTGCAATAAGAACAAACGATACAAAAAAGCAAGAGCTAGAGAGAGAGATAGATAGATTATAGGACAGAATAGCGCTTAGAAAATTGGCTGTAAACCGGCAGGACTCTATGTCCTAAGACAAGGGTATACAGGGAAAAGTATTTTTTTATATTAACTTTTCAACTGTATATTAGATGCTAAGGGAAGATGAACAATAAACCTGTAAAATAATGAAAATGTCTTTTAAGTTAACGTTAGCGATTCCTAAACATTTGTAACAATACAAAAGTTTAAACTGGGGCTGATAATACAAATGTGCTTGTAAGTTACTCTGTTGTATTGTGAGGTGTTATTACTACGGCTATATTAAATTAAAATAAAATTGGTCTTTGTTGTTTACAGAAGACGCTACAAAAAATTCAGCCCCAAAAATAATGTAACATCGCTCGTATCATCACCGCGTTTTTTATAACACAGCCATAAGCAAGTACGATAGGTGCGCATTCTTGGGTGAGCGGTTAAAGTGTTTGAATAGCAATCGGATACCGCCTGGAAGCAAGGGTTCGAATCCCACCGGCTGTTTTTTTCTTTGCAAGTGTTTCATTTTACTGTTTCAGTATTATTAGCAACGTTAAGAAATGTTTACTTCTTTTGAACACAATTTTGAACACTCTTGCGTTATTTACGTTATTTACAATTCAATTTAAAAAATACAGAAATTATTTTAAATAGAATAAGTTCACCTATGTGGTGGGCTCAAAAGCTAGTTAATAATAAATGTAAAAACTACAAACAGAGACTAATTTTTGGTCAAAATGCTTCCAGCATTTTACAAACAGCTATGTGCACGATTTGCAAGTTCATGGTAATTACATAAAAATCTGGTATTACATTCACCAAAAATGTTTCCATTAATTCTTTAACATTAGTCCATGCTTTCGTCTAGAACTCTAGACTATACTTTTATATGTACCGTAAAACAAATCCTGCCAATTAAATGTTCACCAAATTTTTCATTTAAATACTTGGCATATGTCCCATGTTGCTGAAATGAGAACAACATTTTTTGACTCGTCAAGCGACCACAAGGAACAATTTTTTTCTCATTTGCATAAACGACTGCTGATAATGCTTACATTTTATTTCTACAAAATGTTAGGAATGAATATGGTTTTTGAGGTTTTCTTATCCCAAGATTATAATATTTTCAGAAAGAATTTGAGCCCTCCCTCCCCCAAAAGCTGACTGACCTTTTTGCGCAAACCTTTTAACATTAAACTTGATTGGTGTAAAAACCCAAAAATAATGAAATTATGGGAAAACTTGTCAGAATAGTAGAATCTTATGCCACAGCAAGAGCAAGACAGATTGTTAAAAACTTCAGCAAGCAAGATTCTAAAGTAGTACTTGACAGTGTGCTACCAACAACTCATGCCTGATGTTGAACTACCACGGTGTGTAAAATTGATTGGAAGGTTTCGTTCAAGACTTGTGATTAGTTTTCAGACTGAAGGATAACAGTATAACAAAATGTGTTCTTAATTAAAAAATCTGGGTTTATTTACTAAAAAAATTAAGTTCATTAGAGATATTTTAGACGATATAACTCCAGAAATGGAACACCAAAGCGTACTTCTTTCAAAACATTTAGGTACTTATGGTATTCTAATCGTTTTCATGCAGTTTCGATTGAAAGTGTCTAAAACATTAATATAGATATGACCAAACTGTATTGTTCTGTGATTGTGCCGTACAATACTCACATACTTAACGCTTCAAGAACCTCAAATTATATTCCAAGTGTGTGAAAATTAATTAATGCTTTACCTAAAATTAGTAAATCTTCACAATTCCCCGACGTAAGACCAATTAGTATATTGCCAACATAAGTAATTCATAAGCAAATACAAAATTATATAAACTTAAATAACATACTCCCTATTATACAACGCTTCTAATCTTATCGAATATTATGTTACTGCCCGGTTTCAAATTGTCACTTTAAGTGGTAATTATTCCTCGCCAGGAGAAGCATTAACAGGAGTACCACAAGGATCTATTTTGGGCCCCCTGTTGTTTGCTATTGATCCAAGTAATTTACAAAATTGTACTGAACATTGTAACATTCATATGTACGCTAAGGACACACAAATTTATAAATCTTGTTCAACTAGTAACATAATTCAATCTGTTAATCAATTAAATTACTAGTTAAACAAAATTTCAGAAGTTTCAAGTATCCATTCTTTAGTTTTAAACCTAAATAAATTTGTTGGTATTTTGTTTAGCATCAGAAAGGACATTTTAAGATGCCAACATTGATTTAAGTTACCAATGGCTGACGTGAACATTGTTCACCATGTGTTTTGTACTTATTTGTTGTTAGAACATAATTGTACCAACTCAAACATAGTTAATCACAACACCCTATTGAAACAAATTAATAGTAATAACTGTAATATATCCAACAATTGTTAAAATCCGCAAAGAAATAAAGAAATATAATAGAATATTAACGAGCATTCCTTTCAATTATGCTGTATGTACATACGTACTTATAAATTACAAATTAATCGCTTTTGGTTAAATGCGCTTCTTATGAGTTTTAAAGTATGGCCATGTATTAAAACTAACCAATAACAATAAATTACAAAAGTAACTGGTTGCCAACTTGCCAATAATGCCAATAATATCCTTGCAAGATGGTGTGGCTTATAGGTGTGTTCTCATGGGTGATACATAATATATGGCTCTATTTGTGTAAAAAAAATGAAAAGAATGTAGTTAAGTACTAAAGCCTTTAACTTCAGTGAAACAGCCTTCCCTGTAAATTCTTTGATCGTTTATTAGTTATGTTAATTATTTACTTACAGATTTAGAATGGTTGTGTATAGTAAATGACAAAACACTTAATATGGTAATATAATTTACTATTAACATATTCATTCTTAGCATATTTGCTCTTAGCGTATAATGCATACATTTCATCTCATATATTCTTTTTAATTAACTGAAACATTTAACGTGCCTCGCCCAACAGCTAAACCAACTAAAAAACACAGGGATCTGGAGAAAATAGTCATATAACTAAATAAGCATTTGCAAAGCCCTGAGACTACTTTTATAGCTACTTAAAAGGCAGTTCGACGTCTTCGCTGTCGGATTATGAAAAATTTTATAACGTGGGAAACTAGTTATGTATGCAAATCACTGCATTTATGTGAAATCCAAAATGGAGTTTCGTCACATTCCAAACGAACTCTTCCTTTTAATAATAGGCTCGTTCTTATTAATTAGCTCCTTGAAGTATCAAATTATCCGCTCTTAGTTCTAAGATTAGTGACTTTTTCAGCATATTACTTAGTTCAAATTTTAAATATTCTGATAACTATATTGTAACTGCTTAGGTCTTTGGCTTTTTAAATTTTTCTATTAGTTCTTTAATATTCGCATTGTTTATTCTGTGAAATAATTTGGAACTACCGACCTTTCCAACAAAGAATTCGTAAACCTAGTTGCATAATGGAGTTCAAGAACTCCAGTTTGAAACATTGCGCCGATAACTCTTTGCCAAGGTAAACTTCTAGTCTGGAACGCGAAACGATTTATAGAAATTCGATTATGTCCCCTGATAAGGCTAGGTAGCGCGGTGTTGTTGTCAACAAGCTAATGGCTGTACATAAGTTTACTTTAATCCTTTCGCAGCAAATAGGCACAGCTGCACACATGACCTAAAAATTTTGCATTTTTGTAAATATTTGTAACAAAACCGCTAAATATTTTTCCATCTGGGCATGTTTAAATCAGTTTTAACAACGACGTTGACGGGTGGAGCATGTGCATATCCCAAACTTAATTTTGTTGCACTTTGCTGCTGCAGAAATGAGAAAACCTCAATTTTGTTTCCTCTCTACCGAGAATTCGAGAGAAAGGTGGCTATATTCCAATTTCTGAAGTGAAGACATCTTATCTCGGTAAACAATATAAAGCACTCGCAGGAGAGAAACTTTGAAATATTTGCACGAAACTAATGGTAAATAAATCAGAATAATACTGTATATTTCATTTGCGACGCTGTTTAAAAATGTAATACAAAGCAATGACGTTTTTGCGGTACTAACTGTAGTTATTTGTATATCTATCACAAATTTTATGAGGCACGCGTGACCTCCAGCGCCATAAGATTTTCTTAAAGAAAGTTAGCATAAGTGGCTGTTGAGTATTCACTTCTTGGGATTTTAGACGTAGATTCATAGTTCATATAAATATATATATACGCTACTAGAATCTCCCTTTTTCAGGTAATCAAAGTAGATACGGTGTCGTTAATTATGGAACTAGACTATAAGTTATCTGTTTACATTTTTGTGAGAACAAATACAAAACCAGATAAAAAATTAAATAAACCACTTCCATTTCTTTACCTAGAATGAGCTTAGTCTACCTTGTTGATTAAATCATGAAGCCAACAAAGGCAGCGTCCGTCTCATTGAGCGACCTAATAGAGAAAGCATCACCGAAGAAACAAGAACCAAACCAAGGTATTGTGCAACTGACATTTGTTAGTAATCACTGCAGGTGGGTAATCTAATACTATATATGTCTTTCTAGAGCAGCCATCGAAGCCAGCTGACTAAACCAGTGCGCGCCAAAGTACGCGTACGCTCTATTGTGTTTGGAGCACACTGCACCTGAGCATGGGCGCAGCAGCTTGTCATTAGAAATAGGTATCGAAATGATTTAACATTATCGTTGGAAGCGCTAGCACTGTGGCGTCTGTACAGTAGACTACTAGCACAGACTCGTCGTAGAAACTGTATTTCAGCGCCAGCTGAATGCGAGAGTTCCTGCTTTTCCTGAGGAATTCCGAGAGCTGACCAATTTTCAAACAGCGACCGTATAGAAGGTGTAGAAGTCTTGATGGCATTGTAGTTTGGCGATTGAAAATCATGAAGCCAACAAAGGCAGCGTCAGTCTCATTGAGCGACGCAATAGGGGAAGCATCACCGAAGAAACAACAACCAAACCAAGGTATTGTGCAACTGACATTTGTTAGTCATCACTGCAGGTGGGTAATCTAATACTATATTTGTCATTCTAGAGCAGCCATCGAAGCCAGCTGAGTAAACCAGTGCGCGCCAAAGTAAGTATGCGTACGCTCTATTGTGTTTGGAGCGCACTGCACCTGAGCATCGGCGCAGCAGCTTGATATTAGAAATAGGTGTGGAAATGATTTAATATTATCGTTGGAAGGGTTAGCACTGTGGCGTCTGTACAGTAGACTACTAGCACAAACTCGTCGTAGAAACAGCTGTCGGAATATGGGTTAACCGCTGTCAAATGTAAATGTGTAGTAAAAACAGCTTCTTTCTCGGAGATGGCTATATTATTGTTCAAATAAATGCGGAGTGGTAACGTAATTTAGTATTTAGATCTATTGTTAGTTAGCATTGTCTTTTACAGTAAATAAGCTATTTGTTATTGATTTGTGTATAATAGAGAGATCTCATTGCTATTATAGTAGATAGCAATATGAGAGGGCAAACGTAATTAATAAAGCTGTAGCTTCGTAGCAGACGCTTTGTTACCATATGACCCCCAACGTAGAAGCATAAATAGCGGCATAAGAGTGTCGTGTTACATCTTACGAAACTTTACAGATTAACCAAATTTAAAGCACTTTCAGTGCTGCAGTTGAAAAAACTGAATATATTTACTGAAACAGACAGAACTGCGTCAATATTATGCAATTGAAATTCATTTTGAACATTTGGAGGGATTGATGCTCTTCCATTTGATCTTTGTCAATATCGCAGTTGCTATTATCTCCCTAAAAAGGATTTCCAGTTATTTTTTTGTTAGTTCTTTATTTATTCAATTAACGCGCGAAAAGGTCGTAGAGATAAACTAACTTCGCCTTATTTTAGATGATAAATATTTCAGTTGTCTCAAATATGCGATGATCTTGGAGAATGAGCCAAAAACTGTCTTAAATTCTCTTCAATTGCATTTGGTGCCTTTAATCTGTCACTATAGCAAAGTTTCATGAAATTTTATTAAAGGTAAATTCTATGTATATCAATTTTTTCAACCCGGGAGGGAGGGGGGCTCTTCAGTGAAAAGCGAAAATTACATACCTCCTGCCTGCAGAACGAATTTATGGATACTTCCCACCTTCTTGATTTTATAAGCATTGCCCAACGAGTTGAACTTGAGGTTTTTTGTAATTCTTCTTCACTTTTCTAGCATTTCACTATTTACATTCTCCAGTAATTCCAACATTTTTACATTTCAACATACCTTCTTGCTCAAAAATATATAGTATTGGGATTGTTAAGTTAAAGGTGCCAAAACAATAAACGTGTACACATTTATAATTGCTGCTTTAGATGTTGGCACTAAATCATTAATACCTTTAAGCAGTGTACTTCTGTTCATAGTCATAAATCGTTGTGCGCTAAAGGCTTGGTATTTAAGACGTTAACGTTTCTCTTTTTCCATTAATTACGTTTGATACCGTCAATGCTCCACATACTTTCACAAAATGACCTTCTTTACAACGCCACTTGCCACCAGCAACTTTTAAAAAACCGATAATTAGATCAATTTCGATCCTTAGGGCATGGCGGAACGATTAAGTAATATACATATGCTTTTAGTTCAAACGTTCACTGCCTTTCAAAAAATAAATTAGTTTTAAAAATTAACCAGATTTAAAATTGTAAACACACCTACAATCGTCTATATTTGCAATATTTTGAGCAGTATATATTCATATGACTTTTATGCTTATGAAAAAAATTCAATTGTCGTTAATTAGCTTTTACTAAGCGATTATCAAGCTGCAGAAATTATACCAGTGGGCTTTACTTAATAAATTAATATTTTGTGCTTAGAATAACTTTCTAATCCTTTGATCTTCTTTATAACTTGAACATTTCTTAATCAGTCTTGCTTCAATTAATTGAACACAATATAAATCTCTGATTCTCTGTTTCGAAGCTTATTGTACAAAGCATTGGAACTAGTAAATAGAGCAATTAAAGGCAATATCCTCTCTAATTGCCACTTCAAGCGTATCGCAATAAAAGTAGATAAGGCCTCGCTAAAAGCTTTTCTACCGTTTCTCACGGTGGTATCAGCTGTCATTTTTCATCTGAACGTTTTTATTATCACAAAAATGGTCATTTGTGTTTGTTAAAAATGCGATTGAGCTACTGAGAGCGACGTTACCCAACCGTGCATAAGATCTTGTAATCTTTTAGCATAACTGTATGGAGCCTGCTGTTTTTTAGCATCTTCCCCTGCACTGTTTATCGCTTCAAAGCGTCCCACTAATCTAATTCCAAGAAAATTTATCGAACAGCTGTGGTGTATTCTATTTTCCAAGTATCTCTTCCTACACTATACATGCAAAGAGAGGCTTTGATATTACAATATTACCGCAACCACAGCTAGTGCGGGCTGTTCTGAGATTGTCGTTCATGGTATACAGGTGACTCAAAGGGATTTGAAATTAAACGAACGTAGATTATTGGATCTAATGAAACTTAAGTAACTCCATTGTACTCGTTTTGGATATCTGCATTGTTAGTCATCGCATTGTTTCTGCATTACTATTTTAGCTAAATTAATTAATATGCAAGTAAAAGAAACTATTTGAAATTTCCAAAACTAAATAGGAAATGTAACAGTTTCTGAAAATCTGTGTAAATAACGTTAGGATTTAATCAAACCTACAAAAACTCTATTTTGTCATTTTTACATTTCAGAATAATTTTTCAACAATGCTAATGATTTCAAACATTGGAAATATTAAGATAACTTGTCATATTTGCAACGCCTTTCACTTCCTTAACATGATTCATTCATCACTACTACACTACAAACTATTTTTGTGCTTATTATTTTTCAAAATTTTTTTCTTCCAGTATGTAAGATATAAGGTACAAAAACCGTAAAATAATTTTGTATCTTTGTAAAGACCAGAAAATACCACAGGAAGGACATCGACCTGTCCTCTTTATGGAGCCAAACCCGGGTTGCGGAATGGCACTAAAGTAAGCACAAGATTTAAAGTTGTAAACACGGATTACTTGTAAATGACACGTCCAGCTATACAACAATATTGCGGGTGGTTAAAATTTCTATTGTTTAGCGGCATCGTTTTCAAATAATATACTAGTAAAGTGGTTTACAACCTTAAGAAGATTACAGGAGATTAGAGCTTATTGCAATGGATGCACTTTACCACCAAACCACCTCCTCTGCTATAGATGCTAGGTTTTCTTCTTAATATTAGGTTATTGCTCATATTGTATTGTACAATTAATAGCCTGTAGAGTGTAGAGATGTAAAAAAGACATAGGCTGCAATGTTTAAACATATCACTCCTAGCGAAGATAACATTGTAAGAGAGATGATTGAACCTCTTGGCGATACGGGAATTGAAATCGTGTTGACAATATGTACACGGATATCGCGAACCTGCAAATGGCCAAATGATTGGACAAATTTAGTAGATCAACCTTCCACTACAAAACAATTTCACTTATTTCGCATGGTAGCAAAGTAATTTGCACATTATTTTAGAACGACTAAAATGATACCTTTGGCCTCAAATACTACAAGAACTTCCTGTGAAAAATAAGTACAAGCAGATGCTGAGTTTACGCAAACTTATTGAAAAATGCAGAGAATTCAATGTTAAATCTTACATCTGCTTCCTGAACTATAGCTAAAGGTATTGACCATGAGAGATGGCAAAGATTATAGACAATTTTAGCTGAAATGGGAACAACACACTACCTGGTCGTTCTAATGAAACACTTATATGAAAAACGGTGCTATAGTGAGAGTTGACACGAAGCTGTCGGGGTTCTTTCTCTTACAAAATGAGCCCGACGAGGGTGTATTTTGAGTCCCAAAATTTTCAATATCTCCGGTGAACGGATACTTAGGCAGAAGAATGGGAAGGTGGCATCGCCATAGGTGGTAAAAAGCTTTGTAACTGGCGATATCACATTTTTGCAGCATCAGAAGAACTAATATACCTAATTGAAGAAATATAAGAAGTAGATAAGCGATTAAGTAGGATTAAAAGCAAAAGGGATAAAACAACAATTATGATCATAGATAGGCCTAATAACACCGAAAGAGCCATAATCAATAACATACAAGTAATAGAAGTATTCATTTAACTAGGAACACTGTTAACAAATACAGGAAGTTCAGAAGAAATAACAAAAAGATCGAAGATGGCGAAATTTGCCACAGCGCTACTATCAACAACAAGGAAAAGTCATGTGAAACCAAAAAACGCCTAGTAAAAGGCCTTGCGTTCTCAATTTCCACGTATGCCTCAGAGTGCTGGACGACAAAGAAAATTGACCTCTGCAAAATTAATAGTTTCGAAATTACATGCTGGAGAAGAAAGCTAAGAATATCTTGGATAGCTAGAAGAACCATACTGAAAGAACTGAAAATCAAAAAGCAGTTGAATGCTACAATAAAGTTACAAATGATGAAATACGTTCGACACACATAAGCAAAGGTAGCCTAGAAAAACTGATGATACAAGGCAAAGTTAATGGCTCGAGAGGAAGACGAAGATCGCCCACACGATACACTCATCTCACCACAAGAAGGCAGAGACCAATAGAGAACTATGTCGTTATTAGTTACCAACTCATAATTTTCCAATTCCGTTACGGGCGACCGATTTTAAAAGAACTTCAACATGGGTCGTGGCGGTAGAAGAAAAAATAAAACTGTGTGGACGGAAAATGTTAAGGAAAACATTTCAACGAGTACAACAAAACAGTAATTGCAGAAGAAGAACAAGTACATAAAATAACTACATAGGGAACAGGACATGGTGATGAGAGTTAGAAGCAGAGGGCTGGGATGTTATGCCATTTACTGCGAATAAGATAAAATTAAACAGTTAAGAAAATATATTCTGAAGAACCAAGATAGCAACGCAACACAGGAATTTAATATAGTGTGCACAACAAGACGTGGCCACAATAAAGATGGAAGATTATGAAAGAATGCCATTTAGCAGAAGTGAATAAAAGAAAATTGTAGGTTAAGCTACATAAGTGATAGTTAGCAGAGCATTGTTATGCTGCCATGCTGCATTATTCTAAATGTATTTATTTTACAGTTATCTGTATCGTTTGCTCTCGAGTACTAATTAACAAACAAAATTCTATCGCTCCGCAAATATTATTTTATTGCCATTATTGACTATTCCATAAACAGCAACTATAGAGATTTGATTACTCTCTAATATCAATATTGTGTCATAAAACGTAGTTTTTAATGTACACAATAAGAAATCATCCAAGTAGTATTATGTAACCACAAAGGATCAACATGTACCATGAATCACTATCTTCTAGACATACTTGTCAAGAATTAAGCTGTCATCTTCAGTGGAATTTTGAATTTTATAACTCAGAATCTGAAATGGGCCTTGGTATATTCTTCACCTTAGGTGCTTATTTTCATATTTAAAAGATAAAACCAACTTGTATTTGCTATGTTTTATTATTGTAATTAGATTTAAATAATGTATTCTAAAATAAGAAAAATGCGTAGATCCGGGCCTGTACAGTAAACGAATTGTGAGGTTGATTTTGCGTGTGTCGCGTTAAACGCGAAACTAGAGCGTATTCGTGGGATGAGGGGAGCTTTAACTAAAGATTATTTTACGAAGAGGCCTGCGTACGGGCCCACCTTCCGGTGCGGAGCCGGCGGCGACGCAAATTTCGTCATACAAAAAGCGGCTTTGTTGCATATCAGTTCTTATAGGGTTCACAAGGCAGCGTTTGCTGGATCAACTGCCTTCTACCCGCGAATTACGACACCCAAGGGGTGTATTTGGGTCAAATAGTTCTCGACATCAGGCGACAGAGAATCGTCAGACAGCAGCCAGGATTGGATGATGCAATTCGATGCGAAACCACGATGCGACGCAGCACTTCTCATGGACCTTGCAAGCGCTTTTTTGCAGATATTGACACTTCCTATCTGCGAACTGGGGTTTAAGAGAGTTTCATGTTTACTCTCCGGGTAGCTAACGGACAAACAGGGCAAATTTATAGGTTGAATATTTCTCAGCATCGTGAATAATATGGATTTTTTATCTCAAATAAACTAACAGAATTGTGTTATATATTTGTTGTCGCTACTTTCCCAATATTTTAGTCGGTAGCACTGTACACCCGTAGGCTATTACACGACCCAGATGTTCTCCGTACACTTGCATTTCTACCTCAAGCCGTGAGATGGACGCCACATGAACCGTTCGCTTATAACTTTTTAGCGGCGCTCGCTTAAAGCCTCGCGTCAGAAAAACGGTCAACAAGTTTTCTGTAAGAGTGTCTCGAAAGAAATCCTCACTGATAGAAGTCAGATGTGTGTATATAATATACTTTGACTTTTACCATTGATCTGATTCGATATTGCTATTTGTCTAATTATTTATGTCTTTGATTGTTTTTGTGCTGAGGACTCTACCGAAAGTTTTCCCTGAATAAAAGAGTCCTATGCAAGAAGATCTAGACTTTACTCTCTCACCCTTCCGACAAGTCTAAATTACAGTACTATACTGCAATCATAAATCTTCATGCAAAAGGTCATAAGAGAGATTTTTTTTACTACGAACACGGCAGACGATATGTCGAATTTACAAATGCCGAGAATTTGACGTTGACAGTTCGCGTATTTTGTCAGTAGCTAATATCTGCTGTCATTTCTATCTTAAAATCGATAACGACGAAGCAACGGAACAGTGCAAATTGTAAAATTATATTATCAGGGTCCAACGGTCCGGGAAATTCAAAATTCTTTCACAACATTTGAAAATAGGCGTTCTTCATCGTTATCAATGTTACAATTTTGAAAACTTTTGATGTGTTTCGCCCCAAAAGCACAAAAGGCCTAATGTTGCCAACGAAGACAACCATTTAAAAGAGGTTTGTATTACCGCTAATGACTATCCAGATTATTCATTTAAATAAACTGCAGAACTAGTAGATTTAGCTGCGATATTCTTCCCGATGGCCATTTCAGACGTATGAAATTTTGTTAAACTGTGATAGAAATGCAGAAAACTTCATTTGGAAAGTCGTTTCCACTATAACTAAGGATTTGAAGAACTACGTTTAAAAATTAAAGAGGTAGTTCAGAGTAATAGCACTAATACGTTGGCTAATGTGCGAAGAAGTTTCTATGATCGCTTAGGATATTGTTTAGGGCAAGAAGGCAGCCTCTTTGAACATGAGCTAATTTAAACTTCTTGAATTTTGTTGTTTGAAATAAAAATAGTTTTACTTTTGTTTACATCTTTCTTCTACTATGAATTGGTTTCTTCGGAAGAAATATTATTTCTTTCTTCAGAATGCGTTTTACTTTGTGAACTACCTTTTTTTACTTTACTGTTAATCTCTAAAAATCCTGTTTTTCAACTCTGAATTTATCACCTGAATTAATCACAGAATAACGCAGTACCTCATACATTCTATCTGTGATATAATAATTAACTAACAAAAATTACACTAGGCGTGGATGCCTCGTCTGCGTCGAACAATTACTTAAACAATCAACGCAGACAACCCGTGGATTAATATCAGAGTACCTTAGACCGACTGTCCATCGGTCTTGGCGTCCTTTTAAGCAATCGTAAATTCGCCTTGATTTACTCGTGTTCGCAGCTCATGAATTTTCACTGTATAGTTATTATACTAACCTTTGGGAAAAGCTTCTACTTTTGTGTGATCTAATTGAAATTTATTTAGAAATTGAGAATTTTACATTAATTTTGTGGGCTTTATTTCCCAATACTAACGGTTGCTTATGATAAGACATGGTGAGTTTTATTATTATAACTTTATTTTACACTATTAACTATTTCTACACTATGCATACAATAATATTATTTTGTTGTAAGTAAACTCGGCAGTATTTCAATAGAAATTGTGTTTATTTACTAATTACCGTTAGGTAACCAGACAGTGACCTTTTCGTTTTATTTCAATAGGTAATAATCGTGGTTGACAAATTAAAATTCTTGGCTTATCTCTCAGGCATTGTTTTGTTTTATTGCGTCTAAAGAAACTTAATTAGTATTACTCAGCCAGGAATTTGCCAGCATTTTGTGGAAGGTATTAAACTAGAAGCGATAGATGCGAAGGTTAGTAGGTTCGGAGTCACGCAAATTATGATTGTAATTAACTCCGTCCACAAAAATAGTTTGAGATGTAATATGTACTATTTGAATAGGCTTCACAAATCTAACTCTCGCTTTGCTCCCTTTCTTATATGAGAATTAAGAACTAAAATTTTTCTTATTTTTGCCATTTGTATCTTGGCTTTATGATGATTTTTAGTAGATTCTTTAAGCTCACCTCTTGGATAATTCTGCCCAACAACCAAAGTTATAACATATAGTTTTATTGCGTAAAAGTTATATATTCCAAGGTGGTGCAATAAGAACAGACCATCAACGTACTATTTTTGATGTCGATATTACTGAACTTCTAATTTAAAATGTAGTGTGTATTATATAAAGAATGAACCTTGTGACCTACATGTCTTGGAATTTATTAATTACATCATAGGTGAATGTAACCGACTTGTTCAAATTTGTTCTTGTTGGGAGATTAGATGGTAACGCAGCCATTCTTATTTTAACTTCACATATCTTAAGCATCTATTTAGTTTAAAATTTCCCAGGACATTATGTGTGATCAAGTTTCTTTTGAAATTGTAACAGAAACCGTAGATTTTTTACTTTTTGCTATTATTTTAACAGTTTGTGTGCTTCACTACGTGGCTATCTCCACAGTGCTTGATCTTATCGTCACAATATCAATGTCAGGAGCTCTATCTTATTTCAAAGAATTCACCTTCTCACTGATATGTCTAGGATGCATAAAATAAAATCATTCAACTGTTTCAAGCTCGCTGCGTAGTAGTGTTTATGAATATTCTGATAGAAGATAGATGATTTAATTTTTATATCATTAGTGGTTATTATTATTAATTTTTATTGTGATTTAATGAATAACGATTTCACTGTCGCGTCACACGCCTGTTTTTGCTTTTCTTAGCTATTGCAATGTTGCATCTGGTTCTGTCGTAATGCACTTCTTACGATTCCTCATTGTTTTTATAACTACTAGGCTGCATCACCACCTTCTTTCGCATCTTCAGCTTCCTTCCATTTATATTATTCTGTCCTGTACGATAATTATCCATCCATATTTGTTCTGAGTATTACTAGTCATTTCGAATGTTAATAGTCCCGAAAATTCTCTCTATTTCCAGGTAGGTCCACACCTAGAACGCTTTCATGCATATCGTTGTTGCCCAAAAACAGTGCAGTACAGCTACTTTTTTACTGTATTTGAAATGTTAAATTTCGAGATCAGTAGAAACCGTTGCACAAATATCTATGTTCCAGATGCTCTATTTTACTACTATGTTAAAAAATTAGTATCTGTTATTACTCAGCAAGAACACTGATGGTGTATTAGGCAAAAAAGTCAAGGTTAATAAGATAGAGAAGTAGAAATGCGTAGTCACTACATCTAAATAATGGCAATTAAGGAGAACAATAAGAGCAAACTAAGGAAAGCTAAATAATATTTTTCCCAAAGATGTTTCTCTTTGGAGAAGATTTAGATTGTTAACTTTAAATTTATTTTTTTCAAGGTACCTTTGTCTTGACTGCTGTTTCAATACATTTCAATAATAAGCTACATACTATCAAAGAACGCCAAACTAAAACTAAATATGAGTCATAGAATCACTAATCTTAATATAATATTGCATAATTTAGGCCCTTGGACAAATCGAAAACCCATTTTACGAATATTGTCAGAAATTTGGCTATAAACTAACACTAAATGCACATTTATATCATGATGAAAGGTGATTTCCTGTTCCTTTAGTTAATAAATATGTACACACATATCCTCTTACTATTTCTCTGCTACCTTTAATATGAAATCAAAATCCACCTTGGCATATAAATTCTTATTCATATTAAAATAAAATTTATTTTCATACGGACACGGTGCATTACAAGAAAAGCTATTATAATATACAATTCGCCTTTGTCTTGATTAATGGATTATAGTAAATGTTTGTCAGTCATTCATCTTGTAATCTATTAAAAATGTGATGAAACAACCATAGTGCAACTTCCGCTCATAGTATATGCCATAGCTATTTCCAACATTCCAAACCTCCGTTTCTAGAAACTCAGTTGGCGTCCATATATTATATTATGAGTAGTATTCAATTTTGACCCGAAAATCCCGGAGTTGTCATCCTAATACCGTTAAGTAGCGAAGGCGTAAGGTACGCATAACCTCATTTAATCTGAAAGTCCCGCGAGTCTGGATTGCTCGATTTTATGCTAATCTCCTTTTCGCTATGGCCTCATTTTCACCCACAAACTGCTCAAGTGTAGACATTTGACATGCAAATCAATTGTATGGCTAATATAACGCCCACTGAAGAAAGTTTGGGTGCGATTTAAATTTGTTTCGGTATTGCATCTATTAATCCTATAGAGATTTAAGGAGTGTTTGTATACTTCATGCTTAATATTATATATTAATAATTAATGTTTGCGTACGCGTAGTTGATAGTCGGTGATAGTGAATTTCAATGTCTTCTATATCGTGACATAATTCAATTTGAGGTCATTTTAGTGTAAAAAAATATAATATCTTACTAGTGAGTAGCTCATTTTATAGTCTTCTTTATGCTTTAAATAATACAGTATTTCCAACATTATAAAATAATATCATTAAACTGGCATTAATTATTTACGACTTATGGCACTGAAAAATTTTTTTTTGTAAACTGTTATGTGCAAAAGTAAGAAATTTAATAATTAATTACATGGTTTATATGGATTTATATTTAAAATAATTAGAAGTTACGGTTTATTTAATCTAGTATTTGCAATGCAAGCCACAGTTCAACGTAAACGTATTAATGAAAACTCTAAATGTAAGCAAAGCAGTAAGTAAATGACTTGGAACAGCTATAAATTTCAACTTTCAGAGTTTTTAAAATCCATTAACTTACGCTGTGTTAAGCTTTAAAGGAGATGGATTGCTGCGCTTTGAACTTCCGCTGCCAGAAGGATCTTAAATGGCAAAGTGATTGTAAAAAAGTGGACACTAACTTGATTCATCCCCAAATAAAAGAATTGCAAATGAGATCAGATCGAATACTCTAAAAGGAAATATAGGGTATTATCGATATGGCTATGGAATTTCAAAAGCGTAGCAAGAAAAACGACCTACTGACAGATCAAAAAATAACCATGGAAAAATAATTGCAACGTAAAGATAGTAGTAACGCAAGAAAATAATTCAATATAAGAAGTAGAAGAATTGTTATTAAAAATGCAATTTACTGTTACTTGGTGTTAACACGTTCATACTAACATTAAGAAGAAATAGGTACTAATCGAAATGTGAGAAAGGATTATTAAACCACTTTGCAATAATTTCTTAAAATAAAGTACCTAAACTACATCTTGGAAATATACAACTTCCATTGCAATGAATTTAGTTTCGAAGTGACTCAGTTATTAGACTAAATTATGCACTACGCCGCTTTTCGTTTCCACCACTGCATTCACCTTCTCATTACAATATTTCTTTGGTGAAAGTTAAACATAGACCAATAATACGAGTCGATTAATGACTGGTAATCACTGCAAGTTTTGAGTATTATAAATAATTACTTTCTCCAAACATTCGGCGTCGAGCACACAGAGTGGCAACAAAAATGCCTCACCGTAGTTTACATGTTGACGAGAGAAGGAAGCGTGGTGGATATAATATGATCTGGTAAAATAAGTTTCAAGTACGACCACCCGGTAATTCTCTATCTGCGTCGAAGAAATCAGTCAAACAGAGATAGCATCACGACCACTCTTAAATATATACGTGTTCATTTTCGAGCAAACCAGTAATGCAGAAGAGAATGCCAATAGTTTGACATTGCTTCGCGTAACTAGCAGCGCTAACAACTTGGAGTTATATATTTGCTAGACCTACTCTATATGCTTAGTAATGTCATCTATGTATTTTCTATATCTTTGCTTGCAACATATTGATACTATGATTTTCTTAAATGTGTGCAAGTAGAGTACTCGTAACTCAGCAGTAAGATAATCGATAGACATGTTTTTGATTTTACTTATTGTCATAACCAACACTATTTATTTATGACTCCAGTACATTGCATTATATTCTAATGGTTATTTATTATACAGCTAATCATAAGTTATACAATGTTACTAGTCCTACTATGACATCTCCCTTCTTTTTATAAATTCAGTCTCTTTGGCGTTTTAATTTTTCTTCCCTTGCTGCTGAGCCTGGCCGTTTCACTCTTCTCTGCCTTTTCTTCGTCCGCTGTAGTCGCTGTCTCCTGGCAAGGAGTCTGGATCACTTCTTTGTTTTCTTCTATTGGGTGTTCTTTACTCTCAGGGGCTCTTTGTTCTTCCTCTCTAGGTGTAGGCTGCTGACTGGTGGGTATCGATAGGAGGGGTGTATCGAATACTTCTTTTTCAGGGGTGGCTTCTTTGTGGTGTTTGAGGAACCACGTATTTCTTCTGTATGTGGCTCCATCGGGTGTCTCTATCACAAATGACCTTGGTTCGGGCGTTTGATGTATAATTTTTGCCGGTAACCACTCTTTTTTATTATTACGGTAAAGTACATTGTCACCACGTTTGAATTTATCACTTGGTTTTGAACTTTTGTCTGCATAATATTTTTCACTATTTTTAAGACGATTGAGTTCTTTGATGACGTTTTTGTTTATTTTAGGTTTTAACTGATCATCAGTAGTAGGCAACAGGGTTTTTGTTCTTCGACTCATTAGTCGTTGGACTGGTGACCCAAGGTTGTCACGAGGAGTGTTCCTGTGATGTAGTAGTGCTAGGTATATATCAGAGCGTTCTTCGTTGCATTTATCGATTAAGTTCTTTGCTTCCTGCACATAACGTTCAGCCAGTCCATTGGATCTGGGGAACCCTGGGCTTGATAAACGATGATGAAATTGCCATTCGGTGGTGAATTTTTTAAATTCCTCGGAGGTGTATTGTCTTCCGTTATCAGTAGCTAATACTTCTGGTATTCCATAAACGGAGAACCATTTTTTTAGTATGTCTATTATAGTTTTGCTATTTAGGTTGGGCAGTTGTTGGAAGTCGAAAAATCCTGAGTAACTATCCGCAATTATTATGTAGTCTTTTCCTTTTAGGTGGAATAAATCCGAGGCTACCTGTGACCACGGGTGTTCTGGTATTGGTTGTGGTAATATTGGTTCCTTTATGTTGTCTTTTTGTTTCTTGTTGCAGGTAGCGCAGCTGGCCACATAGTTTCGTATATCTTCTGACATTTTGGGCCAGAAAACACTTTCTCTTGCAATATGTAATGTTCCCTGTACTCCTTTGTGTGCTAGGTGACTGTATTTTAGGATTTCAGGTTTCATAGCTTCTGGTATTAGAATTCTGCTATTTTTGAATAGTAAACCATTATGGTACGACAGCTGCTCTTTATAGTTGGCATATTTTTGAATTTCAGGTGGTATTTCTGATTTCCCAGTAGGCCAACCATTTAGAATTGTGTTTTTTAGCATTTGAAGTTCCTTGCTATTCTTTATAGCTTGTTCAGTTTGTTGTAGTTTATCTGTGGACATTGGTATGACGACATGTATTTGCAGGGTTGCTTCATCTTCGTTTTCAGTATTTTGCTGGCAATCTCTACTTAAGGTGTCTGCTATATACAGTTCAGTTCCTTTTTTATACTTAACTATCGGATTGTAGGGCATGACCTCAAATAGTATTCGCTGCAGTCCTGGTGGAGCTTCGTAAATTGATTTTTTAAATATGGTTTCAAGTGGTTTGTGATCTGTTTCAATTTCTAATTTTTGACCCCAAATGTACTCATGGAATTTTTTGCATCCAGTTAGTATTGCATAAGCTTCTTTTTCTAGCTGGCTATAATTAATCTGGGATTTGGTTAACGATTTTGCACTATAGGCTATTGGTTTGTGTTCCTGTAGTAATACTGCTCCTACTGCCGTGCTGCTCGCATCCACTGATAAAGTTACTGACCGTTTAGGGTTGTAGTAACCTAGAAGGGGTGGTTTTTTAAGCAGTTCTCTAATCTTTTGTGTTGCAGTTTCTTGTTGTGTGTCCCATACCCATTCACTTCCTTTTTCGAGTAATATTCTGAGTGGGGCTGTAATTTCTGCCAAATTTGGTATAAATTTGGATAGGTATGTTACCATTCCAAGGAGTCTTTGTAGTTCTTTGACGTTTGTTGGTGTTTTCAACCTGTCAATTGCTTCGACTTTCTGTGGATCTGGTAGTATTCCTTCTGCGGTTAACAGATGACCCAAAAATCTGATTTGTGTTTTGGAAAATTGGCATTTTTCTTTATTTAATTTTAATCCTTTCTCATTTAGCATTCTAATGACCTTATTTGTTAATTGATCTAGTTCTTCTTTTGTTGCTGCATGTATTAGTACGTCGTCCATTGAACATTCAACTCCCTTTGTATTCCCGATTATTTTACACATTATTTGTTGATAAATTTCGGGTGCTGAGGCGAGTCCAAATGGGATTCTTAAGCATTTATAACGTCCCCATGGTGTTGCAAAAGTAAGGTATTTGGCTGTCCTGTCTGTGACTTTAATTTGCCAGAATCCTTTCCTGCAATCTAATACTGTAAACCATTTTGAACCATCAATCCTTGTTGTTATCTCTTCAATTGTTTGCAATGGGTAATGCTTTCGTTTTAAGTTTTTATTTATTTCCGAGGGATCTATGCAGATTCGCAACTTACCCTTTTGCTTTACTATTACCATCGGAGATACTGCTGGAGTTGGTTCGTTGATTGGCTCGATGATTCTCATATTGGTCATTGTTAACTTTGGATTTTCAATTAGGTCTATTTCATACTCGAAACCTTTCAAGCATCCTATGCCTTTAAATATTGAGTGCGATTGTATGTTTACCATGTCTAGTCTTTGTATTAGGCCTAAACTTACACAACTATCCTTACCTAACACTGGTTGTACTTTTTGATCTACTACTATTATTTTGATAGGTTCATTATGACGTTTAGTTTTAATTTTTACCAAACTTTCACCTAAAACATTAAGAGCATGATTTGAGTACGATACTAGTTGTTTTACCTTTGAGGGGTATATTTGCAGGCCAGCGGCTTGTGCTATGCTTTCCGAGATGACGTTGCATTGAGCTCCAGAATCTAGTTTGAATTTGACCTTCTTATTCTTTGGTAGTGTTAGCGTTTCAAACCAATCTGTAGCTTCATTTTCTGCCTGTAGTGCTGAGATATATAAAACATTTTCATCGCTGTCGTCTTCTGAAGCTGCCATCTGTACCGTTTTTATTTCTTTTACCCTACACATGCTAGTAAAATGGTTTTTCTTGTGACATCTTTTGCATTTCTTCTGATAAGCCGGGCATGATTTTCTCCCATGTTTTGTGCCACACCGTTTGCATTCATATTCTTCATGTTCTTGTTTGGTTATGTTCTTTTTGCTAGTTGTAGCTTTATTCTTGAATTTTACTGCGTCCACTTGAGCTGTTTCATGCTGTTCTTTTATCTTACTTAATTGTTTGCGGGCCTGTTCGTTGGCTCTGCAGATAAGTATCTGCTTTTTCTAGCTGAATATTGCTTTCTTCAAGTAATCTTGATCTTAGAGCGTCGCTGTGTATACCACAAACTATTCTGTCGCATAGTAAGCTGTTTTCTAGGTCACCATAATTGCAATTTTTAATTTTGTGTCTTAACGATGTTAAGAATTTGTCAAACGATTCGTCGGGGGCTTGCTGTGCTTTATTAAATATGTATCGCTCATACGTTACATTTACAGTGGGAACAAAGTGTTTTTCGAACTTACCTTGTATAGTTTTCAAGTTCTTTGCCTCCTCGTCTGTTAAGTTGAACGTGTTGTAAATTACTGCTGCATCCTTCCCTATCGTTGTATGAATATAGCGCATTGTATTTCTGCGGGTTTTTTGGCCAAACCTGTAGCTGTAGCATACCAGTTGAATTGTTGCAGCCACATCTTCCATGCTTTGCTCATATCCGCTTCGCTGGCGATTTCGAGTGACTTCGGGGGTCGAATTCCTGTTGTAGTATCTTCGTCACCCATTGTTGCCTACTACTGCGACTTTGTTTTCACCTGAAACACTCTTTTTACGCGGTTTTTTGTTTATTATTATCGCGCGGGTTTCGGCACCATGTCATAACCAACACTATTTATTTATGACTCCAGTACATTGCATTATATTCTAATGGTTATTTATTATACAGCTAATCATAAGTTATACAATGTTACTAGTCCTACTATGACACTTATAATAACCCAACAATCACAATAAGTTTTTTCGTTAATCAATGAACCTAATTGAAAAGCTGAAAGAAATATAAAAATATTACCTTCTTTTCTCCTTAAACCGTATCCTAAAAATTTCAATAGAAAAATGCTTGAGGGCCCGCGATTATATTTGACTTTAGACCTTTAAAATAATAAGATCTTGTACTTCTTCAAACCCCAATCGTTTAGCTATAATCACTGACTTTGCAGGGAGGAGTATAATTGTATTTCAATTAATCAGAAATCACATGAATAGATCATATAATTGTCATGTTAAATAAAGTATGTCAGCTGTACACTATGTAGGAAAGTACCTTTAGACTGTCCTTATTGAAATAGAAAGATGGTGCTACGCTGGTCCATCGGTAATCCACAACTCTCACCGGTGGCTCCAACTAGCTGGAGTGCAATCCGCAGCCTCACCCCGGAAAACTGTATCGGTTCACAAGCTAAACCTGGTGAGGGAGATCCTATGTAATGTAAGGTCTAAGGAAGTCCCACCATAAATTGAACAAAGAAAATAGCAGCACCGAAGGCGAATAACACTGATAAGAGTAGATATCGGCAGAGGTGGTGAATTGGTAAAAGCAAGGTGTGTGGCTTACAAATGCGTCAATAATCAATGCTCAAGAGATTATGATGGCTAAACACCAAGCCTGGCAGAGGGCAGCAGCAAATGCCAGTACTGAAATAGACCTGTTAGCAGTAAGCGTTACATATGGTCAAATATCAGATATCCGCAGGTGCTGATATATTATCTGCAACCGCTGCGGTACTGTGGTGAGGAAGGGAACGGGAATCCACCTCACAACACTTCCCACGAGCTTTTTTCAGTAGATTGTTTTGGAACTTAAAAATCTAGAAATAGAGATACCAGGCACTCCGGTTAGCAACCGGCGCGATTCTACGTCCGGGATAGGAAGTGTGAAATTGGATACCGGCCACATGAGTGTGCATAGGCAGGCACCATGTAGAAACTATGATACTACTAAACATAGCAAAAGAAAAAACAATACAAAATATAGGAAAAGAAAAGCTTAAAAAACACTGAAGATAGGCTGCTAGAACCGCATATGGAAAACTACACATCCTTGAAGAAGAATTAAAAGAACGCAACTTAGAAATAACGGGAATCAGTGAAATCAAGTGAAAAGGCAACGGGCACTTTAGAACAAATGGCAGCATAGTATATTGCGTCGGAGAAGAAGAAAGCTTGCTGTGTAGCAATAATCATACCAAAACTACTACAAAAATACGTTATTCCATATAATTCCAGCAACAGTAGACTTATCTCAATGAAAAACAGTACACTGCCATTTATATTAAACATAATTCAGGTCTATGCCCCGACAACCGAAGCAGATGATAATGAGGTAGAAATTTTCTACGCAGAAATAGAAACAGTCGTATCTGAAATATCAATATTAATGGGAGACTTAATGTAAAGGTCGGCAACACCAAAAACGACAACCATCTAAGACGAGTGATTGGAAAATATGGAATTGGAATACGAAATGAACGCGATGAAAGGCTGCTTAACTTCGCCACAAACAATAACAATATGTCGATTATGAATATCATGTTCCAACACCATATACGCAGACTATACCCATGGACCTCTCCTGGAAACAGACATAAGAATCGAATTGACTACATAATGGTTCGCTCACGGTGAAGATCATCGGTTAAAACAACAAGAACCTATCCAAGCGCGGAATGCGGATCTGATAATCAACTTTTGATGGCAGAAATAAAAATCAAACTGAGATGCATAAATCAACCCAAAAATCAACAATGAATGAAAATAATCAATACAGAACAGTTCCAAAAAAACATTACAAAGAAGGTGAAATGAAATAATATCAGAAATACAGGGAGATAATCCACAAACCACATGGAAGATAATTAAAAACAGCATTGGATTCACAGCCAAAAGAAAAACAATCAAAGCGTCAGCATTGGAAGAGTGACAATACATACAAAATAATAGTAACGTGGACATTTGAAAAGGCATAGAAAAATAAGGACAATAAAGCAGCAATTCAAGCCGAGAAATTGGGTTATTGAGAATCAGGCTAGACAAACAGAAACCGAAATAGACAAAATACAGGAGACATGGAAAAAATACTGTACAGATCTTTTTAGTCCCAAGTGATCATTCAGTAGGTAGCAAATAATGAAGAAGAAAGACGAACTAATATATTAGAAATTGAAATAGCAAGGACAATTAAGAAATTGAAATTGGGGAAGGCAGTGACCAAATACCACCGCAGGTAATACAAGCAATGGGCGAACGGGACGTGAAAATATTCCACTAATTGTGCAATCACGTTTGGGAGACTTGCAAATTTCGTGAAGACTGGACCGAATCAACTTTTATCCCGATTCATAAGAATACTTAACAAAAGACTGCAACAACTACAGGCTAATCTCCCTGCTATCACATATAAGTAGAATGTAGAAAAATGTACAGCGACGCCTGTAATTGGCCTAACGGCTGTTGGCTGAGTACTTAATAAATAAAATAAAAAATAAAAAGAAAATATTCGCACACGTGCTAAATGAACGCCTATAATATTATCTTGGAAATGAAATACCCCAGGAACAAACAGGTTTTGTGAATGGGAAAGGCACCCAGGAACAGATTATAAGACTACGACAACTAATCGAGAAAACCAGAGAACAGAATACACGAATGTTAACATATTTGTTTTAATATGTTTGTAGACTATTAAAAGGCCTTCGATTCAGTCCTAATGTAAGATGCTATTACTGAAAGCTTGCTGACCTGATTGCCGCCACAAGGCTTTAAGCAAGAGCGCGGTTCGCCTGGTGTCCATTTTTCACAATTAACTAAATTATGTTACCTGCAGTTACAGAGAAACAACGTTAGAGGCAACTACAAGAAAAAAAAAATAAACATAAACATCAGAGAAAGCCGCAATGTTCAATATAAGATCAACACAGAGAGTAACTAGTATGAGATTGAACGAACACTTAGGAATTGTCTTCCTAGTAAACAACACAAAAGTGGGATTCGGCGCTAGGCAACATTTTCAACACACTAAATTGATACTCTATGAAAGAAAAGAAAAGAACACGAAGGAAAACAAATTTAGTTAGGTTACTGAATCCTATCTATCTTTGTATCGAAATGAGACCTGCGAACATTTGTTCGAAACATGAGAATAGCAAATTGTAGAACGGAACTTGACCACTCTACTATATTTTTGTACAGATTCCGTAATATGGAAATTGCTGGTATTATAATTAGAGTTAATGATTATTTAAAACGTTACACTTACGTACATTTCACTTTCTTTATAAACCAAATGTTATGTTGGTAGGCACAAACAACAAAATGGAATGTGGTAATTTGTATTACGTTGTCGCTTTTGTTCTAGTACTGGTAGATACCAAGCAACAGTATTATGTAACAAGACTATTGGAAAAATGTTGTTTACAATAAATAAATTAATTCTGTATTTACTACCGCAGAATAATTAGAGAAAATTGGAAAAGTCACAACCTTGTTAAAGCTTAGATCTGCTTCATCAATTCTCCATAATTAATACATGGCGTTTCCTTCTCTTATAAACATCGTACAGCAGTAAGTTCTAGCAAACTTGTATTTAACAAGCAATAATAAACTAATATTCTAGAGCCACTGGTATACAGAGTCACATTCTTAAAATAATTTGTAATCGATCAGTAAACATAATACTAATGTCTGCTACTGGTACTTATTTAAATTTGTAATATACAGCAACCGCTTGTTTACCATTAAAACATTGCCTTGAATACTATTTCCTCACCTTTAATATAAAATTATCATAGTCAGCAAATTAATTGCATCACTCAAGACTATGGCATAGCTTTTGACGCTACTATGATTACATCGTGTAGGTATCAGATTGACTTGAATTACTGCTCTTCCATGTTTTTGTTATTTGATCCGGTAAATTTCACATTTCCCCTAAAGATTCAAAGAAGTCTGCCAAATTTTCCTGAGGATCCACTGATTGAAATTATAAAATTATGGCGGTTGTCTAAACATACATTTACATTTTCATTCGTTTAAAAGCAATAATTTCCCTGAATCGTTATCTTACATAACAATATTTATCCATGAGCAGTGTAGCTGGTTCTAAATCATTTTCTCACCATTCATCCACTATTGGACATAAGTCTCTCTCAACATCTTCCATATTTAACGGCCTTGTAATTCCTGGATTCGGTTTTTTGCCACATGTTTAACGTCCTCTGTTTCCATTCGGCATGCGTTTTCCTCATCTCTTATCGAGCATTTTTCCTATGTTCCCCATTTTAGTTATTGCTTCGGCCATATCAATAACTTCTTTGTCGTATTACTTGTTTGTAATCTTATCTCGCAGGGTTCCATAGCTCACTGTGCAACCTGTAATGTATTAATAACTCTTCTAGTAAGAGAGTTTTTGGTTTTGAAGATTGACGATGGTATATTTTTTACACATCCTGTAATTCGAAGAAGAAGCTGTTTTTGTTTCTATAAGATATTCATTGAAAAGCTTGATTATAAATATTGTGCGAGATTAATTTCCAATTCTAAGCGTTTTTGCCTCCAAGCATTTTGGGATAAGTACGTTTCTGTGCACCACCAAATAATTTGCGAATGCAAGCTTGCGTGCTTCTTATGGCATTAAAAGAATTTATTTTAAACACACCGCTACGACACGTTTTTAATTGATTTGACCGCTTGTGCTCTATTTAACTGCCGCGGGTTAGTCGACGAACGTTGTAAACAGAAGAACTCACCCCTCTGGTCGTTGAATTTATGTACTCACTGTTGGAAATAAAAGCGAGAATATCGTACCTGTTGTCGCGGATGTTCGCGAGTTGTTTCACGGATCAAACATTTCCGATCTGAAACTTCGCTAATTTCTTCGTAAAGTAAAATTTAGCACGTGTGTGTGTTTTCCTTCGTTTAAGTGGATATCAAACAGTTATCTACAAACCTGGGTTACTTAACGACTTTGTGTTGGTGGAATCTAAACGAAAGTCGTCATAGCAAAGGGTGGTTTACGATCACGCGTTTGCATCTGGTATAAGTTTTCGAAGTCACTGAAAATCTACATGCACTGCGGATCTACAACAACGATTCAAAGCTGAATTTGGATGATATCAAATCCTGGTTCCTGGCAGCATCCCCTATTAAAGTCGATTTTCTTCAAATCAGGTACTCATCTGCAATTACTTACTCAGGTGTTTGCCGAAATGTGAGTACCTTCACTGACGTGCTTAAATTAAGGGATGTTCACTTAATTCGCAACTATCGTGACTTAACGTCATTGCAGTTGTTGTGCTTTTTAACATTGCAAGATTCCTTGCGCTGCTATATAAATATTTCATATATCTGTGAGGTATGTCTCATTCTTGTCATCGTTTAATAAGGTTTGTTTATTTTGTACGGTGACAGTTCGATATAGTACACTCGAGGTTTGCTGTTATGATTTGTACACTTGGAGTTTACTATTTTGAGTCGAGCTATCTTTTCGTTATTTAGATGGGAACCCTCAGTATTAGATATGCTCGATTGTTTACTTGAGTTTTGAATTTTTTAAACAGATTTGTGTCTCGTATTTGTGGTTAAATTTTATATATTTGTTTGCAATTCTAGTCTCTTATAAGTTCAATAAAACTTCTTTGTAAGTTAATAATGGGATTCTTTTAGTAAAAGTGTCAGTTATCTAAGCAGTAAGAAAACGCGCTCTTTCAATTTAAAAGTTGTATTTAATCATTGAGTGGACAATTGAAAAAAGGGAAGTTAAACTTTAGTAGCTGAAGTAATTAACCCTTTAGTAAATAACAAGCTAAGCATCCACATATTTATTTTGTACCATGAACGGAGTGGATCCATCGAACAAAGGTTTGAATTTCACGGTGGCGCCTTGACATTTCATCATCATTTTTAATTTTATTTAATGGCCTTCAAGATAATAAAGTCCCTGTCTGGTTTTTTCTTGTTTTTTTACTGTTGATAATAAAGTCTTCTTCCAAAGTAAATTCCTATAAATCTTTGGAGTTAATTGGTACTTTGGGATTGTTTTCCGCTAGAGTCTCGATATCACTATTGTACAAGTTTGCATAGAACTCATGTACAATTATATTTAAATTCCTGTTTATTTGTTGTTGTCCGTCCATCTGATCTTTCTAGTTTGCAGATCGCTTGTTTTTCTGTGGCGAGTTTATTTCTTAATACTTTACTAACTACAATTCTTAACGTAAATGGCTCTTATCTTTACTTAACACAGTAGACTTTCGTTTGTAAAATTCAATTATTTTCTTGAAATATTGCTGGAGATTTCGGTTAGGAGTTGCTTAAATTCCAATACAATAACAAATAAGGAAATTACCTAAGATAATGGAATTTTAATGCACCCCAGGTAGTACTTAAAAAGCTACTTTGTGAATTGATGTAATTACGTTACCGAAATTGCTAGCAAACAAGTTATATTCACAAAACAATATTAAAACTATTGTTGCCGTACGTCATAGGATATAATTTAAAATCGATTAAAGTTTAAATTACATTTATTACAGCTCTTGGAATCTCATTTATTAATCTCAGATGTTGTTATTTGTGTTACATATTTACTTCACCAAAAAATAATGAATTTATTATCTCACACTGTTACCTAAGTTCTGGTCCAGCTTCAATCATTCTCTTGGTAGCGTATTCACCCAACTTACATAAATATTTGTATAAACATCTCCCCCTGAACTTAATATATGACATAAGATGCCTTTACAGCAACTTTGGGTATATGAAGTCCGTGATAACTTATAATTATAACCAACCCCTACAACAACCTTGACGGTGTTGCAAAACATCAACAAAACCGTACGGCCTTAGCAAACCACTTTGTGGTGATATACACGACTAAACTCGTGTTGCTAATTGGACACGTTCATAAATGCAGTAGCGCTAATTCGATTCTGCAATTAACGGCGTTCATTATCATGGCTAGCCTGACTTTTGCAATAACTCCCAGTAATCGAATAATGATTCGGCATTCTTCTGCTCTTTTGGTTCGAGTTTCTGCAATTTAGTCGTTTAATTGCGAAACAAATGGGTATGCCGACAGACAAGGAATGCGAATTATATATTTGTGGCCTCCTGCATCCTACTGGTATTGTAATGCAATCAGAAATCAGCAGGCCACAGTTGCTAATTGCGTGCTTCCATTAGCGGAGGAGAAACGTGGGTTTCTCTCAGCACGAAGCAAGTTAACTGACCCCCGCCGGACAATTTCACCTGCACTTCATTACCAGCCGCTAAAACTCTTCGCCGTAGCAGCACTTCGTCATTGCCGACAATGTATCATAATCGATGCTGCGCATTATCGTGATTGAGAGACGGCGACAAAAGTAATTAATTAAAATGTCCGGCGATGGCCTGGAATTTATTAGCAGGTGCCTGGAGATTGGGCGGCCAAGGTACTTCCAAATTAATTTAATTTCCACCTACAAGACAATTCATTTAACAAAATTGATACTAATTAACCCTACTCACTGTGACCACTGGTCATTTAAATGTATTTGATGATTATATTAAAATATAGTTGAGCATAATGAAATACCAATTCTAAATACAAAAATATATAACTTAACAGTTTACAGGCAAAGTGCAAACATAGACTGTTCTTAGCTAATTATTTTTCAAAGCTTGGTGTGCTTATATTTTTTGGGGTCACATTGTTTATTTATATGACATTTTCACTTTCTCCAATATTGTTCACTCTTACCCTAGAATATGTTTTCAAGAAGTCAGATTGGGTGATGAAGCAGCCAACGTAGATATGAAATAGTAGTCATCACCAGAGATATAGATGAAACAAATGGTAGAACAACTGAATAATTAATCACAGAAAATTGTACTGGACATAATCAGTCAAAAGACTAAAATCGCCCACATAGAAGAAGAAATAAGATGGAAAAATTGTTGAAATGGTGGGGTCTTATGCATAGCTAGGTTATAGGCTAAAGATGGACAAAGAAAATGAAGAAATCGAACTAAGTAGAAGCGTGAAACTTGGCTTTAAAAAGCACTCATACTCAAATCTAAAAAATATTTTTTGAAAGAAAAGGCCACACCTACTTTACCAAAAAAGTCATACTAAAACTGAAAAAGACCTGACAGCGATGGAGAGACATATGTTGCGCACTTCAAGATAGGGTTACAAATAAGAAATATGTAAACTGTCAGGCGTGGCAGATGTGGTAGAGAAATCAGCTAGACTGAAGTGGAGTTGGACCGGGCAGAGTGTGAGAGCTGGAAATGGAGATCACGAATAGAATGACGTCGACCAATGACTAGATGGGCTGACGATATACTAGCTAAAGTAACAAGCAATAAGTGAAGAAGGATAGCAAGAGATAGAAACAAGTGAAAGATTAGAAGGTAGCGGAGAAAACTATATCCGACAGAGGATTTACGTCTGACAAATAAGAATAGAAGAAGCGATTTACAAAATTTCTTTAAATCAAATATTCTTATTTTCGTTATGAATGTGAGTATCTTAAAACAAATCTAGGGCGAGTGTATAATATGGACAAATGGTTATACTAACATTAACGTTAATTTTATTAAAAAAAAAAATTTCTTTTTGTGCTTTTAGTTGTCCATGTTATCGCGTTTTCTGAAATCGAACTAATATTTTTCGATAATTTAGGAGATATAGCAATTCTGTTTTCAGCTATTTACGTTTTACATACTTTTGTTGAGGAATTGTGTTATATCTTTTGTTTCTATAGTTTGAAGATGTTCAAAAACTTTTTCTGGCATGATAGCTCAGAAAAATGTCGATATTGTGGCCGGTCAGACGCATCAAGACTAGATATTTAATTGATAGAACCAAAGTGTCATACATTTCAATGAACAATATTTATTCAAAGGTAATTACACAAGAGGTGATTTTTTATCCGAAACTTGGGTTGCCACCGGCAACCCACATTTGAGTTTAAAAATATCTGGATTTAAAAATGGACTCGAGCATAATTTGGAATGATAACTTAATGAGTTTGCTTTTTAATTTATTTATTTTGATGTGAGTGTTATGACATTACACCAGTTGAAAACGAAAATCGAGTAGTTCATGAAAGAAGAGCAGTTTACTTTCAGATGCAAAGTTTGCTCTACTTTATCCGCTGTCATAATGACGAAAAAACCTCAAATTACGTGATGTTAATGATAAGAGTTAAACTATTAAAGTAATTCTGAGTAAATTTAACGTCAGTATAACTCTTATTTCATATTACCGCGGTGACGTTGTGGGTAGTAGGATTGCAATAAGTCCTGGTTTAAATCCGTAAATCGGCAGTTCACTGGATCGATACTGAGTCGGGTGACCATTCGAGGTTGGAAGCGAGCCAATAGCCAGGGACTTCCTCGCAGTGTTCGTGATTTTTTATATGCCATCGAAAGTTGATAACGTTAGCCAGTCATTTTGGGGTTAAGAGTCATTTTGGGGTTAAGGACCAGCCCAATCTGCTACGTTGCAGTTTCGAGCCACGCGCTTAAGGTAACCCGATACAAGAAGTATTTGCAGTTTAAGCGATAAGTGTTTGCTTAAGACTGTGGAAATATGTCGCGGCCGCAAAGGAATGCGCTTATTGGACAAACAAATACGTACGCAAGGTAGTGGGTACGGGGATGTAGATTTTAGCATTTGCACGTAGGTGAGTACATGCTAAGATTAATTCGTTCTACCTTTTAATGAGAATATCCCTTATGCATATTTAATTGGACATTTTCCATAGCAACGGCAATCACTGTGATTACAAAAAGCCGTACAATTTTATTATATTAGTGTTGTTATTATTTTTAGTAAACATTTTTTCTTAACTGTTTTTATTCGTGATATTCTCTATCAAAATATAACGCATACATAAAAAAATCTATAGACATATTTGCTAAAAAGTTTCGGCAGTTATTTTTTTCTAAAAGCATTCGTGCATTCCTCAAAGAAAAATTTCTCTTCCTTCGGAGTCGGGATTTTTTCAGTTGGCATGCATTCAAGCTTTTATTGAAAAAATAGCCGCGAAACATTTTTCCAAATATTTTAGGAAAATTTTCAAGCACTTGTTATATTTCTACTGAAAATATATCTTTGAGAATACTACAGCTGCAGGGCAACTTCCTATTTTGGCAGATAGTGACACTTCATAGCCACGAGTTGAGGTAAATTAAAAGTATTTGGTGTACTGAGCTAGTTAGGGAAACAACAAAAGAAAATAATTTATAAAGAGTTGTAAGACGTATGAGATGTCTCATTTCCATTTAATGTTCGGACGGATAAGCTATGAGAAGTCTCATTTCAATTTATAATAGTTAAGTGCAAGTGCTTCTAAACTTCAGCAAATATATACCTATGTATGTTACATATAACAAATAGATTGAAAAGTAAAATACGGCAGTGTTACGCTGAAATTCAATTAGTAGCTGTCAATTTTGGTTTACAGTTACCGGGAATATCCAAAGTCGAGTTGGTCGCAGAATAATTTGCAGATTCTCGTAAAATATTCAATTTGATGTTACAGAAACGAAATGAAAAATTCATTTTATGTAATTGTGTGCGTAAAATGGTTAAGTAATCAGTACTTTAATTTTTAAACCAATAAATTTTGTATATACTAACTCTTAACTGGAAAGTTGCATATTAATCACAGGTTTTTAGAAAAGCTACTGAAAGGCCCTTAAACAGATATTTAGTAAAACTAATGTAATTTACGAGTAACAAAACATTGAGGTGCAGTTTTTCCTTTCACCTACCAATATATTCAAAACGCATTTTGTTTAGTAGATTTGGGTACCCAATATTTAATTTATTATATATCCGTGAACTGGTTTAGTAGTGTAATATTGAAAGTAGCTCAGAGGTTCAAACCCCTGTAACTCCAACGACCATAACATGCTTGCGTCGACTTCCCTCAAATGCTCTAATCCGGCTTTGGCAACCGTGGGGTCTTAATGTCTAAACCTCCTTGACGAGAAAAGGGCCAATACCCCTGCTGTGAGGATTTTAACAAGGCTTATAATAACAACAGTAATAGATTTCAAAATGATGCCTCTGGCAAGCAAAATATGATTTTTTGGCAAATTTTATGACAAGGATCCCAACATTTGTCTAATTTTGTTTATATCAATTGCAAAAGACATTGCACAGAGCAAGGATTTGCTAACTTTTACACAATTATATTCCTTGTCGCGTTAGTGTAGTCTGGCTTCAAAGTTTAAAGCTTAAAAACTGGTTTGAACTGCAGGAAGCAAACCTTGCCGAAATAATTATTGGCATTTACACAAGTACATTACTCTAATTACGTAAATTTTCATGCGCCGAGCTTCAACGATACAGTTATAATTATTCGTGATAACGACAATCTGTTGAGTAAAATGCTTTAATAATAATTAAAAGTGTGGTTATTACATTGAATAAAAAAAATGTTTTTTGTTACAGATTCTTGATAGAGAAGATGTTGGGGAATATATTTTACATCAGAACGTAAGTTATCAAACAAATATATGAAACAATTAAATATATCTGTTATTTGCACTCAATTTTAGTATATATGGAACGATAATAATGTACAACTGCAAATAACTAATTTTCAAGAAGATGTAAAGCATATCTGTCAAGCTAAATATTTTTAAATTTCAAGAAAAAAAAATCAAAAGCTTACAAAGACCACAACTCCACGTAGTGCATCACATATACATATTGAACCCGTATTAATTTTTTGTATTTGTTTTATTGCCATAGTATTCTTGACATTTCCATCAAAGCTTCAAAAGAAGTAGTTTGTTCGATTGGAGTTTCATACAAATGAACTATGGATCTAATTTTCTTAAATCTGGAGATATCTGGATTTCAATTACAAGAATGTGGCAGTTTTTGAATAATTTGAGCATTTAGATACTCATTTAGGTGGAATATGTGACCTCGACTTCTATTTTAATTTTAAAAAATCTAGGTCATCGATGGTATCTCGTGTCCATTTATATTAAACAAAAGCGCAGTTCAAAATATCGACAATTCTCACCATTAAAGATCGCAGCACTGCCTTTAGTGCCTCAAATATATAGTTATGTATTAATTAGTTTTATTTATTTAAATAATTGGCTTTATTAATCTCAAAAGGAGCTCTTATGAATCGGATCGCTACATCCTAGCAAGTATTATTTTGATTTGTATCATTATAAGAAATACATTTGCTATCAAATTTAATTATTGTGGAATTATTTTTAATAATTTTAAATGTAAACACTTTATTAAATGGCAATTTAACTAACAGAATAGCAGAATATTATTTAACTAAAGGGAACATTGAGTTAAAACGACAATTTTCTGTGATTACGTAATTGAAGCGTTGCTAAGGTGATAACAAATGCCGTAAGTAAATACACGTCATCAAACAAAACACACTCAAAGGACTTTACTGCCGGAAGCCACCACCGCCTTTCAGGTGAAGTTTTCTGTCCTGACTCAGCGCTCTGTCGCTCTCCACGAAGGTCACTGCTTACGGCAGCTTCCAAGGGCTCCAATTACTCTGCTCGGATGTCCCACAAACAGCCACCGGAATACAAGCTCACACTCGATACACCGTTAAAACACTTTCTCCACTTTCTGCAGAGGTGCTACTAATGACTACACCCCACTACAGCACACCCACAGGACATTCAATCAATTTTTAAACTCGTTTATTTGGGAAAAGGGTATTTATTAACAATTTTATAATTATTTATTGGGGAAGCCAAAATATCAGCACCTTTTAGCTTGACTCCTCTCCCCAATTGTTTGTCTTTGATATTACATTGTTTTACATTGTTTCCACGCCTACCCTGATTACATTTTTTTTAAATCAAGGCTAACACTATTTTTAATACAGTTTTACAATTATTATGAAAACTAATGCTATTTTATACTATTTACAAAAATTGAAATAGCACATTTCTGGAATATTTTATAGAATATTATTTGATATCCATGAAATACTATTAATTGCTATAGTAATCATAGAGGCTTAAAATGTGTTCATATTAATATTTATTAATTGTTCAAACTACTCGTCCACTAAAAATACAAAATTTGGCAGAAAATATTTCGTATGGATTAATCTTTACCGTAAGGTGTAACCCAAAATTAAATATGCAGAAACCGTTCACCTCTTTCAACTCCAAGGATGTGAAAATCCGTCACGTATGTGTTTGAATAAAATGTCATTTTATAGCGTAGGCGTTCATTCATTCCGGTGCATGTGTACACACAATTTGAGGCCCCGTGCCCTTTCTTATTGTTTGAGACAAGGAGATGGAGAACAAAAGAAACGCTTGTGACATTTACATATTCACGTACGAATAACCATTTGACATGCTTATTTTCAAACGCGTTTAGTTGCTAATATGTAAATTGGAAACTTGTTTGGAATAATAATATTAGCTTTATCAATTTTTGAATTTAGACATGAAATTTCCGTTTTTAAAGCTCTTGGGAAATGACTAGCTTAATTCAAGTGAAGGCCGAAACAAAAATAACCAATAAAAGTGTGTTAAGGTGCAAATTTTAACTGATACCTACGCACTTAAGTTTAGTCTTTATCGTTAACCGATTATTTAAATGTTAAGAAATGTTTTATGTATCACTGCAATTTACATTTCGTCAAAGCGTTTCAGTTTCGGTCATTAAATGCTCCTAATCTGGCCAATTTCATTAATAACGAAGGCAGTTTCAAGAATTTTAGAAAGAGGCCGCTCAAGGCAAACCTACAATTTGTAATCAGTCGTGATTGTCAAGAAAGGGTACGACCTTATGCGTAGAATTGTGAAATTGTGTAGGATTTGTTGGTTTTAATTACAGATCAGTTTTTTATTGATTCAAATTGAATCGATTGCGTGAATTATATCACTGACTTTTCAAATACAACAGGAAAAATAACCGTAAGCAAGCAACATTCTAAGCTTTAAACGCATACGATACTAATGTTGAAGCTTTAACCAAGAAGTAATAAAACATAACGGAGGCGCATCGTTAAGTAATAAAATTCAGCAAAATACTGCTGTTTAATGAGGTGGTCACAAACGTCATGCGATTTATAATATAACAACAGGACAGTATACTAATGAACAAAGTGTTAAGTAGGTAAATGGGCTAATATACGATATTTACATGATATCGGCACGCATGTGTTAAAAACTAACTGTTAATCGCCAAACTAATGAGTAGGTTTGTATGTAACACAGATAATAATAGCAAACATCAACTTTTGTAAACAGACGTGAGTGTCAGTTATTCAAGAACAGTAGCATAGAACGATGTTTAGAATAATGCGATTTGTTAACAAATAACGGCTAGTAGGTAAGTGTTGGCACAACTGGATCAAGCTAATTTTAATAAGCACTCGCAATGGATTTATTAGAAATGTAATAATGTAATAATCGAAATGTTGCTTCTGAGTATGTACAAAACTCGTTGGGAGATGATACATTCATTATGCATACAATCTTTCGCTTGCCATCTTTATATTATAATAAATACTACTAATACAAGAATGGTTAAAGTATGCAAATAAACATATTAAAATGCGGGTGGGTGGAATAACAAAACGCAATAAATGGAAAGGATGTTTTATAACTTTACAATTACTAATACTAATCAGCCATGTTGATGCGAAAAGCTAAACGATTTTAGCAGCCAACTTCAACTAAAAATATCCGTGTTTTAATGTTAGCTCAGCCGTCTGAAACCAATCTAAAATAAATAATCTAAATGCTCTATGATCCAACAGGGAAGCATTCATCCAAGACACTGCAAGACGGCTACCGCCTATTTTACGACCCAATAAATTTGATGAGGTCGAAGACTTATTATTAAATTCAATATCCGTGACGTTTGGAAAAGTAATATCATTCAAACTTACAGTATTGATACTTTTCCCCCGTGCCTCGGAGAGCACGTTAAGCGGTTGGTCTCGACTGTAGTTTCTGTGATTACGTCAGAGGCGCTAACGAACCAAGAAAACTAACAGAAATCACACATATGGTTAAAATTGTTTATTACCTTATTAGCCTAAGTAGAAGTCCTGCTAATCCAGGCGACTACAGAAGATCAACGACGGATTATGTTGAAAATGATTAATTATTGCACAATACTATTTAGATGTACTAGTATTTACAGTGGCAAGGCTGTAATTACCAGCCAAAAATAAATTTAAATTTATTTTGAATTGTACGCAACTGTATTATTATCTACTTTCGATTCCATTCTTTCTATATTATAGTTTTCGTAGGATTACTGGCAGTATATTTACGGATGAAAGGTATGTCGTTATAAAGTATGATCAAGTATGGAATAGTTCCTAACTTATTAATGCAACTACGTTTCTATTACAATATCAAACTTAGCATTTGATTTTTAAGTGACCCATAGTTGCATTCATAAATTAGGAACTATTTTATAGCTATACTAGATGAAAAGTAATTTATGATTATACCATAGAAAATCCATTTAAGATTGATGCACAACCGAGAAACCGGAGTGCACCAATCATACGAGTAAAACACAGTTGCTTTCATACGTGTTGTACATTTTATTTGTTTTGCATCTACTGATATCTTGTAACTCGAAATTTGCTTGGATAAAACTTCAGAATTTACTGTCAAATTGACAATTCACAATTTCGATAACATAGTTTAAAAAAGTATTACTTTCTTTACAATTTCTCGTTAAAAAAAGACTTTCGTGATCACTATTTAAAAAAATATTAAATCGCTTCACTTAAAACTGCTATTGTGTCTCATTAAACTAATTGAAATGTCAAATTTTTTGTATTGCTAAATGTCATGGATAAATCGTATAGTATCACAACGTCAATTTGCGAGGAAAGTTTTGAGTAAAGCCCTTTACAGATTTTTTTATTTGTCAATGATTTAATACAAAGTCTTTTATAATGAGATCTTTTTTTCCTCCTTAGTTAGATCATTTGGAAAAATCATACAGAAGAAGTTTGAACAAGACACACCAGGACGTTTTTGTGTAGATAACTTACTTATAGTGATGCCTCGAAAGTTGATTCTCGATCTTGAACTTGAAAATTCTTGGACGTCGATTCTCGATCTCGAACTCGAAAATCTTGATTCTCGAATTTTAAATACGTTCTGTGCGTACCGAATTGGGGCTGCGGTTATTTTGGGGTAACCCCTGTGAACGTTAAAAATTAAAATAAAGTCATATAACTGTTCTATTTGGATATTTTGCGGGTTACAAAAATACTATTGAAAAACTATCGAGACCGAGAATTTGATTAATATCGCTTGTCTTAAATATTCAAAATTGAAAAATGTCAATCTTAATCTCATATTTCCAGTCGACATCGAGAATTATCTCGCTTCGGCGACATTACTACTAACAGGCCGGTTCTGATAAGTTTTTATGTGGGTTTTAAAAATACTATTAAAAAACTGTCGACATCGAGATAGTGGTTAATCTCGTCTCGAAGATTCGAGAAGTTGATTAATCTCGTCTCGAAAATTCGAGAACGAAAAATGTCAACTCGATCTCGAATTTCGAAAGGAGACTAGACGATCTCGAAAATTTCCTCGTTTCGGTGGCATCACTACTTTCTTACGGTACAATCATTTTTGTTGTTTGTTTGTTAATGGACAAGGTCTAGGCATGCAGAGTACCAGGTACCTTAGACACCGACTGCTACGGTCATATGGTCAAAGTCCTACTTAGAATTTTGCCGAGACTAAGTAAGGAGTTCCAACCCTAGCAAGGGATCTTTTACATGCTACACATCGTAGTAACATGGGACCCACGGCTTTACATCACTTCCGAATGATGGATGGCATTCTGTAGAGGGGACCGGGAATCGAACTCGCGACCCTTCGATCAGTAGTCAGGATGCTTACCACTGAGCTACCGACCCCGGCCAACAATTTTTGGAAAAGAAAATAGCGAAGGGAGACAAGATTACAGCGCATTTGTAGGTCTACAGAGAGCATACGATAATGTTACTAGAAACAAAATATAACATGGGGTTTACAAATCAGCTTACAAAAGTCCTATTATTTAGTTGTTAGCTCCAATGCTAGGTTTGATATACCTCTAGACCTAGGCGATGACGACCATGTAACCCAAGTCGAGAAATTTAAACATTTAAGAGCTGTCACAGAAATACAAAAAACTAAACAAAGATTACATAACGCAGAAATAGTTGTTGCAGATCTAAATTCACTATGGTGAGACAAAAATATAACCATAAAAGGTAACGGAGGAAACTGTCTTATACTGCAAAAATGAAGTGTGGACAATTAGAAAAGAAAGAAGGGTGCTGGGGTGTCCTGACTAGAAAGAATTAGTAACGACGAAATTCGAGCAGACTAGCAGTCATCGAAAAAGTTGTATAACGAACTGAAAAGAAAAGTTTCAAGTGGTTCAACCACCTGTTAAGAATGGAGGATACGATATAGCCTAAGAGACTGTTCCTATCATGCAATTTAGTGTAAGAACAGCAATGAGGAGGAAAGATGTGGATGAAGACATTGTTCCAAAACGGATCTTCAGTCTTTCTTAATATACCTACCAGCTTCACCTTTCTTCTGATACCACTTTAAGACTTTCCTCTAGGCTGATTGGTGCTCCTACTTTTCGAGTCATTCACTCTGTCACTATTAATTATTTGAAACTGTATTAAAATAAATAAATCGTTGATCTAAAATTCTAAGATTTGGCGACATTAACTCAACTATCTAAATAGATGAAGACCAAAAGAAGTTAGAAGGGAGGTGGCCACGTAGAAAGAAATTGTTGAAGTTTTCTTCTTAATTATTATTTTGTATGTTCGATGTTTTTGATTTTTAAATATTTGCTATCGTATTTAAATTAAAAATTATTTTGAATTTTCAATTCTTCTTGATGTTCGGTCGTTTGTTATTAAATTTTTGTAAGACACGTGGTTTTTCTATCTTGGACATAAAAAAATAAAATTTTTAGCACTAATTTCGGTTAACGTAATTTTCTAGTAGCTATGTGAGCGAAACTCAAGTTCAACAGAACATCCTTATCGATTTTTGTATTACACAGGGCGGTAAACAGAAAATAGGAAAAATCAGTAAACATTGTTTTCCGGAATAGGTAGCTGTGACTTCATATTTGACATCTTCTTTTAATTCTATGTAACTTTTCCAAATAATGTTATTGTGTATTTTGAAAAACGGGACTTTACTTTTGGGACATTTTCATATTTTCTAAAAAAGAGACACTGAAATTTTGGTAAAGGCATTTTTAGTTTGGGAAAATGAAGAGCTTTTATAAAGGTTATAATTTTCTAATAATATATAAAAAAAAATTCAATATGTGTCCAAATTTGTGATGCGCACTGTATATATTGTCAATAATTTTGTTATTCACTTCAACTGCATATTTACAGTAGACGTTTGGTGCGGGAATCGATTATCCGGTTTGCGGGTTAACCTTACCGGAACCAGACAACAGCCGTTAGTTAATCGGTGATTATTTCAGACAAAAATAAATTCATCCATAACATTTTCATTAGTTTGTTGCATCTGAAACATGGCTTTTGTAGCAAATAATGTTTATTTACGTTGTCATTATTACCTATATGCCTAAGTGTATATGTATTTTGCATTATCTTTCACTTTTAATTATTCGTGTACTCTCTCTCGGCTATTACCCCGGATAATCGAGAATCTGCTGTACTATGATAAGCTGCTGGATGTACCTTCTACATAAATGGAATTTTAAAAGTTATAAGTTATAATTTAATTACTATATATTATATTCAAAGCAAGTGAAGCTACGTTCGTTCGTCCGTCACTGCTAGGACTTACTTCGTCAACGATCGGGCTTACTTCCTTCAGCGCCAATCTGGCGTAATGGCACAACTTTACTGTTACACTGTACATTTGTTTATTCATTTTATTACGGAAACTGATCAAAATAATCATTGAAGATAGACTGAATGTTTTTTCTAGAATGGCTAGTGCTGAGGGGAAACTGGAAAAAGACTTGAAAAGTGACCGCACTATTTAGTCTAAAGGAAAGGGTTAAAGTGACAGAAGAAGAAAGGCTAAAGATGGCAGAACTAGTTAGTTGATAAAATGTAGCTTATGATAATCACTTGTAAATGTTTTTATTAGATTTGTTATTAAATGAACTTCTGGGCCTACCAATATCATTCACTTTGTTCTGAATGTAAAACAATGTTATTATAGTCAGTCGTGTTTCTTGACAATATATAATTTCTGTAGACTAATTTTCCACCACATTGGTTAACTCATAACAAGAGGGGTTTGTCTTTACAACTACAATTTTTGAACAAATTAAAATCAAATTATAGTTAATGGTTTTAATTCTCTTACTTAAGCAATTTTAGAAATCTTCACCATTATTACGCTATTATACGGCAAATATTTTATCAAATTACATGAATGCCAAATTTTCACTTTCTCTCCTTAAGCAGAGAAAGTAAAAAAAATAAATCGTGGCATTATATTATATTATGTATATAATGTGGTAGAAACTTCTCATAAAAAATCGTTTATACTATTCATTCACTAATTGGTGAATATACGAGAGATGCGCGGTTACATTTTATGTAAAATAACTAAATTCAAAAACTTTCAATTGCAAACAACAACAGAATAAAAGAGAAAAAAAGATTTCACTACTTACTGGTATTCCATAAAAAATTGGAATTTTAAATTCTTTTATTTCATTTTAGAACCAGAATCTTGTTTACTAGCCCTCAACAAAGTTGATAAGCACTATAACAAGCACCAGCAATGTAGTATAGCAACACCAACATACTGCATAGAAACCATTGCACACCAAAAATTCACA
>OW679197.1:116652342-116801744 GCA_940337035.1 Agriotes lineatus | reverse complement strand
AGAGGTCGAAGACTTCTCGAGAAGATGGAATTATATTAAATTCAATATCCGTGACGTTTGAAAAAGTAATATTATTAAACCTTACAGTATTGATACTTTGTTTTCCCCCATGCATCGGAGAACACGTTAAGCCGTTGGTCTCGACTGTCATTTCAGTGATTACGTCAAAAGCGCTAACGCATCAAAAAACTAACAAAAACCACAAATATGGTTTAAAATTGTTTATTACCTTATTAGGCTCAGTGGAAGTCTACTAATCCAGACGACTACAGAAGATAAATGACGGATTATGTTGAAAATTATTAATTATTGCACAATACTATGTAGGTGTACTATTTACAATGGCAAGGCTGTAATTACCAGCCAAAAATAAATTCAAATTTATTTTGAATTGTAGGCAACTGTATTATTTTCTTCTTTCAATTCCATTCTTTCTATATTCTTGTTTTCGTACGATTACTGGCAATATATTTACGGATGAATATATGATAATTTATGATTATACTATAGAAAATCCATTTAAGGTTGATGCACAACGGAGAAGCCGGAGTGCACCAATCATACGAGTAAAACACAGTTGCTTTCATACGTGTTGTACATTTATTTGTTTTGCATAGTGATATCTTGTAACTCGAAGTTTGCTTGGATAAAACTTCAGAATTTACTGTCAAATTTACAATTCACAATTTCGATAACATAGTTTAAAAAAGTATTACTTTCTTTACAATTTCTCGTTAAAAAAACGACTGATCACTATTTAAAAAAATATTAAATCGCTTCACTTAAAACTGCTATTGTGTCTCATTAAACTAATTGAAATGTCAAATTTAAGATCATTTTTTGTTTTGCTAAATGTCATGGATAAATCGTATAGTGTTACAACGTCAATTTTGCGAGGGAAGTTTTGAGTAAAGCCCTTTACAGATTTTCGTATTTGTCAATGATTTAATACAAAGTCTTCTACAATGAGATCTTTTTTTCCTCCTTAGTTAGATCATTTGGAAAAAGCATACAGAAAAAGTTTGAACAAGACACACCAGGACGTTCTTGTGTAGTTAACTTACTTATAGTGGTGCTGATGAAAGATGATTCTTGATCTCGAACTTAAAAATTCTAGTACGTCGATTCTCGACATCGACTCAAAAATCTTGATTCTCGAATTTTAAATACGTGCTGTGCGTACCGAATTGAGGCTGCGGTTATTTTAGGGTAACCCCTGTGAACGTTAAAAATTAAAATAAAGTCATATAACTGTTCTATTTGGATATTTTTCGGGTTTCAAAACTACTATTGAAAACTATCAAGACCGAGAATTTAATTAATCTCGCCCGGCTCGAATATTTGAAATCGAATAAAAATACCACTTTAAGGCTTTCCTTTAGGCTGGCTGGTGCTCCTACTCTTCGAGTCCTTTGCCAGCCCCCCTCTGCACCACCATAAATAATCGTTCTAAAATTCTAAGATCTGGCGACATTAAATCAATGATTTAAATAGATAAAAAGAAGTTAGAAAGGAGGTGGCCACATAGAACTAATGAACAATTTTCTTCTTTATTATGATGTATGTTTGATGTTTTCCACTTTTAAATATTTCCTATAACATTTTAATTAAAAATTATAACGGTTATGATTTTTTTATCTTCTGGTCGTTTGATATTACATTTTTTTAAGACACCTGTGATTTTCTACCTTGGACACAAAAAAATGATTTTTAGCACTAATTCCGATTAACCTAATTTTCTAGTAGCTAACTGAGCGAAACTCAAGCTTAACAAAACATTCTTCTCGTTTTTTGTATTACACAGGGCGGTAAGCAGAAAACAGGAAAAACCAGTACAATTGTTTTTCAGAATATGTAGTTGTCACTTCATATTGACATCTTTCAATTCTATGCAACTTTTCCAAATAACATTTTTGTGTATTCTGAAAAAACGGGACTTTACTCTTGGGCCATTTTCATATTTTCGAATATTCTTCGTATACGAAAGGAGAAATTTTGTTAAGGACAGTTTTAGTTTGAGAAAATGGAGGGCTTTTATAAAGAATATAATTTTGTGATAATATATAACAAAATTTTCAATATGTGTCCAAAATTGTGATGCACACTGTATATATTGTTAATATTTTTTTCATTCATTTCAACTGTATATTTACAGTAGACGTTTGGTACGGGAACCGATTATCCGGTTTGCGGTTAACCTTACCGGAACCAGACGGCAGACGTTAATTAATCGGTGATTATTTCAGACAAAAATAAATTCATCCATAACATTTTTATTGGTTTTTTGCATCTGAAACATGCTTTTGTAGCAAATAAGAACTTTAGCTTTTCTTATTGGCAGAAATAGTTAGTTGATAAAATGTAGCTAATGATAAGTCGTGTTCTTTGCAATGTATAATTTCTGTAGACCAATTTTCCACCACGTTGGTTAACTCATAACAAGAGCGGTTTGTCTTTACAACCACAATTTTTGGAACAAATTAAAATCAAATTATAGTTAATGGTTTTAATTCTCTTACTTAAGCAATTTTAGAAATCTTCACCATTATTACGCTATTATACGGCAAATATTTTATCAAATTACATGAATGCCAAATTTTCACTTTCTCTCCTTAAGCAGAGAAAGTAAAAAAAATAAATCGTGGCATTATATTATATTATGTATATAATGTGGTAGAAACTTCTCATAAAAAATCGTTTATACTATTCATTCACTAATTGGTGAATATACGAGAGATGCGCGGTTACATTTTATGTAAATAACTAAATTCAAAAACTTTCAATTGCAAACAACAACAGAATAAAAGAGAAAAAAAGATTTCACTACTTACTGGTATTCCATAAAAAATTGGAATTTTAAATTCTTTTATTTCATTTTAGAACCAGAATCTTGTATACTAGCCCTCAACAAAGTTGATAAGCACTATAACAAGCACCAGCAATGTAGTATAGCAACACCAACAATCTGCGTAGAAACCATAGCACACCAAAAATTCACATAGCCAGCACAACGATGATGCAGTACTGTGTCCATTTTAAGAAGCAAAATGGAATAAAACGTCGTATGTATGTACCTCGTGCCTAATCATGATTATAGCTCTCGGGAAATTTAAAGCTCTCCGCTTAGCGTCGCGCTTCAAACACGTGCTATTATCTATTGATTATGCCCTTAATACATAAATAACTATTACTTTCAAGTTTATTCAGATATAACTCAAAAGTGAAGATTCAACGTCTAATAATATTTACCTACGACAGTGTGTAAAATTGACTTTTAGCTGGCAGTTTTAAGTTTGTAAAACGATTGTTTAATAACATGTTTTCATTAGTCTACGTCGTCAGTAGCAACGGGTTTAAAATTTGTAACCACGCAAAAGTACGACCATTTGCTAGTAATCCTAACTTAAATTTTTTTTATATTTACCGTGTTTTCTAGATTCTATCGTAGATAAAATATTGTACTATACACGTGTGTAAAGCATTTTTAGTCATTCGCGAGGCTTAAAACGCTCGCTCACTCGCGTTTTAACTCTGCCCCACTCGTGGCTAAAGACTAGCTTTACGCGCTTGTATCGTAAATTACTATTCTCAAATTTATTCTAGTAGAATGCCATTCAACTAGCATAAGATCTGACGGTATATGAAAAGGTTATAAAATTCCAACAAAAGTCTAACCTATCTGAGATTTAAAAACCCAAAATAAGAATTGGAAATGACTAATAAACAAGAAGCGATGCACCAGATTTCTCCTCAATCCAAGGCTATACTTGTTTTCAATCTTCACTCGCCTGTTTGCGTTATTTATATCTGACCTACGCGTATATTCAGCATTTGAAGGCTTCCCAGTTAATCACGATTATTTGAATGAACATTTCTCACGTTCCGATTGTTTGAAAGGGCCTTAAGCCTTAGCATAGTATCTAACTTAAAGAGGCCAATGTGTAGTTATATTAAATGCAAAATCGTGAAAAGCTTTTATTTTGGCAAATACTAATTGTTTGCGTCCATGTTGTAACGTTCCCACGCGAAGAATTTTTATTGTCCATTGCACGCCAGCATTTAACGTTAAGAAGCCTCATTCAGCGACTTAAACAATTAGCGAGATTACAGTTTATTTAATTTTCTTCTAAGCATTTAGCATTCTGTTACTTGAACTGGCATTTAAAAAATGTTCGGGCAGTAACGTCACTTACATCCAGCAAAAATGTTGCCTCGAAATACCACTCACCGCCGTTAGAACAAATAGAAAATCTGCAGAATGTCAGGTCGAGGACTTAAAAAAACCTATTATGGGTATAACGATAAGGTTGTTGGAATATAATGAATATTTTGTTAAGTTCTGGTATGTTAACATTAAATGGCAGGTTGAAAAATCATTTAAGTATCACAAAGACATTTACATAAAACAAGTCTGTGAAATGCTCTAACAGTCATATTATTCTGAAAGCGAATTTGTTTTTATTTATATTGGAAAGTTGGCAGAATTAAAAATATAATAATATAATAGACAATTTGAATTTTCAACGCCGACTTTCTTTGGTGTAGGCAGTTAATTATTGTGTCGATGAAGTATGGCAATAGAAAGGCATCGGTTTGCTTGTTTAATAAGTTCTGTTATTCGCGTGCAGCTTAAGCAGCTTACGAAATTTGCTGATTGCAAATTCATTACTGTAATCAGTTCCGAGTGTGAGAAGGACGCGTTTTTTAGTCTTAAAATTGCTACAGGTTTAACGCGTAAAGTTTGCATGTTGAAATATACAACATTTTTATTTAATGGACTAATAGACCAGTTTGATAGAAAAAAATAAACACTAATGAATAAATATTAAGACAAAAATGTATACATAATTCACACAGGTAATTGTAATGTGGAATTAATTAAATCGGGCAGCGTTATAATTTCATCTAATCGGAAATTAAAAAAATTTAAACTTTATTTCGGTGCTTACTTGCTCAAAAATTCCTTCTCTTCCGCATTAAGGTTACGTCAGGTTGCAATGCAACAAAAATTGCGCAACTTCTGATTCTATGAGATACTTTTATCGTGGATAAGCATAATTTCGCAATCGTTTATTATTATTTATAAACAGCTGATCAAACTGTATAAAAGAGATTAGTAACTGCCTCGTCGTTTGCTAAATATTTTGTGTAGACACAATAACATAATGATTGCAGCTCATTGTATAAATTTGAAAAGTTCGGTTTTTTACCGACAAGTGAGGGATTTGGAAATAATGAATTATGATCAAATAGGTATCCTGTGTATCTCACAAACGGAAATTGTTTCAAAACCTGGCTAGTAAATATGCATTTATGTTTCAATCCGATTGCTTAAGCAAAGCATAATAAATTACTGTCAGTAACTGCATCTAAAGTACAAGCGAATAATTCATTTTTTGTGTCAAGTTATATTGTGCAGAAAGTATTGCTTTTTTTCTGTGTCACATGTTACAGTATGTTTTGTTTCACTCAAAATAGTAGATCAAGTTTAACCGGAAGGATAAAGTACTCTCTTATGTTTTTCTCAAGTTTTTCTAATTTTATTCTTTAAAATCTGCTATAAAAAGATAGAATTTTATATACGACGATAGAATTTAATTACCAAATCGCTATTTAATCGCTCCTCGATAAAAAAAACTTATCATATTATATAAAAAATAAATATTTTGAATTCAGAAATCTATTTTGTTGTTACTCACACCTCAACATACTCCAAGTTTCTAATCTTACAGTACCTATCTTCATAACAGCTCAGTTTTCACCGACCTTCGACAATTCGACATCAATACTCATACCCTAAAGGTAACACAAGCGTTACATATTGATCTTATTAATCACGTTTTACAAATCGCGATATAGTAATTACTAAATTAACTCTTTAGGGATTTAAAAAGGGGCAATTACGAGATATTTATTCTTTGAGAACTTCCTACATTGAAGCTATTACACCAAAACTCGATTCAGTAGTTTTTTTAATCTAAACATCTTAAAAATAATGGTACCAATGACATCTTTATTCAACTTGAAAATAAATTATTTACGTCACGACTGAATCTAGGGCGGGGAATAGAAGGGCTACTTTAAAGGGCGGTAAGTAAGCCTCATGGTTAAAGAAATTAAAATAAAAACTATCTGAAGTGGAACATAATCTAAAGAAAGCCTTTCGAACTTAGCAATATTGTCAATAACAGCAAAGAAGCCAATACTATAAATGATCAAGGATCAATTGACTGAAAGATCAACGAAAGTTTCTTTTTAATATTAGTCAGCGTAATATCAGATGCAACTTGCACTTTATAATAGAAAATAAGCCTAACTATAATATGCAGTATTGTCTTACATCTTTTTATATAGTACACTTTCTTATTTGACTATTTTGTACGGAATAATAATCTTACTAGTACGGTACTCACAACTACCGAGTGGTGATAAAGTTCCGCACAAAATTCATAACTTGGTTAGCCAATATTTTTTCAAAAAATCCTTGAACAGGTCAATTTTGTTTTTTGTAAAGGCACTTTTAACAATAAAAATATTTTTTTGCACTACTAGTCTCAGAACGCACCGTTATTGGTCTATCTTTAGGTCGTGAATTTGATTTTCTCCACCAAGAGAGAGAAAGTAAAATAAACAATTTTCACCGTGGTAACTGCAAAATTGCTAAGTTACCAAATATGGCTATTTTAATTTTGACGTTTTAAAGAGCTGTATTGTCAGGTTGACAGTTAACATATTTTCGAAATTTGTTGGGAATTAAGGTATTAAGCCGTTTGGTAGTGCAAAAAATAGTATATACACCACGGTAGCGAATCTTCTTATAACCTTCGCGCTTTAGATACTTCGCGCTGCGCGTTCAGTATCTAATATGCGCTCAGGTTATAATACTGCGCTTCGCTACCTTGATGTATAATATACTATTTTATGCCGAATAGTTTTTCTGGAAGTAACGTCAATTTTTTCTTCAAATGGTAATCCAAATGTTCTTTTACATTTGAAAGACTTTTTTTATTGTCTAAATGACACTAACCTAGACAAATTAAAATGTTCATTTATACAAAATATGCGATTTTGTGTTTTATTTCCAACAATCTTTTTGTGATCAGATTTATTTTAGTATTTTTATAATTGTACACATACTTTTATGAAAAATAAATTAAAAAAATAAAAATTGTTTCACATTCATGTGCACTTTTGTGTGAAAATTGTGTTATAAAATTATAAATTTTTTATAATTTCCATCTAGCAAATGAAAAGTAGCTTCAAAATGTGTGTAAAAAATAGGTTGATATTTGTAAAAAAAAGTTGGTGTCACTTCCGGAAAAAGTTCAAGGTAAACTAATAAACTTTCATGCGAAAAAGTGCCTTTTAAAAAATTAAATTGGGGATTTTTCGTAAATATATCGATTAATACCGTTATGAATTTTGTGCGGAACTTTATAACCACTCGGTATATTTGTTTTAATAGAAAAATATTGGGTTGCTGACTGAGTTGGTATTAATTCACTACCAAGAACGCTAAGAAATTCAGGTAAACATCCAGAAACTTTCATGGATGAATTTTAATATTTTCTCGAGCCCTTTTCCTATAGTATTTCATTGACTATTCAACACTATAACATATAAACCAATCACATTGCAGACATTTGCTTTTTTCAACCAATAACAGCAGTATATCACTGAATATTGGGCACCATGAAAAATATTCAAAAAACAATGTACCTACTCAAAAACTAAGTAGCCTTTTTTCGAAATATCACTTAGCAACGATGTTCTGTCCTTAGTGAAATCGCTAGGTTACGTAACACTAAACCCCAACAAACTGTGTGGCTTGTTTTAAAAATTTTTAAATTCTGTGTTTTGGAAGTATTCCGCTGAATTTAATTGAGAATGAATAATTATATTAATTGTTGGATTATTTTTCAATAAAGTTAATCGTTATGTATTAATATTGTTAAATAGTCGTCCCAAATACCACTCGAAGTGGATATATATTTTTTAAATATTTTGCCATTTCCATAGAAATTATTGCAAATTTCACTCAACAAAATCACATTTAAATGTCACTCGCCTTCGGCTCGTGACATTTTTGATGTGATTTTGTATCGTGAAATTTAAACGCAATAATTTACATGGAAACGACAAAATATTTGTCAAAAATATATCCACTGCTTGTGGTATTACCCTTGAATAGATAAAAGGAAGTGGTACATTTTTTAACGTTTTTCAATTTGAAAAATTTAGCCAGATGTTAGAATTGGGATACGTGTGATGTTTTAAATTTTATTTTATTGTCAAGAGTACCTTCCGTATGCAAATATTTACAATATAAACACATTGATTTAACCTCTGACTGTACGCATGTTGATGGTTGCATACTTTTTGTCTTATTAAATCGGCCGGTGTATTAATAATGTTTTATTATATTAATTTTTCCCGCTGCTGATCATGTAAGTCAGCAGCGATACAGCCTTAGTAACAAAACATGTAAGTCGGTGATTATATTTGTTTGCTGCTTTCCGTCGATAACGGAATAATAATATTAAGTTCCTAGGATAATAAAATTAGCAACGCAAGATGCAGACCTAGACGTTTTGTTTATAATTGCAAGTGCTTATGTGACATGTGACACTCACAGGTAATACGACTCACTAAAAATTAATCCTGGTGACAGATGACAAACCAAACGATTTTTTCAAAAAATCTAGGAAAATTTCGATAAGCAGCAGAAAAATTATAATACGATAACTCGGAATGTATCGCCTATTAAAATTTTCGGCAGGCAACAAGCCGCGGCTTCGCCTTGGCTGGTACTTGCCTACCCCAAATGTTAATAGGTTCTAACATTTCTTGTTACTTAAATAGCTATTATGCTAACTCAGTAAATCCCTGTCGAACATGAGAACCCTTGATCAGGTTGGGACATGCATTTAAATGTTTGAAATAATTAAGCTGGCTTCTGTTCTGTCTAAATTTGCCGGTGAGGTACATTTTGAGAACAAATATTGTCGGTTCGTTTAATTAACATCTGAATCTATTCAGCACTGTTGGATATGGATATGGACTGTTACGAAAAAGCTCTAGGGCTAAACCCCTACAGATCCACAGTAATTCTCATAGTTATTTGCACCAAAATTTAAGATGCTGGCACTGATGAACAGGTAAATACCAAATGCCAACATTTTACTAATGTAGTATCATTTGATTTGGCTCTTCTATAATTTAATTCATAGGAGCAAAGTATAAATGAGTGTCCTCCAATAACTTTAGAGAATAGGTACACTGTTTTATATCGCTGAATAACACATTTGCATAGCAACGTGTCTTAATTTGACATTTTTAAAACCTAAATTTTACTTAAAATTAATACCATAATCTCAATCTACAGCCCTAAATGAATATATTCTAATCTCTAATCTCCGTTTTTGATTTTATTTGTACGTAACACTTTCCAATAATGTTTGCCAAAATACACAATTATGTCTATTCCCCCTCACTTAAACCTCAAATTCCAGAGTCGCACTTGTGCTCATGTCCGTACTATTGTTATTCACATAAATTCTATGTTTGCGCAACCCAAATTATACACTACACATCACAATGTAAAATGTTTGCTCCTTCAGAAATGTCAATTCAAACATGTTCCGTTAACAGGCACTACCGTTGGCATCTTCTCAGGTCAAGCTGATATACTGCATGATCGACTGGCTTTAGCTTCCTCCAAGTGCTTTTTTCAATTTTTTTAATATATTAACTTTCTTATTCTTTTAGGTTGTACACCTGCTTGTTCATTACTTCTGCTGCTAAGTCGAGCTACCCAACATTTTATGAGAGCGAACAGAAAACAAAGTGGCTACACTGTATATTCTAGTAAAATTATATTTACGACATATCAATACAAAAACATCTTGAAGTTGTTTTCCAAAACAAGCGATACTAACAAGGTTAAAAATATACTAAAACAATCTTGGGCACTTTTACGTATTTTTTAAGATCAAAACCGTGCTATTTGAAAGGAAAATATGTGCAGTAAAATATATAATTTCATAAATAATTGATAGTACTTATAACATCTGAGTGGGGCGGAAAATGTAAATTTGCTGCTCCTCTTGTGAAAAATTAGCTAGATCCAATATCGGTTCACGCCTTTACCGCGATGGGATAGATATGTCTTCGACATAATGAAGAAGCATTTTATACTTGTGTTTTATACTCAAAAGTTTGAACACTCTATGGAATTTCAAAAGTTGATAACAAATGACACAAAGCTGGAGACTAATAGGATAATTAACATGGCGCATTGCAAGGTTTTAATTACTGGATTTACTGCTAGCAAAGTATCCTGCTGACGCGTTTTCTCCATTTGGCTACATCTGTTATGTTCTTCACGCTCTTCGCATTCGCTTTATGCACACAACATATTCTTTTCTAATGCAGCCAACAGTTATATTAATTATCATATTAATGTTAATAACAATTATAATAATGACAATGAATACAACAAGATATACTGCATTGATTTTTTCTGATACGAATAAGATAATAACCTTTTCTGCATGACAATACAGAATAATTATATGGTGCAGGAGAGGTTCTAAGCTTGACACCAAAAATACCACAAATCAATAACAATAATAGCAGTTGAATGATTTCAGTCCATTTGTATCATAATTGAGTTTTTGGAGTAACATTTTCTAGCATTTTAAAATACTTATAAATATTTTGTAGTATTAATTCGTTATTTCTATCTGTAATAAACTATAATATTCAGAATTACTTCAAATTCTTTTTTATTATAAAACTTTTATAGCAAAAAGCAAGATTTATAAAAACAGTTTAAAACAATTTGAAGCTTTTCAAATTACTTTTAAGCTGATATAAATCTATAAACTTCACAAAGTTCATTGGAGAGATCTTTATACGGATATTGCTGGTTTACCCCTAAATTTAAGTACACTCAACGCAGTTAAGACCTACCTGGGAAGATTATTATCGTTACCCTACTAAAACCTAATGAATAACAAACATGCATTTGTTTTATTGAAAATTATTAACTATATTTTCTTTACTTTTTCACACTCCTTCATCACCTACTTCAGGAAATATTTTCACATTTGTTGACAGTTCATTCCATGTATTATATTTTTTCCTACTTTAAAATGAAGTTTGGAAGCAAGTGACTTCTCTAATTTTTTTAGATATATCGTGACATTGTGAAAACTCATGTTTTTTTTTCTATGTAGACACAAGCTGGATATGGTCGTTACCATATTTGCTTAAGCACGTTTTGTTGATAAAATTACAACCCAAAGGAAGTCAAACATCCTGCCTTCTCCCGATAACAATACCAAGCAATTGCCCAAGAAGCAAGTGGTGCTCCATCTAATTATAAATAAGACACTTACCTCATATAATAATTGGCGCAGGAAATGATTCACTTGGAGAGCAGAAGATAAAATCGCATAAAGCCGGTTGTAATCATCCTAGGCCGCAATTTTTTCACTGTTTGGCAACACCACCACACTGGCAGGCTAATCCAAAATTCGACACCACAAATCGCGAAGTTCAGGCAGGGCGCACCGATACTACATCAAACGCTACTCGCGCACTGGTCGAAATCTTCATAACCAGTTCCAGCTACATGTTATCCGGCGACTAAGTTCTAGATAGGTATGTGGCCGACGCTGAGACCGAATGGAGTCGGTGTCGAATGCAAGACCAGCGTCCGAGAAGCGGAGAGAAACCGAGGAAGCAATCGTGCGGCGGAGTCGTCGTGCTTTTGTTGGAGCTTCGGGGCATAACAGAGCTTTCCAACCGAATCAGGGCCGTGTTGAGGGTGAACCAGAAGGCGACCCCGGGGCGCAAAGCAAGGACCCCAGCAATTAGAACTGTAAAAAATGGCAAACTAAATTGCCTAGACTTTTCTATATTAACAAAAAATATATATAAAGTGGAAAACGTAGGGTTTTAAGGTTACAAATATGAAATAAAACCATATTTTACCCTTCTTCTTCTGCTTTCTCTATTTCCTCATACATTCTTAGATCCACCTCTGGAACTCTGTCCTGTTTTGCGCCAATTTCTGTCATTTTTCTATACTTTCTTCTTCTTCTCTGCCATGTTCTTGACCGCATCTATTCATGTTAGTTTGGGTCTTCCCCATTCCCTTTTCATTTCTCTTCTCACTTCCATTATCTTCATTTTCCCATTCTAACCAAATACTCATATCACCTCACTAGGTTTTTTGTTACTCTTTTTCTAAATCTGTTCTTGTTCTTCCTGCAATTTCTGCTGCTGTGATTCTACTGTTGTAGTTATCTTGGAGAGGTTAACTTTCTGCTGCGTAGGCTAATGTGGGCATGTAAATGGATTTAATGTAAATGTAGTTTGGTCTTATCAATAAACTATTTTTTATTGTTTAGTATATGATCTACTTATACTAACTCCGAAGTATTCTTACAAATTTACCACTTCGAGTTCTTTCTGTTCACATTAAATATCTATATTCTTTTCCTTAGCAAGCATTGCTTTTATTGGCATTGTCCTTCCTGCTCTACGTATTCTGTTATTCTGTTTATTATAAACTGCATCTTCCAATTTCTGAGCGCCCATGGAAATGGTGGAAAATACATGGAGAAAATCGGAAAATTGGAATTTCGCGAATATCTTGGAACAGAGTGAAAATCTCTAGATAGTATGTATAACCAAAATTGTAGAGCGCAACATTCTCTGTAAAAAAGTTTTTTCTAAAAACGCTTCATTTTCGAGATATTTAGCAATCTTCGTCGACTCAAAATTTGTGCGTGAACTGTCCCGAAAATAGTAGAATTTCTAGCGGCCTTTGACTAAAATCGCTGTAACTCCTTTGTTTGCCAATGCAATTTCATAAACCAAAGTTCATTTTGAAGGAAAAACTTGAAATATTTATAATACACAGTTGGTTCATGGCGATTTTTTTTCTATTTGTTATTGAGGTGTAACCATCATTAATGTAGTTAAATAATAAGTGTTCTTTTAATGAATTTTTTACAATATTTACACTACATTTAATCAAGTCACTGAAATGGGCTAAAGATTAAGTAGGCCAAACAAGACCAAACTATGTATAGCAGTTTTTTTCAAACTATCTTGGGCCAAACTGAACACAAAGTTTTTCATATTTCCTTTTTTTAGGCTCTCGCGTTTTTTGCGGCACTTGTGTTTCCAGCCGACATAAATCTATCAAAGATATTAGTTTTGTAAATGACATATACATAAATGTGTTCCCAAGAACCTGTACTTTCAGAATATGTGTCTAAAAACCTTATTCGTTAATGTTATCATTCATTATTTTCTATATTTTTCGAAAAATTCTGAAAAGGCATAAAAAAATCTTTTAATCAGTCACATGAGTTTCCATAGGCGAATCAACTGCTGTTAATGTAGGGAACTGTAGTTGAGAATCTGCTCTTTCCCCCTGTGGTATTTATTTTTTACCTAAATGTCTCAGGTTATTTTGAGATCCAAATTAAAGTCGTGACTTGGAATAACAACTCGCTGATATCGATGATGATGAATTTTAAATAACGGTAATTATTATTACAACATTTGCCACAGTAAACATGATAATAATAAAGAAAATTATAACAGTATTTGTAATTTTTATAACAAATAAATTATAAAACTTTTTTTTTATAAAATACCGATTTTGCCGTATGTTAGCAATCATCTACCTTTCTTCTTTTCCAGATGCAGATAAATTTTGTTACAGCGAGAGTACAAATGTATTAAACTACACCTATTTTTTTAGCGTTTTGAAAAGGGAGCAAATGTAATGGTTTATAATACGGATGGGGCCATAATTATACCGTGTGTCCACAGGAGGACGCACCATAGGGATTACCTGATAGAATAGAAATATCGGCTAATGCTGTGATCGCCGGCACGCTAAAACGTTGTTTTCTGGCTTCTGACTCGCCACTGTATGAAACAATATTGTTATAAATGGTACAAGAAAAGGGACGGTGGTCACAGCAGTGGTTGATATTTATATTCTATTAGCATTATCTTATCTCTATGGTGCGTACTCCTGTGGACACACGGTATATAACAGCAATGAGATAACATGAACAACGAAATAGAATGCTTGAGTAAGAAAGAGATGGCCATACGAAAAAATTATTTTAGTAGGCATGTTTAGTTGACAAATGTCAATTAAATTAAGCTTCAAGCCTTCTCGAATATTTGCTATTATATATTTATCTCTTTCTTACTCAAGCAATACAAGTTATTTTCTTGTTCATGTTATCTCATTGCTGTTATATATAATTGTGGCCCCATCGGTATAATGATTTATTACATAATATTTTCCTAATATTTTTATTTCCATATGTAAATGTTGATTCACAACTTACATATTTAATATGTAAACTAAATGTACAATAGGATTATAGATTATAATACTGAAAACACAAAATGTGCCTATCATGGCGAGAATAAAGCTATGACATTAACTATTATTATTGGTGGAGAGATTGTATCGATTTTTACATGAGCCATTTATTTGACAGTTGCAAAATTTACAGCAATTTCGGTAATTGTCTAAACATCTGCATCTATTAATTAAGCATTTTCACACGTACAGCTTGGGGGCAATTCTTAGCGCTCTCGCTAGAAAGATTTAAACAATTTTGACTAATATTAATGCCGCAGTTTAATACACTTGTATTCCATCTTAAAAAAAAATCCACAATACTAGCAAGCATAAAAAAAAATTAGCCAAAATAAGGTCGAAAAATTAATTTTTAACGATTTTTAAAAAAGGTCAGTCTTTAGAAATTCATATCTCGGTCAATTTTTATCGTACAGAATTAAAAAAAATATGTAAAAGGCTTTACCCATAACTTCTCTCGTCGACATTGTGACACTAAATAATTTTAAAAATCAAATTAAGTTAGGTGTAAAAATATCTTTACGTTTCTAATAAATTAAATACATTTTCAAATAAAAGAAAAATGTATCCCGCTGGGGTTTGAATTTGTATGAAATTGTATCGGTTTTATGCAAAATATCGTTTTCCTCCGACAAATGGTTTTTGAGCTATACTGCCAACAGACAGACAGACAGAATTAAGAAAACCCCTTTTTCGTCATCTAGAAACCTTGAAATGTGAAGATCTGAAGAAATCTCGGAAGGTGATTTTTTCGTGATTACAATACTTCCTTCATCTTTCAGAAATGTGCAGAATTTTCCTAGCTCTTTTTATTAGAAAAACTTTTTTATATATATAATAAGATATATAATAAGATATCATCAAGTTTAGGGGCAATGACAGTATTCCATTATGCTACTCTGAGTTTGGAAAACGCCGTTTTGTTTATAATTTTGCAAAATGCTATAAGGCTTACCCCGACACCTCAAATTAACACCGACTTCTTGTTTTCGGTCACAGATCAATAATTTTCTACGCAATGATCAAAAATAACTAATATACTATCTTTATTTGTTTTATAAACTTTACTGAATTTGAATATGAGCAGGGAACACAATGTAAAGCTGGATTTAAACACTTTAATATAGGGTTAAGTGGTAGAGCAACTGCAGATTTTTTTTTGCATTCTGCAGCTGAACTTCGCCCTACTCAGTATTTATTCTTTTTTGGTTAATGTATATATTTTCTTTTTAATTAATAAAGGCATCTTATCATTATTATTATATCTATTAATGATTTTGAGTTATTTGCAGCAAACCACTAATTTTACAATAATTTGTTTATAACAATTGACTCAGACATTTTTAGAAATTCGGACCTACGGTAATCGATTCAGCGAGTGAAAAACATTGGAAATGACCTTAACATCGTTATTTTTCGGAAATGTCATAGAGCAATACGCGAAAAACCCTAATTTTGCAATAATTTTTTAATAACAATTTATGGGACCATTTTTGGAACTTGGGACCATCGGCAATCGCTTTTTCTGGTCAAAAAGCATAAAGACACATGGTCGAACTACATGCACAGATGCACACAGACAGTGCACAGCGGAGGACCCTGAGCGACCAAAGTTTTTTTCAAAGCTAAATATCTCGAAAATGAAGTGTTTTTCGAAGAAACTTGAAGATACCTTTTTTTACAATTTCGGTTGTACATACTATATAGAAATTTTCACTCTGTTCCAAGATATTCCCGAAATTCCAATTTTCCGATTTTCTCCGTGTATTTTCCACGTTTTCCATAGCGCTCGAGTGCAGAACATTTTTTTTTCTTAAAGTACAACCAAAAAACTACTTATATGCAAAATTTCATCAACTTTGGTTTTAATGACATCTTTTGTCGATATTTTGTCTCCGGCGCCTGGACTATTACTCTTTGCTTCTGCATATAGTTTTTGTGTAGTTTGTGTTAGCTGTTTTGGTATTCCTGCAGTTTCAATTGCTATCCATAAAGTAAACCCATCGATTGACATACATATTCCACGGAAAGTTTTTTTATTATGTAAGATACATTGTCAATAAATGATATTAACTTCAAGTTAATAAAAGTGTGATTTGTTTTTTTTTAATCGTGTAAGTTTGTTCAACTATGAATACTCAAAGTTCAAATTAATGGCGAAAGAAGTAGCAACATCTCTACTGATGGACGAGCAATCATGGCAGCTTTAAAATGCCATGGAGGGTGGAAATCAGCGTCTGTGGCCGAAGGATATACTATAATTCAAAGAGAAATAAGGACACTACTAGAAAGATTTTGCAACAAATCAATTCAAATCCTGTTTTAATAATTTGTGTGCTGCTAATTCATTTGTTTCTATCATTGTTAACGATAAGAAGTTTGATACTCCTAATACATTTTCTATAAATTGCAATAATTACTTTTGTAATTTTGTATAAATGATTCTTTTAATGCAAGTTGTATTATTAAAACTGTTATAAACTTTTGAAGGTCAATATCGATAAAATTGATGATTTAAAATATAGATATTATCAGAAGTAATACTATAAGTACATACTTCGATATTATCGGGTTATATGTCGATAACTTGTTGCACAATAATAAAAGAGTGTCAGTTTGACAGGTTAAATAGTCGGACCGCGTCAGCGGGAAGATCATTCTGACACACTGACAAGTTTGAGACGTATAACCTGTTCGAAGTACGCATTGTATTCGATTTGATTATTTTTTGAGTAAATTTTAATATTAGGATCAAATAAATATTTTATTGGCAGCTGGATTTGTTTGTATTAACCTAGCTGAAAGTCATCTCCGTGAAAACAACATCAAGTTGACAAAAGTTATGTATTGCGTCGCCTAGTGACGTTCCTCTAGTGTAATCGATTGTGTATAATCGAAATTATACAAGATAACTTAACTAAATCCAGCCTTCTGATTGGTTGAAATCTCTACGAAAAAAATAATCAGAAGTAATACTATAAGTACTTCGATATTATCGGGTTATATGTCGATAACTTGTTGCACAATAATAAAAGAGTGTTAGTTTGACAGATTAAATAGTCCGACCGCGTCAGCGATTTGATTATTTTGTGAGTAAATTTTAATATTAGGAACAAATAAATATTTTATTGGCAGGTCGATTTGTTTGCATTAACCTAGCTGAAAGTCATCTCCATGAAAACAACATCAAGTTGACAAAAGTTATGTATTGTGTTGCCTAGTGAAGTTACTATAGTATAATCGATTTTGTATAATCGAAATTATACAAGATAACTTAACTAAATCCAGCATCCTGATTGGTTGCAATCTTTACAAAAAAAAATAATCAAGTTAATTTAACTTATTAATAAAGAAATCAGTTACCTCGTCATTATCGAAAACTATTTAGTTATAGATAAAAAATACTGTTTTCAGGCATCAAGCAAGTCTTTTTTACCCTCGGGCGATAAAATCCTTTTTCGAAATAGGATTTTATCGCCCGCTGACGTCATTTTAGTTATCAAATATAAACACGTAACTATTAATGAAAACCATAGTTCGAAAGGCACTATTCCGCTATAATAAGTCTAAGAAATGCCCTGTTGTTATTGGCAACGATTTATATAGTCTGGATATCTCTTTTTAAAATTCCGATCGTACATAAAGTTTTGTATGCACCTCATGCATAAGCAGTGTCTTTAGCCTTTGTCGTGTTATAGCTCTCGGTGATCCGCACCTCGTGCTATAACATTCACACCGCGGGCCAAAAATATCTGTTTTACGCCCTTCATACATAAATAACCAATTTTTCTGGCATATAATGACTAACCTTTTTCTCTACATAGCTACTTACAAGGGATTACTAGAGAATATTCTTAAAGCTATTAACGAAAACTGCTTTGCTAGGATGGGACGAATAGATGTTTGTTTATTTATTATTCTAAAAATGAACTAGATAATTAATGATTCGTTGTGAATTATTATAGTCATATATTTTCTATTAATGTGCTTATTTATTAATTGTAGGTTCACAATAAAAATGATATCATGTATTTTGAATATATTCCTGAATACGCCGTTCTGCAATCAGAGTTCGCCCTAACCTCTAACAATAGGTTTACTACTAATGTTTATTATGCTTATATGTAATCCCTTGTAAGTACGCAGGTAAAGAAAAAGATTAGCCCTGAGTTTTGATGAAATGTGCAATACACTTGGACGACTTCATCAACTTCTTCAACAACTTCGTCTTTTTATAATGCGGCGTACATTATATGCCTGTTAAATAATAGTAGTTTGTATACTAAGGCACTGAAGTTTAGATTTTTATCACGAATGTGGTTTTAGTTTAGTATCAAAAAATGTTATTAAAGTTAACGATAGAACTCGCCGGGGTGCTACTAGAACTCTCATTAGAACTACCGGAACATTTAAAAAATTGCTTTTAGGACTTTGTCGTTTTGTAAATGTACTAACATAAAAATGGACGTAACTTTTTTACTTCGGGTCCTATCAAAATATGTTATGAAAGTTAACGATAGAACTCGTCGGGGTGCTACTAGAACTGTCATTAGAACTACCGTAACTTTTTAAAAATTGCTTTTAGGACTTCGTCGTTTTATAAAAATACTAACACAAAAATACGCGTAACTCTTTTACTTCGAGTCCTATAAAAAATTGTTATTAGAGTTATCGATAGAACTTGCCGGGGTGCTACTAGAACTCTCATTAGAACTACCGTAACTTTTTAAAAATTGCTTTTAGGACTTCGTCGTTTTATAAAAATACTAACACAAAAATACGCGTAACTCTTTTACGTCGAGTTCTATCGAAAAGTGTAACTGAAAAAGAGTTATAGTGGTATTTGTCCGACGAAAAAGTGAAGATAGCACCCCAAATTTTCGATTCACTTTTTTTTGTCTTAAATACATAGAACTATTTTTAAAAATAGCAAGGAACTCTAGAACTCTTTGGGGTGCAACGGGAAGCGCAAATACAATGTTTACCACGGTGCAGTACCACCCCGTTCTGTACCGTAGTAGACATTGTTTTACAAATACGCGCAATTCCATACTCCCAAGTTTACTACGATACAGATATTAGGTTGGACTGTATCGCAGTAAGGATCGGACGAGCTTCGCGCGTGTAGTTTATCGCCAAACCTTACTCCTATACAGAAACAATACCCACATACGCAACTGCACTTTACTCGCCGCTCTCGTAATAATAATTAAAGGCTGTTTTTTCTGATATGATTTGAGCGAAACTTTGGAATTTTATGTAGCCATCCATAGGGATGCTATTTAAAGAAATCACCGAGGACTTTCAGACTCCACCAACCATAATAGTCTTCCAGCGTTTCTGTGAATGGCTTCATAAAATTTCACAGTTTCGCTCAGGTCATAAATATAAACAACAGGCTTTTATCGAAATTATTAGAGATTTTTGAATCGCGCTGTAAATGAAATATTTACGTAGGTACCATTAATAATAATAAAGTAACAACAACTATTTAATAATATATTTGAAAAAAGTTCTGTTGACAAAAAAAGCGAGAAAGAAGTAACACATAATAATAATAAGGTACCATTAGAAATTAGTTAATGCATTTTTGCGTGAGCAATGTTATTGTTCACACTGGTCTTCAGAGAATGCCTGCGCTTTTCGTGTTTTGGTGGCAGTCCTGCTTGAACCCTAGAAGTGCTCCCCAATGGTCTTCTTCGCCTTGCAATAGCAGTTGGCTGGACTTTAATCCTTTTACCACCCCTTCTGGCCGCAAAGTTATGCAGTGTGACTGAATAGCACATAGATGTTTACAGAAACGTCCTCCTTGTCCACTAAGGCAATCACAAAATCCAATGTCGCTGAAAGCAGTGTAGTACTTTTCTCCTTTAGTAGTAACTTTGAATGCATTTTCTAAAATTTGTTCGACGGAAACATTTTTTGATCTCACCATCAGCAACTCGTTAATAGCCTTGTGTCTTTTATCACCCGCAAATGCTAGTAAACGTCTTCTATGATAGGATTCAAGCACCTTCGTAATGAAATCCAGTAGCGCACAGGGATTGAACGCCTTGCACCTTTGCAGAACTATATCTTTGAATATACGAATTGACGATTCAACCATATTATTTGTGTTGTGTCCACGAGTTATTAATTTGATGCTAAAACATAAAGCCCACTCCACTTTTCTATTCCATAACGTCTCTACGTGCTTGATAAGATTACCATATAAGAGATTGTGTTCGTCTTTTACGAACAACGAATATTTTTCTTGGGCCTCATCTTCAGAAGTAGAGTAAACATCTGCTTGAAATTTTTTCATTATAGACTGTCGATGATCTTTAGATACTGCATTTTGACTGTTCCATAACCACCTCCAAAACGCTTGCAGTAAGTGAAAAATGCAGAGCAATAAACTTGATTCTGGGAAAACATTTCGCAATGCATTTCTTTCTGCTAAGGAATCATCAGTCATTATTATTCGTGGGTAGCCATGACCATTAAATCCATTTTCACCCAAGGTTTCACGCAATAACTTGAAAGCTAAAGTGTAATTCGATTCACTTTGTTCTTTATGCAGGAAGCAAGTTAAAGGAACTGCGCCAATTTTCGATGCTCCAAAAACAAATACATGTATTTGTTTGATCACAAGACCCACTTGAATCAATAAAAACGATATCATGAGAAAAACGACGGGCATGTGCTCTTAACACGATCAGTGTCAAAATTAGTATTATCATAGGATTTTCTTTGATAACGACTCTCATTCCGTTTTCTTCATAAAAAAAAATTTTTTTCTTCACGGTCTCGATAATGTCTTCCTCGCTTCTGATTCCGAATTTAAGACATTATCGTCATCACCTAGTTTCTACGCCACTGGTTCAATTTTATTGAAATTTTGTGGATACCTACATGTGCCTAATATTGTGTGAGATCCAAGGTCGAACAACCTAGCTCAAATAGTTCTTGGAGATAATATTAATTAAAATATATTCTCAGATAGTAATAATTTGTCGTTTGGTAGGATGATCCTAAATCATCATCTAACGCCTGTCAATATTATTTGTAACAAATGTCTAACGCTAAACTTTATTTTGTGAACTTGTTACATGATAGTGTTACATATAAGTGTCTTATTAGGTATTTAAAACACGAAAGAAAAGTTTACAGATCAAGCGTCTACTTGTCTTGAGTGCCTTGAAGCCAATAAGACACGAAGGTGGTACTAACGTTTTATCCACAACTCATATTATATTGGCTCTGCGTCGAAGATGATGGATTACAACTGCTTGTGTAGAAACTGCTATAAACTTATATATGTATAAGACATTAGTATCTTATAAGGCCTATCAGACACTAGTGATTTATAAGGCCCAGACACCAAAAACGCTGTAATTATACCTTCAGAATATAAGTTGTGGATAAAATAGGTAAGTAGGTAATATTTTAAAACTGAAATAACTGGAAAAGAAGTGTGAAATAAAATGGAAGTGACTGAAATGTCACTGGAATGGTAATAAATAATTTCACACTTCAATAAATTTGGCAATAACTGTTTCAATAGATACATTTCAGATGTTCTGATTATTTATTTGACGGGTAGGTACCTACCTCCATTTTTCATATAAGTAATTCACTTGTCGTTCACTGGGATTGACTTGGGCATTCGCAAGGTAGACATATATATCATTCTTATCATATACGCTTTCAAGCATTACTTCATGGTAGTTTCGAGCAACAGACGGAGTCATGCCATCTTCAAAATACTGTAGGAAAATCTTTTCGGTCTCTTCTGACATTCGCAAGAAACTAAATGCTTCAGACACCACCACATTATGGTTATGTTCAAAACTGATCTATAAACAACAATTAAAAAGTCAGTAGTTCTCCCATATTAGTGCATATTAGTATATTACGATACTAGTGTATAAGTACGTCTTTAAAGCACGAACGACGAGTTTAAGAGCATGACGCAAAGCGGAGTGCTTTTAACGTCGCTAGTGCTTTAATGGCACTTATACACGTGTATCATACGCTATTTTTTCTACGATATCGTAACAGAAATATAAAAATTTAGTTCGGTGACACTTTTTTCGTCACATTGTGTTAGATATTCTAGATTATGTTGACATTAACATTTACGGCAAAGCTTCTTTTAGTAGTTACTTATTATACAGGTGTGATAAGAGCATTATTAATATACGTGTGTTTAAGTTACAAACGAGTGCGTAGCACGAGTTATGTAAGCACACAAGTATATTAATGATGCATTATCACACATGTATTGTAGAAAATTTTATCTACAACTGCCTAAAATTGAGAAATGTGCATTAAGGGAAATGTCAGATCTGCATTTTCAAAAATATTTTAGTAGGAAAATGTCATTATGTTATTGATTTGACACTATTTCAGTTAGGTAGGTAATGAAGCCATTACATAACTGAGTGGTGTAATGAGCTTCATTACCTAACGGAAATTGTGCCAAGTGAGTGACGTAATGAGTTATTTATCCTACTGGAGTAGATAATAGATATTAACGATACAAGTTTGATTATGAGCATCTTAACGAAACGAGTTTGATTGCCAAAACGAGGCGGTGCAAACGTGTATTGTTCAATACTTTATCTTCATCAATAAACTCTGGTTCCATATATTTTTTAATATAAAAAGGGTGCGGTAATATTCATTACCGCACTGAGTGCGGTAATATCTATCCATTACAGTGCGGTAATTCCATTACCGCACTCAGTGCAGTAATAAAGCTCTTAACGATACTAAAATTAATTTGGTTCAGAGGCTATAACAACACGGATGAAGATAAAATAGTATTAAAACACGCCACCAATGGCAACGTGCAAAAAAGATGTAATTCGGGCGATAATATTAAGAGTACTACAAACGCCACTTTTGACACTAGAAACTGTGCAAAAAGTTGTCATTTTGACACAATCGTAGAAAAAATGAAATTTTGGCAAACCTGTCTACCTGATAACGCTGCTGTTTGTAAGGGGATATCAAAGTCAATTCGGAAGTCGATCGGAACTTTAATATCTTTTTTTACTCGTTTTTTTTAATATTTTTGTGGTTATAATTTTGAAGCGATGCGGTCAAAACTCGATATAGTAGTAGTGTCTATGCAGTGCTTTACAATATATTCCGAGTAATATTGCAAATTTCGTATACCTAAAATAACGGGTTTTCACAAATCAAAAAGCTACAGTCCATAATCAAACAACGGGCTACACAGCACCAGTGTCAGTTTTTTCAATGTTGCTTAATATACTAGTATTCGCTGAAAAAGGCACGCAAACATTTTCATCTGATTTTTGATAGCAACAAATTTCTTGCAAAAAATTAATTAACAAAATTAACACCGCAGTTTGAAATGTTGATATCAAACATTTTTCAGCCACTTTAATATCCTCTTAACTTACCTACTTATATCTATTAAGTATATCTTATAGGTAGGTACCTATCTACTTACCTCAACTTTTATATTCAATCCAGTCTTCAGATGAACGTCATTCTTCACAGTGCCTTTATTTATTTTCTTGAATAGAATGTTAATTGTCGCATCGCACTCTTTATCTCGGTTTCGACTGTTGGTCCGCTTTCTGTTTTTCACTTTGTCAAAACTGTTGTGTTGGCATTTGAACACTTTGCGATAAAAGTATTTTTGAGCGTTGGGATAAGTATATCTCACAATCCAGTTCGTACACGTCTTCGCACTAAACTTTTTGATCCAAGCGTCGCACCATCCACTATAATAAGAGCCTTGTTCGGCATCGTATATTTTGCTCCTAATTGAAGCTGTGAATTTGTTATCGTTGTCGACGATATTTAGGTCCTCTATGATATCGTCCTGATCGGGAAGTTCTTTCAATGACTCTAAAATCGCCATTGTTGCAACGATAAACGGAAGATTAGACTCGTTCAGCAGGACGAGTAGACTTATTTTTAAGGTTATGGTTGCGGGGCGTGTGTCAGTCCACTGGCTGTTTCAACCTTTGAAGTTTCAATATTATTTGAAATTTATTCTGTGCCGGAGTAAAGTTTGTTCGAGCAATGCGCCACAGAGGCACATCCGATCCTTACTGCGGTACAGTACCACCTAATTTCTGTATCGTAGTAAACTTGGGAGTATGGAATTGCGGGTATTTGTAAAACAATGTCTACTACGGTACAGAACGGGGTGGTACTACACCGTGGTAAACACTGTATTTGCGCCAACGGGAACTCTTAAAAAACTAATATTTGTTGAACTTGTGGTGCTAACTTCACAGAGACGGTTTCTCGTCTCTTCAAATAAAAGGCATCTTTAAAATGTTCATATCACGATTTCCGTCAGTAATCTAATTAATCTTAATAAATTAATTGTCCTCAATCAACATCCTATGCCTCCCGTAATAAATGCGACATCTATCTTCTGTTCTAGTTATTATATTAGTCAAACTGACAGAACGTTCGCGAAACGTATCCAAGAACATTGTAAACTTATGCTTCTAAGAACGAACATTTAGATTTCGTTAATTTTAAATCAGCTTTTGCTTGTTGTATTCTGGAGCAACACCACTTTTTTCACCCTAATAACAATTATGTCTTAGTACATTATAATAGCAAAGGTTCTCATCTTGAATTACTATTAGAAAAGAGGAACAACCATTGTCGAAATACTGTTAATGATTTTGATAACTATTTAATATTTTCTCATTTCATTTTGTAATCCATTTTAAAATTTTATTAATTATATTCAAGCTTCACCCGCTTTTCATCTAGTTATTGCTTAAAATTGGATTTGCCAAATTTGGTTTTTAGGCTATTTGACTTTAGTTATTATAAAATATTGTCTTATTACATTACATTAGTAATTGTCTTCAGCTTTACTTATTGAAAAAGTTTGAAATTATTACTAGAAAGAACAGCTATTGCTCTTAATATTTTGAATAAATGTTTATAACTAATGAATATTTTCTCAGTTTTTACAGTGTTTTTCTTCCTAGTCTAATTGTTTTTCCAAGTTTTTATAATATTTAAATTCAAAATTTTCGCGCCTATCATTTCCTTATTTAGTAAAGTTGGTATTACCACATTTGTAGCTTTCTTTAACCTGCTTGACATTTGTTTAAGTACAGCTTCGAAATTTACTCTTGTATTTTTTCGCCGCATTTAATGCTGTTTCAATATCAACCCCCTTATGAAATTTAAATTTATTTTATGTCCTACCGGTACATTAATTGAAATTAGTGACTCTATTTTAAGGTATCTTAGATACAAAATAACGCTCCAGGACAATTATTTTCTTCATAAGAACCCTAGGGTTATTATTTATATAACAGTATTTGTTTCCATGGATACAACTTTCTATTATGCACCACTGTCACAATGAAAATTAATGACAGCTCAGCTAATGTCACAAATCTAACTTAGATCAGCTAACTAGATCAATCTTAAATACTATATCATAGTAATTATATGAATTGAATATGAATATGAATTAGGTAAGAAAATTGGTAGGACATAAAACCTTGAAGGCACCACGGGCATTATGAGCTAAGAGCCCGCGATTGTTGTATACACCTCGGGCCAAAGCCTCGGTTAGTACACTAACAATCTTGGGCTCTTATTTTACTCATAAGGCCCTTGGTACCTTAATAACTATTACTTTTAAAATCGTATATTTTTCCTATAGATAAGGTATCTTAAACTCACTTAATCTCGTTAATACGAAAATGCGACTTTTCTTATTTTTTTAGATTTAAGCTTTAATATGCTTGCCTGATGATGAGGACGAGTCTTCGAAACATGTAGCAAATATAATTAATCACCAACTTTAATAAATTCGTAATTTATGAAGTCCATATTATCAATAATTTCTGTTTATTGACTTACATTTCACTGCGACAAAGATTTATTTCATCAATATAAAGTAATGTAATGCACAGGTGTTGGCTAAATAATGGCGAGGTTTATTATTAAATTAAATTTGTATTCATTTTATTTAAAAACACGTTTACATTAGTCAATGTACAATATTCATTCCGATTCAAGTCCAATAAACAATTGCATTGAAAACATGAATACATTTATTAATGTTTACGAACACGTTTCATAAAAGTGTTTCGTTATAATAACGTCCCAAAGTATTTAAGGATAATCTGTCCATCGCTTAATGTGATAGGGTGTATTGTCCAACCAACACGTAGCATTACTTGTTAAACGTGTACGTTACAGTAACGCATGCATTCTTCAAACTTTTAAAGCATAATACTTGTCACAATGATGACAAATCACTGTATTAATGTTTACTATACATCGCTTAACGAAAGACATTTATTATATTAACGAACGGATTTGCTAAATTCATTATATTTATGAAAATATTGAAAATGTTCGTTGTATTGAGGTACAACTGAACCAAAGAAATACATTGATTGTCACAACGTATGAGTTGCATTACTTTTAACGAATTTTTAGGATAAGTTGGAATAGTTATGAACATTTGGAGCGAAATTTTTTGTACTGTCAGCAATATCTTTTATTTTACTTAAACGGTCTAGCAGAAACTGCAGACGAGTTTCGCAGATGGTGCGGTCTGTACATCTGCATTATTACCGTTATGGGCGATTACCATTTATCTGATTTTACCAGAAATTTGTATGTTTACCTCTTTTACTGAGCTAACTAGCCTTTTGTCTATTTTTCCTAGAAATTTGTAATCTCGTTTATGGTTGTTTGTTCAAATATGTTCTATCTGTAATTGCTTCATCTATGTGCACTTGTACAGGTAAAGCGGTTCAGTATCTTCTCACTTCTTGTTGAAGTATCGAGCGTTACCGACATTTATTTGCGAGTGCGTGCGGACTTGTACAAGAAGTGCTTCTGGATAAGATATAAAGGTAAGAATGTAGTACCATTATTGAATGTAATTTTGATCAATTTAATTATATTTATTCTACCTATTAGTTTCTGTGCTAAAGCATGTGAACAAGCAAAAATAATATATATACCTCCTTTTTCAGATTCACAAACTGCGTGTTTATTATGGGGCCTGCATGGCTATTTTGTACCAACTAACAAAACGGTAACGGAAGACGCCAAGAAAACAGTTACCCGCTATACCATCAAAGATTCACAGGAATCTTTTCTCTATCTGGCAACATGTTCCATGTAAATCATTTAACGCTAAGAAAGCAAAGTATACAACCATTTATTTATTGTATAGGAAGAGATATATCTTCGATTGCAAAATTTTATATATATTTTGACCAAGTTAGATGTTTTTCCACTTTTTAAGGGAAATTGGAGTATGTTTTAAAATAATTTATCTTTTAATTTAAATTTTCCAATAGAATCGATTATGTTTTACAATTTTCTCGAAACGTTTTTTTAAACATAAATCGAAACAAAATTTTAAGAAAGTTTTTAGGCTTTCAGAATATTTAAACTATACAGAAGAACAAGAGGAAAATTGTATGCAGTTATAGATTTAAGTTTAATTTAATTTTAGTGTAGGCATCTAGTTATACAGGGTGGTTATGAATGACTAATAAATTTTCAGATATTGCTCGGACTGTCCAGAAAATCAATTTGAGTTCTTCGTGCACCCATGTCAAATGAACCGTATTAATGCCGTATACAATCCCTGAAATTTTGCTAAAGCCATGCATAAACACCCCATCCCGTATGTGTTTAATTTTATTCGTTTCAGCTATTACTGGCATTAGTAAAACTATGAAATAAATCCGTAAAATCAATAACCAAAAATTATTGAATCAATTAATTGTAGTTATTAAAAAGTAAACGGTTCGTTACGGCAATGACATATTTCGTTAAATAAATGAAACGAAGATTTGCTTTCAATAAATTCGTTTTCATTAATACGGTGAACTGTTTATCGTTTAACAAATGCAATTATCAATCGATGAAATGTTTTTTTCGTTGATTTGATAAATTCGTTCGTTGGACCAATTTCAGTGAAGTACTTCACCTACACAACGAACTTATTCGTTTGATTTACGTTAAATAGAGATTTTTAGTCGTGGACTTTCATAACTGATTGTCTGGAAGAACTATTGATCGCTATAATAATATATGTTTGATTAATTTATTTGGTCGTGTATTTTACGTATTAAGAATGTATAATAACATCTGGAGGACGCGAAATAATGTTGCCACGGGCCCTGGGTATCTTAGGTCCGGTTCTAGGTGGCATTTTTACTTTACTTACAAAATGAAGTTTGATAATAATCAATAGTTAATGAATCAGTAAATTATAGAAATAGTCGGTCACGAATTCAAACATGGAATTGGCAAGACATCGCCATTTTAACAATTTTTAGCTAATACATAGCAACCTTTCACCAACATTGCAACCAATACAGTTTCACTAAGTTGACAGTAAGTTTTCAGGTGATCATCAGAAGGATTACTAAACTTTTTCAACAATTTTGGAGCGCATTTTTATCGAGCGTCCACTAATTTCATTTCGGAACTTAACAAATTAAATTTTCTACAAGTTTGTGCTACATTTCGCAAATTATTATCCAGTTTGCAGACATTTTCTAACAACATTACAACAAATTAAGAAAAAGATGAGGCACCTTTTTGACCAATTTTCAACGGGTTTGTAGCAACCGTTTTGAGCAGCATGTCAATAAACTGCAGCAAATTTATGACAACTTGAATGAGAAAATGTTTGTGCAATGTAAATATATTTTTTTAAATCTTTAATATAATTTGTTACCGTTATTTGTAAGCAAATTTTAGCAAGTTTAACGAATGTTTTTAAGATACCGGTTGTTTAAAAATATAACTAAAAAACAATTAGTTATGAAAGACCACGACTAAAAACTTTGTTTAGAACAGAACTTTCGGTCATTCTAATGCTGCAAAGTTGCTAATAATGTCCTCGTAGTTTAGGATGTATGTAATTTATACTAAATCTGGACTAATTCATGGTTTACTAGAAATGAGGTTAAACTTCAAAATGTTCGAAAAACTCCCAGCCTTTCCATACATTACGAATTTATTAAAGTTGATGATTAGTTGCTACATGTTTCGAGCACTCATTCTCAATCAGGCGGACATATTAACGCTTAAATATAAAAAATTAAGAAAAAATAAGTCACCTTTTCGTATTAACAAAAGTGAGGTTAAGATACCTTACCTCAAGAAAAAAAAATCGATCTTTATGAACACACTTAATAAAAGCTAAGATAAATTTAAATCTTGCAAGAGGTTGATATTGAAATAGTATTAAAATGCAGCGGAAAACTACAGGTTAATTCCTTAGATTAAGTTGAACTAAAGCTAATACAGGTTAACGTTAAGCAATAACTCGATAAAAATCCGGTGAAACTTAAATTTAAGTTATTACAAAATAAATTGAGGTAAATTGGAAAAACAATATACTATAAAAAGGGAGGAAGAGGAAGAAAATAGTTATCAAAATCCATATACCAATACTAAGATAATGGTTGTTCTTTCTAGTAATAATTTCAAACTTCTCCAATAAGTCAAGATGAGAACCGTTGCTATCATATTATTATTAAACATCATTATTATTGGGATGAAAAAATCGGTGCTGTTCCAGAATATGACAAGGAAAAGCTAATTCACCAAATCTAAATTTTATGTTTTTAGAAGTAATCAGTTTACAACGAATATGCAGAAATGTATTTTGTGTATGGCTATTGCAGCTCGTGCACCTGTGGTAGAATATCGGAGAAGGCTCCATCATTACCACACTTAGAAAACTAACTTAGCGCGTGTTTGACATATTTCCTAGATATCTTGATTTAACAGAACAATGATAAAAACAAAGAAATTCTCTGCAACTAGGTAACGGTTGGAAATAAGATACGATTTTACTAACATTTTTTGCTTTTAGTAGTATCCACATCACACCCTTCAGTTTAGACTATATCTTTTGAATCACCCTGTATATCGGGTTTATTGTGTACTCCTGCATCATTTTAGCTTCGTGCCTGATTACTTGTAGTATTTTATTTGGATCTTTTTGCACTATTCAGTTGTTATCTTAAGGTGTGGTTATTCGTTTTTCCTTATGTAAGATTTCTTTTCATAACTTTCAGGATTCCGTTGTTCTCTATTGTTGTATTTTTTGTTGTATTGCTTATTAGTTGTTCTTTTTAGTTTTTCGTATCCATCCTTATCTTCACCTTTATTTGTCTATTTATTTTTCTACATTCTTCGGCAATTCGTTTACGATTTGCTTTTAGCTGTCTCTTCTTCTCCATAAATTTCTTAGCGCCTTTTTTGTTTAACTTTTTTTGTATCCAGTTTTTATTAAGCTGTCAGTTATTTCGTTTCCTTTCTCTACCGTTTTTTTTCTCGATTACTGTGTCTATATTACTAGTTTTCTTTCTTGTTAGTTTTTAACGTAATTTTTCCACATTTACCTCTGTTCTTCAGATGATGAATTTATTTAGTATCGTTGTATCACAATGTAGTTATGTATAGAAGTAACACAAACATTTTTTTCGGTTGGGACCTGGCGACGTTAATTATATAATTGTATTTATGGTGTGTAGCTTATATTTTGATAGCAAACTTAGAAGTGTTATCCTCTATTGTTTAGAAGCTCTAGGGTCTAGGCCATAAAACCCAACTCGTATTTCTTTTTTTTCCTTCTCGCTCAACTTGGCATTTAAATCTCCTAGAATTAGTGGGAATCGGCTATTTCTGCATGTTAATATTCTGTTGTTGGTGCATATGCTCATATTACTAGCGTTTCATCTATTTTTTCTAATTTCGCGTCACCCTTTCTAATTCCAATAATCTGTCATCTGTCTGAAATGATTTTACGTTGATATGTTCAAATTCATTTGACAGTCTATATTTTTCCCAAATTAGAAGACGTGCAAAAGTTAACTAACTTGGGCAATGAAATTAAACCAAGGGGCCAAAATGGAAAGAAGAAGAAAGTAGAAATGCAGTTCATTTGGTAAATTGAGTTACATATTTAATGGAACATTTGGAAACTACCAAAAATCTAAGGTGTTCGATCAATGCTTCCTCCGTATTCTCATCTACATACTCATACACATGGGTACTAACAAAAACAAGTAAACAAAACGCTGGTGAGCCAATGCAGCATAGAGGCAAAATAATTAACAGAGAACAAGCCATAACAGAACAAAAATTGCGATGAGCAGAACATGTCATAAAAACGAATGAGAATAGGCGTACCAGAATGATAAGTCGATAGAGATCTTGAATTAGAAAAAGATTACGAGGATGCCCACAACAAATGTAAATAGATGACGTCAAATAGGTGGCTGGAACAAGATCGCTATAGAATGCCCAAGACAGGAAAGAGCAGCAAACAGAGGGGAGGTTATGTCCGAAAGTGGACGGATGGAGGTTGAATAAAGAAGAAAAATATAAAGTAATGTAAGGCATATATTGTTAACTATCTCAAAAATATATATATGCCCATGAATGATTTTCTTTCTATTAATGTGATTATACAGGTTGTATCAGAAATGCATACTTTAATTTTAACCTGTGAACGAACTCACCAAGTTGAATAAATTTTGTCCAAACGAGTCGTTCAGTATCTAACTTAATTGGTCACCATAACTTTTAACAATTCAACTTTTTGACAATGTTCCATGTCTATCAGAAAATATTCTTAACCACAGGCTGGTATAGGTTTTGGTAGATAACCTTAACATCAGCACACGTATAGATATTTCTGATACTGTGTTAGAAACGTATTTGAAACGTTTTCTTTCGATACCTATTTTGAGATTTTCGCCATGCCGATTTCGATATGTTTCAATAAAAGCTGCCAATTTTTAAAGAAAGCGATCATATTGCAATTGTTGCAATGAACCACTGCACCAGCGATGAGCACAAATGTGTATCTAAAATATGCGCAATCAGTGAACCCACTCCAGCAGTATTTTAAAATGTAAGTTAGTTTGTTGCCGTTGTTGTATACTCAATCTTAAAAATGACAAACTTATTTAAATTAGAATACGGCCACCTGTGTCGTGGGTTAATATTCCAGTTTATATAATTTAAGCAAAGTGGACAAAAACCGTGTGGCTGAACATATTGGAATTACAGAGAAACTAATTTTTCGGTTATACTTGCAGAAGTTATTTCTTTGTAATGAATTAAGTAGTGGTAATTTTCAAAAACTCGCAATGCCTCACTTTTGGTACTGCTTTGGACAGAGACCGTTTGACAACCTCTATGTAAACTATAGGTTATGATGTTTTAAATTGTTTTAAATGTGTGTCTATGGCCAGCTATTGACTGTACACAGAACACACAACACTCACACCACGACACAAATGCGTATGCGCAGCTCCATGGAAATTTTCACTCACGTTCACGTCCCGATTTTCAAATATTAGTCACGTTCACGCCGTGACCCGACTGTTTTCACGTCACGCGCCCATCCCTACTTCAGCTAAAGAAACTTTAAAATTATTTTTTAGTTGAATAGCGCGGTGCTCCGAAAAATGTGCAACCTAGCATCCTTTATCTAATAGACTTGTCTGTCCGGGACTCTGTTTCAGCAGCCAAACCGTAAGAGATAGAGAAAAAAGTTATTAAAGTTATATGTTTGGAATGGTCATGTCAGGTCAGAAACCGAATTTCAGTCTCTAACACTAATTATTATCTTAATTATCCTAATCCTAACTTTTTAGGTTAGATTCTAGGCAAATTTTATCAAGGCGAATGCGACTGGTAGTTTGCTACCAACAATGACGTCATATACGTACGTGTGGTGAATACGCGTTCTATTTGCAAAACGGTCTTTTTTGTTTTATTAAATGAGACATTTGTCTCACTGGACTGCTAGTCCTTTATCTAATAAACTTGTCTGTCCGGGACGCTGGTCCGTCCGGGACGCTATTTCAGCAGCCAAACCGTAAGAGATAGAGAAAAAAATTATTAAAGTTATATGTTTGGAATGGTCATGTCAGGTCAGGAACCGAATTTCAGTCACGTGACACTTCCGGTTTTCGAGAAATCACGTGATTTCCGTCCGTCCAGGACGCTGTTTCAGCAGCCAAACCGTAAGAGATAGAGAAAAAAGTTATGAAAGTTATATGTTTGGAATGGTCATGTCAGGTCAGGAACCGAATTTCAATCACGTGATTTTAAAAAATATTATTGTTTTTATTTAATACGCGTTCTATTTGAAAAACGGTCTTTTTTGTTTTATTAAATGAGACATTTGTCTCACTGGTTGCTAGTTACTAATAAATAATTGATAATAATTGATTTTAGTGCATTTCAATTTCAACCAACTTTGTTACTGTGTTTCAGTAATAAGTAGGATATTCTACTGTTATTTTAATTAACTCTCAGTCGTCTTCTAGCAGCTCATATTTAAAAAAAAAATTGTGTCTCATCGATCATTATACAAATATACAGACAATAATAATAGAAATTCAGATCACAGACCAATCCGATCAACATCAAGAAATCTCGCCGTACGGTCCTGGCCGAACTTGTTGGGATTCTCAATTCAAATTACATGTGGCTTCATACGTTTGGGCAGGTGCCTTTTTTGCAGTTTATCGCAGGTGGTCCTGTGATTGTCGACTGATGTGAGAGCAGGTGGCACATACCACTTGGCTTATGCCGAGATTTTTTGTTGTCAGTTTTTAAGCAGTGGGCAGTACCCATAACTTCCTTACAGCGCATTATACCCGAGTATTAATTATATCACATCGGTTCTACGTTCATAAATTAGTTAACTAGGGATACAGTTTTACTGTTTAATTCGCATTTGGAAACCTGGAATTCGCTGTAAATAATAATGAAATAATGATGCAGTTTTACCTTACCAGACATTATTTTAGAATAGCCAACACCACGCTTAAACAAATGCTAATTGTTTATTATATTATCCCATGAATATCTGCGCTGGGAAGTCTAGCGGTACTATTGCTTGTTCCATCCAAATTTTACAACAATTTACTAGACTTACAATATGTTAATTAAAAATATAACAAGTTTCAAAAGCTTAATTAACATCAAACATGAAACTATCTAGATGCAGTGGCAGCTGCTTCTTGCGGGCTCAAGGGCGTCAGGCTCTCAGCCGTCAACAGCCTATACGGCATTAGAAAAATGTAACTATTCTATAACTGATCATATATTTTATCATTTATTCTACCGTTATAATATAACAAGGTTTAAGTAATGAGATCTGAAGATCACTATTCGATACCGCTTAAAACATGTAAAACAATATCCAAGAAGCATTTCAACATAACATGAGTTATGTGTCAACACGGGCGATCGGAAATGTGGCCCAAACTTATATGAGAATTTCGGGCGAAAACGCTGTCACTTCAAAACGTTAAACTCGTGGATTTATCGTCATATTTACAAACACTGCGCTCCCCGAAGGCAACGACCGCGCCGATAACAATTGTGGCGCAATCTTTGACGTTGAAAATTAATGACAATGCAGCAAGGATGTTCGTGCATTGTTGTGGGCTATGGTTGGACATGATATCGATTGCAGTTGGAGCCTGCTTATTTATCTTGGGCGACTTTGGTTGTTTTATGCCGGTTTATACAAAAAGTGGCGGAAAATAACTAAATAAGTATTCTCAACATCAGTTTTAAAAGCCTGTCATTGGTTAAAAATTTTTAACAATAAAAAAACTTGGAGTGGCTGCATCAGTATTAAATTTCAATCTGCAAAATAAAGTTGGAACTCGCAATTTTACAAAACATTTTTCTGTGGATATTTACAAGAAAAACAAATGGATTTATAAATGTGATGCATTACATGCTGTTTTTCCATTGTTACATAAATTATTATCGAGTTTCGTGTTTTAACAGGTATGCATATTTTGCGTTGTGTTTGGATACTTTTTGTTCTGTGCATATGAAGTTTCTCTTTTGATTATTAAATATAAAGATCATTGCTATACTTAGATTAAAACATCGACGGATGAGACATTAATTATGATTTTTGTGTAGTTATTGTTAAAAATTAAGAACCCCCCCCCCCCCCGCCCCTCAAATACAACTATTATACCCATGAGAAAGCGCCTGGGATTTCAAATAAATGTAATTTTTCAAAATACAGCACCTATTACAGTCCTTTTCCAACAATGCAATCGCCTCGAAAAACATGTTTTGATAACTCTAAAAAATACTTATCAGTTCCTCCTGAGAAGAAAATCGTCTTCCACGCAAATGTTTTCATTCATTTTGGAAATTAACAATAGTCGCTGCGTATCAAATCACGACTATATGGTGGATATTTTAACTCGAAGAAGCCGTCGTCATTTATGTGTCGAACTTTTCGAAGTTTGTACCCTCTGCAATAATTGTCGATGAGCAGTTCCTTGATTAGGTTACCAGACCTTTTCTCCTCTAATAGCAGTATTTACATTTTTAATTGTTTCTCTCTGTGCATTTCCTGTTATAGTGAACTAAAAGGTTCCAGAACACTGCAACCATTAGCTTTCCCGAAGGAGATTGCGGCATTGCCTTTTTTTGTGGTGGAGAACCCTTGTTAACTCATTGCATTGATTATTGCTTTGTACAAGAGTTCCAATAACAAACCCACGTCCCATCTCAAGTTATAATATTTGAAAAATAAATACGCGATCCAAACATCAATAGCAATTCAAAGCAATTATAATTTTCACATATAATCTCATAAGAGCATTAATTCTTTCCAGAAATTTTTTGAGTGCGTTCCAACAACGTCGTATTAATTTCCCTGAGCGGGACGCGAGGGCAAATTAGAACGTTGTTGGAATGCACGAAAAATAATTTCCGGATATGAATTAATGCTCGAATACAGATTCGGCAAGAAAATCGTAACGACACAAACCCTAAAAAGAAGTAATATCTACCTACAAAAAATTTCCAAGAAATTTTGTTGTTGTCTTGGTTACTGCTCGTGAACTAATTTTTCTATTGGTCATTAATGAGTGTCGTACGATTTTCAATAGAAATGTTATAACAAATATTTCCAATTAACATTATTGTATATTTTGAAAAATGAGAGTACTTTATTTTTTGAGCCATTTTCATATTTTCGAACCTCCCCCGTATACGAAAGGGGATATTTAAATTTTGGAAAATGCATTTTTAGTTTGAGCAGGATTTTTTATAGTGATTTTTTTGAGAAGTCAAAAATACACTTTCTTTCCTCTTTGTAACCAAATTCGGGAACATACTGCATACAGAGTGAGCACCATAAAAAATAAAATTTTGTTTAGTTTTGTTTTACCTGATAAATACATACAAGTAATAACTTGCACATATTTGATTTATCTTTGGCAAAAATGTGACCTAACAGCTGCCGGGTAAACATCACAATTTGGATAAAATAGCATGGTGCTCTATAACGCAGCAGAAACTCGTTCAATTCGAACGCGCCCGTGGCTCAGTTATCCTAGCGGCGAACAAAAAAATGGCCCGAAATATTCGCCTCGAAGCACGGAGTTCGAATCACAGCGGATTACATGTTTTTATTTGAAAAATGATCGAGGGAAGTTCCGTGTAAACCCCTTTACATATTTTTTTTGTTAAAAACCTTATGAGGGTTCCATATTTAAACCGGTACTACGTAAGTGCTTTTAATGAAACATTAACTTGCTAAATATAAATGTGATAACTAAAGCGCGGATTTTAGGCCGTTAAAAAAGTTAAAATAGGCTGCGTATTCGGGCCACAAAAATGTTAGGTTTAAACCTAAAGTAGGTAATTTAGGCTGCATAGGCAAAGAATAATGTTTTGATCCTCAGAATTTAAAACGATTGGATAAAAATGTTGTAGGTATTACTTTTTATTCTAAAGCATAAACATTAAAAAACAGATAATAGGTGGTATGAAATAAACAAAAATGAAATGGTGGAAAATTAACATCTTACTTAGTTATTTTAAGTAGAGGAGATAGATGTCATCTGTCATTTAATTTTTAATAAGAGGAAGGGCACAGAAATCTAGTAACTTTTTTTTTATCGTATTGGCATCCGATATTTTGACGTTAACGTCAAATAAATTTGTCAGCGGCGTAGAACTAACAACCAAAATGACTGACATTCAGTGTAGTGTCACTACTCTCCAAGTAGCTTTTATGTCAAATGTCATCTAGGTACTCTAACGTTAACTAATAAAACAATTCAAATTTAATAATGTGTATGTAGTAATTGATGATAATATAAGTGTAATATTAAAAATCAGTCACGCAAATGACACACTAAATATTGCTCCAAATTTACCCTCATTGAATGTGTTTTGTTGAAACACCTGTGTATCGTTCAACTCCGTCAACTTACTTTTAATTTTTTCCTTCAATGCGGTTTTCTGTTTAGGCATGGCGATCAAGACGTAATATAATTTACGGTATTCTGAATTATAAACGGCAGTTTACTGAGCTCTGTTTCTACGGATAAAGAGCCTTTTTACGGACAAGATCTGTAAAGAGATGCTTTATCTATGGAAACAATGTTTTGTAAAAAAAGGTGTTTATGATTCAAAATACCATTAAACATTGTATAATTTTCGACCGTTACTAGAACTTTACTGGCTCGCACGGATAACATGTTCGCTTCGCTCGCTCTTTAACTACCGTGCTCGCCCGTAAAGTTCCAAGTAACGGTCTTGTAAAATTAATATTCATTATCCAATAAATGTGCACAAATTGCAGCCAATGCTCAACCCAAGACATAAACAGCAGAAAAAGCGTGCTGTGGGATTTGGGATTGGTCAGATTTGAGGTTAGGTTTTAGACTATTGGGTAGGTAATGTCGGTATCGTTGACAAATCACGGCAAGACACGTTTAGAAACTTCGCTCGAGTGTTATCGTTATGTAGACTCTTGTACAGATTCACTCAAAACCGTTTATAAAGGCATTTTAACAAAGAACTACTTAAATATGACCTCGTTTCTAAAATTCTTGATGCTCGGGCAGGGCTTTGACATTAAAAAAGTCACATCGATCAGACAAAAAGCACTTTCACGAAAGTGGCCAAGGTTTCTGAACCACTAAAATTCGAAAAATAACCAAAGCCTATTTTAGGCAGTATAAAAAGATGTTCAGGCGTTTATTTCACATTTAAGGCATTTAGGCTTTTGCATATACAGGGTGAGTCATTAGTACGGGAAAGCTCGATTGCACTTAAGCCGTTAAAGATATCAAAATGAGCCAACTGCCACTATATACAAGAAGTTATGGTGAAGTTTGTGAAATTATTTTTCGTTATACAGGGTGTTTAATTTTTTCAGGGCAGTAATTAACTTAATTTTTTAAAATAGAACATCCTGTATATTTTTAAAAATATGGATTTATCTTTTTCTAGGACTTATAATAAAGTTTACTTTTTGAAATTTACTTCAGCCGTTTTGAAGTTATTCGATTTTTTCTGTAAAAACGTGCGCTTACGGACACTTATTCAAAAAATCATAGGGCACTTGATCGTAGAGATATCTAATTGAGGTTTTGGTCATGCCTAAACAACTTTTTGGAGTATCATTTGGAAATAAGAACGCTTACCTGCGATGTGGGATTACTTAGTCGTGATACGTTAACTTTTTGAAACTTTGAAGGGCCATAACTTTATTTTTTCAAATAGCATTCCCTGTATTTTATTGCTTAGTCGTATTCAGCATCTTATTTTACAATTTTTATGTCCTACATGTCTTATGCCAAAAATTGATAGTTTAGGAGATAATTCGGATTTTTTGAAAAATGCTCAAATATGTCATCTACAGGGTGTTGAAAAAGTCGCGCAATCGAAGAGTATCATGATGTTCTTCATGGGTAAAGTAACAAAAAAGTTAACACAATTTTTCTTATTCCGACAACCGTTTCAGAGATAATGCGGTTTTTAAGTTAGAAAATATGGCAACACTGTACAAAGGAGTTAAGTGCCAACATACATGCATTACAAAAAAATGACCTGTGTCTAGATTCTAATTGTTTACGTTTGTTGTGTGCTTTATAAGTTTAAATTAAGCAATGGTAGTTTATAGTTTGAAAAATTGAAGTAATAATTATAAGGTTTATTAATAGCAAAAAGGCCGTTAAATTAAGTACCTACAGAAGCATATCAAAATATTCGTTATTTGTATATTCCATTATTACGCGTTTGAAATTAATGTACTAAGATTCGTGGTACTGTCAGAATTTGATATTTTGACAAAACATTGTTTTTTATTGAAATATGGTGGCTAGTTTATTGTGCTTAAATACATACAAATATTGCAGGATTGTCAGATCGGCAATTTTGTATTTTCAACAATATTTTGTTCTTTGAGGATGTCTAATAAAACTGTTATTCATTACTGTACTAACCGGAAATTGTTGATATAGATTAACGCTTTTATTTTGTTAGGAAAAATTGTTAATACAATTAATATCATAGCTTTAGAACAGTTTTTAATTTTGGTAGAAGGAATTTTATATCTTCCGATATAAGCATAGCAGCAAATTTTTAAAAACGGATTTACGATACTTATTTGATGTCAATTACGGTAGTAATATACGATTGCGGCTCTTTTTCAACACCCTGTATACCGACCTAGTGTGCCATGGAAACAAGTGTTCACGAGTTATTGTTTGAGACATGTCAAAATTGCACTCGTTTAACCTCATGTTTTGTCGGGAAAATAAAATTAACGAAATATGAAATGGTGGATATGGTTTATGTATTAGGTGAAAGTGAACGAAACACTTTACTGGCGTCTAGAATGTATGCACAAAGATATCCCGGTAGGAGGCATCCAAGAGCAAGAGACTTCGAAAATGTGCAAGCAAGATTTGAAGAAACGGGCAGTGTCCAGTATGAGAAACACCGTCGGCGAAACCCAGCGACCGAGGGTGAAAATGAAGATCTGCTTGTGCAAAGTGTTGTAGAAAACCCGCACACAAGTTCCCGTGCCGTAAGTCAACAACTTCAAATTTCCAAACCAGTGTTTCTAGGATTATCCGTAAAAACAAATTCCATCCGTACCATGTCCAGTTAGTACAGCACCTAAATGAAGACGACTATGTAGCCAGGCAAAATTTTTGTGTATGGGCCCGAAATAAGGAACAGCTGGAAAACATTTTTTTGTAAAATCGTATTAAAATAAGGTCATTTATGCATTCATTTGCGGGCGTAAATAGTGCCTTTTGCGCCCTAAGGCCTAAAAATAATTTGCGGGCGTTAATAGTGCCTTTTGCGCCCTAAGGCCTAAAAAACCAGCATCACATTCGCAACCAACAACAATTTGATTTTTGAGAACGAATCGTGCCATTTATTTTTTCAAAGCTTTAAGGTGGATTTTACAAAAAATCTTATTTGCCTTTCGGGCGTGAACGGCGATTTTGGCCCTTTGGCATTTTATAATCCCTCGGCCCTTCGGGCCTCGGGCTTATAATTTCGCCGCGGACCAAAATCGCCTCCTTCACGCCCTTAATACAAAAATAGCTATTTTCAATAACGTCCTATTTTCGGATGAGGCGACATTTAAAAAAGATGCAAAAGTTAATATTCACAACTTTCATTACTACGACACTCAAAACCCCCATTTCATTCGAACACTCGACCACCAACATCGATGGTCACTTAATGTTTGGGGTGGTATGGTTGGTAGTAGGGTTCTTGGGCCGTATTTCTTCGACGGCCCACTGAATGGAGAATCGTATTTGCACTTTCTCCAAAACGATTTTCAATTGTATCTGGATGATTTGCCTTTAGCTGTGAGAAGAAGAATGTGGTTTCAACATGACGGTGCCCCAGCACATAATAGTCGTATTGTAAGGGAGTATTTGGACGGCGAATTTGAGGACGCTGGATTGGCAGGGGAGGTCCAGTACCATGGCCTCCGAGGTCGCCTGACCTAACGAAACCAGACTTTTTCTTATGGGGCTTTGTCCACGATCGGGTGTATGAAGCTGAAGTCACTACTAAGGAAAATATGCAGCAAAAAATTACAAAGAAGCTTTTCATAGCATTGACGCTGCCACACTTGAAGCCGTGAATACGTCGTTTTTAAAAAGAATTGATGAGTGTATAACCCAAGGGGTCGTCATTTTGAACATGTTATGTAATTCTAAATGCTATTTGTTATAAATAAATAACTCCAAGTTTCTAATTATTGTTTATTTTTGGGTACATGTGTATACTTCTGGATATCATAAAAACATGTTTAGCACTTTTCAGAGGTCTAACTTTTGTGCGTCTTCTATGGGGGTATCTATTACTTTCCGTAAATACATCTTTTGTTAATTGTATTTTCTCGGCAAATTAAAAATGTGATGTACAACAAGTGCAATTATAACGTGTGTCAAGCTATAATTCATTTGTTTTCCATGGCACACTCAGTAGGTATCGATGAGAAATGTGTGCATTTTTAAAGAAATTCTAATATTTCCTAAACTATCAATTTTTGGTATAGGACATATCGAAGAAAAAAGATATAAAATTAGAGGTTGAAGACCACTAAGCAATAAAATACAGAGGGTGTAATTTAAAAAAATAAAGTTATGGCCCTTCAAAGTTTCGAAAAGTTAACGTGCCACTGCTAAGTAACTCCATAACGCAGATGAGCGTTCTTATTGCCAAATGATACTCCAAAAAGTTGTTTAAGCATAAGCAAAATCTCAATTAGATATCTCTACGATCAAGTACCCTGTGATTTTTTGAATAAGTGTCCGTAAGCGCACGTTTTTACAGAAAAAATCGAATAACTTCAAAACCACTGAAGTAAATTTCAAAAAGTAAACTTTATTATAAGTCCCAGAAAAAGATAAATCGATATTTTTAAAAATATACAGGGTGTTCCATTTAAAAAAATTAAGTTAAATACTGTCCTGACAAAATTAAACACCGTGTATAACAAAAAAATAATTTTACAAACTTCACCATAACTTCTTGTATATAGTGGCAGTTGGCTCATTTTGATATCTTTAACGACTTAAGTGCAATCGAGCTTTCCCGTACTAATGACTCACCCTGTATATATATTAAAAAACTTGTTTTTGTATAAAACAAATTTCTAACGAAGTCCCATACATGGGCCCAAAAAAATTACAATTAGGCAATTGCCCTAGAATACGCGCTCTAGCTGATAAATACTTGACAGTAGACTATGTTGATTAAAAATGTTCTCCCTTAGTTATTGTTGGCTGTAATAAATAAAACAAACTACTCATATTGTAGACCAAATAGCTATTGTGAATCTTACAAATCTACCAAATCTTATTTAAATATTACACAAGGATGCAATCGACATGTTTAATGTCAGTACTAAATAGTTGCAATACTTTCATTTTTATAGCAGTAACATAGCCTACTTAAGCAACATCAGAACATTTAGAAGAAAAATGCGTGTCTAGTATCAAAGTTCAATTTTAGCCATAAACTAATTTACTAACGAATCTTTACTAAAAATCAATTACTTAATTTTAATATCACTTAACTATACACCTGTGGTGTTACCATTATTAAACAACTATAATTAACCATTAATAATGGAGTAAAAGGTTTCGAAGCGAAGATTTAATCAGATGTTATAGTACAAATATCAATTACTAAAGGAACTGCACATAAATTATTATTTTATTGCTCCCAATATACAGGGTGTTTCATTAATAATTGGAAATATTTTAACTGTAGAATCCTGGGTTCAAAATATTAATATTTAACCCAAATCACTTAGATAAAATGTGGCTCCTTACTCAGATATAGGGTGTTTTATTTAAAAATTTAAAAATGATTTTTCCCCATTACTTTAAAACTATTTGACGTATCCTTATCATATTTGGCAGGAAGTGTAGACACTGTAAACCATGCTAAATTATGTTAAATAAACGTTTCTGGCTAGTACCAGAGGCGTACGACAGGGGCAAGTGAGTGGTTGACCCTTCCCAAATTCTACGCCACTGGCGGAATTGCCATTTTAGTACAATTTTTTGATTCTCCAATACTTTCTATGTAAATAACATACTCTTCCTTCGTCACGATAACGTCATAATTTTTCGAGATATTTAAAGGTAAACATAAAGCTGAACAGTTATTTTGATTTTAATGTGTATTAATTATCTCGGCATTTTTTGTCGTAAGATTGCATTTATTATAGTACGAGCGGCGGTGACACTAAGTCTAGTGTGATAAAACTTTTCAATGTCATATATATCATTCGTTAGGTCACTGATGGGGAAACACAAAATGGCAGTGCTGCCACGTGTGGACCGAACGGCACTATAAAAAATTATTTAAAAAAAATAATTTTTTTTTCAATATTTAGTATCATAAAACTTCAGGATTCTAATTGTTCCTCGAGACAGGGGAGGGGTAGGGCATTAGGAAAAAACAGTGCTGCCACTCCCCGAGCGAACTCTTCTCAGCTGCAGCAGGGAGATAAGTGATCCCTCAGATCCTATTTTCTAGTATCACCGAACTTTATACAAATTCAAACGTTATCTGAAAGATCATCAATGTCTGTGTAAGAAAAACCACTGCTGCCTTTTCCAGAAAGTGAAGAAAATGACGGCAGCAGCATTTGAAAGTCGCGATTATCGCAACCGAATTTCGCGTGTTCATTCGGTTTTATCGGCATTAATCCGTTTTTTTTTTCGATTTGTACTAATGAAATACGCGTGACATTGTAAATTGCAATAAATTTTCTATTGCGTTGATTGTTTAAACAAATGAAATTGTATTTTTTATGTGATATTTTTCGAGTTTTCCTTATTTCTCTTGTTTTTTTTCATATTTTCCGAGCCTTAGATTCCAATTGAGAATGAATTAGTTCTATCTAAATTAGATTCTATCAATTATTCCAAGTTCATTGATTTTTGGGCCGCTTTTTTAGGTCTTTTCGCGTTTTTCACAGCACGTACGAATCCGTTTCGCAGTTTTATTGAAACATGCCATTTATTTATCAGGACAGGGATCGTTTGAACAAATTAGAAGTATTTAACTTGGAACATAAAGATTTTTGAGCTATTTTTAAGCAGAAATTGAGTCTGCGGCGTTGATTTATTTCACCAACTGTAAGAAAGTAAGCGTGTTAAAATAAGCAATTTTATATTAGTCTTTTTTGTAAAAACGAATTTAATTTCCTTCAAGATTCTTGCATAGAAATGTTGGTTTATAAAAAACACAAAGATTATGAAGAGTTTGCAACGGATTATTGTAGTAATCTGCCCATTTAGTAAATTTGGTAGTTAAAATTACAGGAGTAGGTAGTAATTAAAGCATCGAAGCAACTTATCGCTAGTTTTGGTCTTCCGAATCAAAACTTTCTGCGTCAAATTCTTCGTCATCTTCACTTTCTGGAAAAGGCAGCAGTGGTTTTTCTTACACAGAAATTGATGATCTTTCAGATAACGTTTGAATTTGTATAAAGTTCGATGATACTAGAAAATAGGATCTGAGGGATCACTTATCTCCCTGCTGCCGCTGAGAAGAGTTCGCTCGGGGAGTGACAGCACTGTTTTTTCTTAATGCCCTACCCCTCCCCTGTCTCGAGGAACAATCAGAATCCTGAAGTTTTATGATACTAGATATTAAAAAAAAAAATTTTTTTTTTATAATTTTTTATAGTTCCGTTCGGTCCACACTTGGCAGCACTGCCATTTTGTGTTTCCCCATCAATGACCTAACAAATGATATATATGACATTGAAAAGTTTTATCACACTAGACTTAGTGTCACCACCGCTCAGACTATTACAAAAATGAAACTAATCCGTATTAACAAAAAAACAAATGTTATTTATTGAAATTTATTGAAAGGAATACATAGATACATACATTGTTTTTATGTTGAATGCATCTATGTATTAGTTTCAAGAAATTTCAATAAATAACATTATGCTTTTTGTTAATACGGATTAAAGTTTCATTTGCGTAATAAATGCAATCTTATGACAAAAAATACCGACATAATTAATACACATTAAAATCAAAATAACTGTTCAGCTTTATGTTTAACTTTAAATATCTCGAAAAATAATGACGTTATCGTGACGAAGGAAGAGTATGTTATTTACATAGAAAGTATTGGAGAATCGAAAAATTGTGCTAAAATGGCAATTCCGCCAGTAGCGTAGAATTTGGGAAGGGTCAACCACTCACTTGCCCCTGTCGTACGCCTCTGGTACTAGCCAGAAACGTTTATTTAATATAATTTAGCATGGTTTACAGTGTCTACACTTCCTGCCAAATATGATAAGGATACGTCAAATAGTTTTAAAGTAATGGGGAAAAATCATTTTTAAATTTTTAAATAAAACACCCTATATCTGAGTAAGGAGCCACATTTTATCTAAGTGATTTGGGTTAAATATTAATATTTTGAGCCCAGGATTCTACAGTTAAAATATTTCCAATTATTAATGAAACACCCTGTATAAGTATCCTTAACCACCGTACATAAATACTCTATTAAGACTAAATATTTTAATTAATAATTTTCGTATTCACTTCTTACATATCCAAAATGATAAAAATGAATGGAAATCTGAACATTTTAAGTACTCGTATACACTAATAAAAAACATGTTCCACACCATGACTTGCCCACGAAATCGATCGATGCTACTAATTAGCTTAAGTAAGCGACACTGGTGAATGTAAAAAAGAAAATCGCTGGGTTGAGGAAAAGTCACTTCCCCATCTCTAAAGTGGAACTAATTCAGAATCGCAGGAAATTAATCAAAGACTGGATTATAGCGTTTATTTAAAAAATCCTAATATCTAATTAGGCAGTTGATTAAAAAATAAACAGAAGTGAATGTGACCAATTCAAGGAAAACAACATAATTCGTCTAAGCTTCTCCCAGAACAATGCTGAAAAATACAATCTCCAATTTAATTAGGAGTGATTTTCAGAAAAATAGTTTTTAGAAAACTGTTCCTTATAAAATATGTTGAGAATTTAATGATGATTAATTGAATTAAAACGGTGCACGTATAATTATTTTAAATAATATTTTAGTTGACTTTTTGTAATGAAAATGCATGTGTCAATGCAATTTTGTTTTACAATTAAAAAATGTCGAATTTTCTCATACAATTTTAAAATTTAAATATGTACCTACACTTTCCTATATTATTTCCCTGCAATATATTGTGTTGCATAACAATTACATTGCATTTCTAATTTATCCTTTCGGTTAACTGTTTCTACTTTTGAAATTCCGCGATACTTGCATCACACTTGCGTATAAAAAGAATGCTAGCACACATCATCGGTTTCGTTTTTTACTTCTGACAAAGTAAAATAAATTGATCTTCTATAGCAAAACCAACCGGTATCACAATTTATATTACTTTTGCTTGAAAGGGAACAGAAATTCGAAATTCTTTTTTATGTGTGGGAGCGATAAAGGAAAACTTAACTTTGTTGTATTTGTCGACAAAGATTTCTTAATGCTATTTCCGTCATCTTGAAAAAGGGATGCGTTTGATTTTTTTGCGGCAACTCAGTTCCAGTTAACGCCGTAGGATATTAAAATAGACTTTTTAAAGAATATGTATGCCCTAAAATTTATGTTCTATTACTTTACGGCGTGCGAGCGATATTAATCGAGATATCGAACTTGTAGAGCTTAAAAATACCTACAATTTGATCTATTAGAAATTGAAATACGACTAAATTTACGCTTTGTAGAGCGGGCCAATGTCGTCAAATCGGCTCGTAATTTTAATCTCATTTATCCTACTATTACATAAATGACATAGTAAATTTTATTGTATTATTAGAATCATCATATTTTATCAAGTAGGTGGTATATAACCTTGTATAATTGTATATTACTAAAATTTCGTAACTACTTTAATTTTTTGGAATAATAATTGTTGCTATTTGCAGTAAGATAAACTTTATCGGTTTTGTGTACACAAGTGAAACAAAATTTTCGCAGTTGTAGAAAGCTATTTTTGTAAATTGTAATTTTTAATGTTTTTGCATTTCAGAATACATAAAATAACGTTTCATATCTTACAAGAGTCACATATGAACTTGATGATCGGATTATAAGTATACGTAGTACTTTGAACATTTTTAATAGTAAAAACTCCTATTTTGGGGTATTGAGGAGTCCAGGAAAGTAGAACTTCACGTTACCGACCAAGATTTGTGCTTTTTCTGCTATTTTAAAAAAGGGGTACGAAAATGTAAAAATGTTAAAAACTACGATTTCCATACTGTGTACTTGATAAAATATAATAATTCAAATAATGTAATGAATTATATTGCATTTCACATGGTAGTGTACTATGTTTCTATATTCAGAACCGTTGAGTAAAATGATATTTTGTACCATAGAAACCATTACAGGATAGCAACTGCGATACGTGTTACGTTTGCTAATACCCAAGTGTGTTGTTGGTTTGCATCAGTTTTGACACAGACACAGAGGACCAGCAACACAGAAAAGACTGAAGAGCTTAAATCTTAACTCACACCAATTGAAACCGTAAGTTAAACCAAATTGCTAATAAAGTACTCGTAACAATAGATATTCAGGCCGCTGTATAAAAATCAGCACAAAAAGAAAATATTTAAAAATAAGAAAATAAGTTCTGAAACAATGAAACTCATAGAACAAAAGACAACTCTCACTAGAGTAGAAACATCAAGAAGAAGATACGAAAAGACCTAAGAAAGTATAACACACCTCAAATTAGGGTCCCGAGTGGTGTAGCTTGAACAAGCGTCCACGTTCGATCAACAGAGTTAAGCAACGCTGTCTCTGGTCAGAACTTGGATGGGAGTTCCACGGCTGCATCTCTCGGCGCCTCGTGGTACGGCTATCACGGAAAAAAGTTGGTCCCGGCGGTCATACAACATCATGACAGTCGTTAGTGGGGTTGGAAGTCCTCATAACTGCACAGCGACGCCTATAATTGGCCTAACGGCTGTTGGCTGAGTGCGAAATAAATAAATAAACAATAGAAGATAACAAAAACATAAGACTATTAAGAGCTAAACTAGCAAATGCATGCTTGAAGTGGAGTTGGGCTGGTCACGTTGCTCGTAAAACTGAAAATGACTGGCCAAATAGAATCGTACAATGGCGTCCAAGAATGACAAAGAGAAGCGTGAGTAGACCACAGAAACTAAAGGTTGATGATATTAGATGAGTTTCCTGAAAAACCTGGCATCGAACTACGCACAACAGAATAGTTTTGAAACTACTAGGGAAGACATACATACAGCAGATGAATGACAAATGGCTGAAAAAAAGAAGACTTTGTCGCTAAATAGAACAAGAAATTAAACACAAGCAAAGCAGCGCCAAAAAATCTCGACTCCATCGCGTTCCATATCTTTACAAATATTGCTTGTTCGCGGAAAAGTAATAGAGCACAAATTGTCGGACACAAAAAATTCTAACAAAAAAAAACTTCATATAGCGTTAGCTGGAAACGAATTATCGCAAAAAAATCAAATGCACCCTTTTTCAAGATAGCTCATAACAAATCTTGGTCGACAACTTGAAGTTAAGTTTTTCTGTACCCCTTCAACACCCAAAAAAAAATAATTTCAAATTTCTGTTCACTTTCAAGCAAAGGCCATTTTTTGTACATAGTAACTGAACTATTACTATAACATACTTTATGGGCGTATTCCCCCAACATCAACTTTAAAAATTATTCTTTGCAATGTTTTGGCAGACTATCTGAAGGACTTGTACGACTATATTTGTTTTACCTTACAACTGCTGGATACAGCTGCTACAACAGCTGCATACTTTAATTTTCTAACTTCTCCCAATGTGCTCTTGATCCTCCCGAACTTGAAACTAAACGTAACATGAAACGGGTCAATTCGTGCCACCTATATTTACGTATTTTTTACCTTTCATTATACACCAATTAGTGATAAGTCCCAGCAGTATGAATTAATTATTTACTAGTTACGTTGAATCACAGTATGAAGGAAAATCGCTGTGTGCGCAGTCACGGACTATAGAGTGTAACTCGCCGAGATTACATGAAAGAATGCGCTGATAGTGCGTGTTACTTCGGGGAATAATCGACAGCATAGTTGAATCCAGGCAGAGGCCTCCCAGGGGATTCGCGCCCAGACCCTCGAGGTAAAAAGATCGCATTAGTCTGCGCGAACGGGTGCGAATATAGCGTAGCACTTGGTCCGCTATCCAGTTAAGGTTAGAGCGAATCGACTTTTAGAAAGGGTTGTAGAGTGCTGTACGTGCAAGCCGCCGAAGCAGAGCACCGTTGACTCGGCCACCTCGGTGCAAGCTGTCCCATTGAATCAGCACCGAACCCAGACTGCAGCAAACCAGTCTGATATCGCAGGAAGCTACAATTGCTGTAGAAACCAGGTTAGTTACGCCTGTAATTGTACAACGAAACAAGAACGCTGTTTGCAATTAGCACAAATAATTGCGTAACGGCCGGCAAGGTGTTGCGGCTCTAGAAAGGGAAATCCCCGGCGAAGTCACATATTATATGCTGATCCGGCAGATCGCGGGCTTATTCATTGAAGTGTGATTAAGAAACGACAACTGCGGGTGCGGCTTATTGGTTTGAACTTAACGATTGCCCATTTCGCGTTGGTGAACTTTGCACTTTCACTATCAACTCAATATTAAGCATTTAATTAAGATATATTCTTAGGCGCCGTGCGCCATTGTTTCGTGTATCCGTTTACATGTATTTGCATCTTGTTTAGTCTCTTACAGATTATATGTATTCATTGTAAGCTGTTGGGTTTCTTATTACCATTGGTGTCTACATTTGTAAGTACAGCATTTCATGTGTCCACAGGCTGGTCTTAACAATATTGGCTTACCCATAGCCACTCTGGCGATGTAAAAAGAATCTCATAGCTCACCGACTGATTAAGTAGCTAACCCTGGGCATTTTAAGGTAATAATTCAGTAAGTGTAGGACGGTGTGAAGGGCCGCATTTCAAAGGGATCAATATTATACAATCCATTATATTACATTATCGAAGCGGGATAATTTGTAAAACGGTGAAGTCCAAGATTACAAAACATCTAGAGTCAATTTTTACATCGGCTTTTAAGTTTCTGCGAATTTACACGTGTTAAATACCCAAATTTAGTCGTTCACATAATATATAGCTGCAGTTAAATAATAAACCTGAATAACTACATGCATTTATCTAACTGGAAAATCACCTATCTCACATCAATACACAAAAAAATAGAAACAAAACAAAAGTAACCCATTTTAGAAGTATTCAACTGGAAAATCACCTATCTCACATCAGTACACATTAAAAATGTAATAAAAATGTCAAGTTAAAAAAAATCGTTGGAGCCGTTTTTGAACAAATCGAAAAAAACTGAAAAACCACAAGAGTAAACACCATACTTCCGGTTATGCGATTTCTTTAAAAGTTTGTTGTCTCATCTACATAGTACACAAAACTTATATATGAAGTTCCAACGTCACACCTCTTTTCATTTTTGAGATATTCTGTTCACAGACAGACACACATACAGACAGACCAATGAACAAAAACATGTTTTTGGGTTCAGGGGACTCTAAAACGTGAAGATCTGTTGAAAACTCAATTTCGAATTTTTGGGGTGAATTCAATACTTCCTTTATCGTAAAAGGAAGTAAAAAACCACTCGAAAATGCCAAGCCTAGGATTGCCAGACGAACTCCTAGACAGCATTTTAAATTTTGTTTTAGTTATCTGCCATCTTGTCCTTATTCGTTACGAGATAGGAGGGTGATTTTATTATTGTACTTGAAAAAATACACAAATGGACAAATTCACACATCGAAGATTTCCCACCATTTTGTCCACGCTCCTTAAGAGATAGGAGGTTGGTTCTTTAGACATCCCTATGCTACTTTTTCATGTTCTATCCGAATCTGAAAACGAAATTTGAAAATTCAACACACAGCGAACAAACAATCGTAGCGGAACCTGTAAACCAGTTGGCGTTCGTAGTCAATGGTGTGCGTGCAGTTCAGAAATTTCGTTAACATTAAATTTGATTAGTGTTCGTCGCTCAAAGAATGTAAGCAAACTTTCCTAAACGTCAAGCTGCAGTTTCTCAAAACAGCGTACATTCCATCATCTCATCACAGCATGAAGATCTCAAGCAACAAAGACGCTACGGATAGAGTTGCGAGTTTAGCCAGTGCCCAGCTGACAATACCTATTGTACACGAAGAATATCTCAACATTAAGGAATTCCTTCTCCTTGCATAAGAGACCAGTATGTAAGGGCAGGCAGTCTGGCGTTCCAGCATTACGTTTCCACTCCCTGCTTGAGTTACTTTAATCAAGACGAGGGCTCTGGTCAGGTCCCATAGCCTTAAACGCCAAATATATAAACAAACATCGCGTCTCGACAGTCAGACCGAGCTCCGTGGCATAGTGCGTAGCACGTCCACTTAGCATTCGGGAGGTCGTGGGTTCGATTCCTGCGGCCGCCTGCCTTGATTCAGGTTTTTAGGTGGTTTTCCTGAGTCAACAGAGTACCTTCTCTGAGGCGAATGCCGGGGCAGTATTTCTCCACCTTTCCTGACCTCTCTTCCAGTCTCCACCCCTCCTTTCTCTCACCCATCTTATAATTCCCGTTCTTGGCTGAAGAGGGACGGAAGGTCCCTATAGCAGCCCGCCCCCAGTTGGGGGAATTGAAATAACCCTGAACCTTTACCTTTTACCTTCGACAGTCAGTCTGCTCACTTGGAGTTTTCTGAGGGCTTTTGATCAGTTTCCATAGCTTGATTTTAAAATCAGATGTCGGCGTTCGTATGTATATAATTCGCTATTTGTATTTGTATTTTCTATGTATTAAAGTATGTTTGTATTTTGTGTTCTAAAATAAATAAAACGGAATGTTATCGTTCTCCACAATCGGTTATACCTTATTGAACCAATTTAATTTCAAATTGGTAGACCATCATAACATTATCTAAACAATTAACAAATTCAGATACCACTCAGTTTAACTGAGTTTGTGTACATCTAGTAAAGTAATAATTGCTATCAGAATAATAGGACAGAGAAGAAGTAAATGTAAAAATTAAAGGAATATCAAAGGAGAAGAAAGATGTGTATAAAAACAGAAGAATAGCCCAGAGAACCTCGAAATATACAAACAGTTGCGGAAATGAGGCAATAACAAGGGTAACAAACAAAACACGAGTACATATTAGAGATATTTTCCAAGTCAACTACAATACGATGTTGATCACTGGCCTTTCTTTTAAGCTCTTCATGAGTTGTGGATCCCACATCATCCTCAATTTGTTTGATATATTGAAGCGGTGGTTATCCTCTTGCATTTGGGCTTCTATTTTTCCTTCCAATATCGTTCTACGGAACAAAAAAATAAATTTGGAGAACAATTAAAAACCCTAGTACATAAATGTAGCAGGATTACCAATTAAGAAGTGAAAACCCTATTTAAGCTCGCCTACCGAAACGAACCATGGGACTTGAGAAACTATAACAACAGAAATGCGAAATAAGAGAAAGTCATCAAAGGTCTAAAAAACGCAAATCAGAATGTATAGATCGCATAAGCAACGAAATTCTCAGATACAGGATGATTGTATAAAAGAAGAAAGTTATAAACTTGTATATGATACATACTAAAACAAAGAAAAATACCAGGAGATTGGAAGAAGTGCACTATACAATCCCAATATCTAAAAAATGTAAGAAAAGGGTTTCATAAAACTTTAGGATAATACATCTTCTGTGCACAGTAACAAAGGGCTTCACAAAAATGTATCTTAGCGTCTGTATATCACTGCATGAAGAATAATAAGGTTTTAGACAGAGGCGTTCCTGCAATATTTGATACAATATTTGTAATGAAACAATAACTGATAAACGTAGAGATTAGAGCAAACCGGAAGACGACCTCCAAAGGCAGTTTACTACAGCAACAAAGAGTTAAACATGAAGGTATCGACGAATAAAATAAAGTCCATGGTACTAAGCAGAGAAACAAGAAGGTGCAAACTAGTCAACCTCAAACAGGTACTCTTAATGATTTGGGAACTGATAGTTTGATTTGATGGTTCAAATTTACTATTGCACGAAAGGTAACAACTAATTTTAAAAGCAAAAATTGTCCAGCTGCCTTAACAACATAATATAGAAGAAAAACCTCTAGACATACTAATGAAACTAACTATATACAAGTCGCTGAAGACTGATGGTCACCTATTCCAATGAAGTGCAAAAAAAAACAACAAATGTGGTAAGCCTAAGTAATACCGCAGAAAGGTGCGTATTAAGAGAGAAGAAGGAAGATTAGAAGAGACAGAAGACGAAGTGAAGATATAAGGAATCGATATAATAGCCAAGAAATCACGCGCCCAACACAAAGCAAAGGTGGAAGAACTCCCTGTAAACAGTATGATGAGTTTGTAAACTAACAGGCAAATTGCCTAAAGCTAAAAGGAGGAAGAACAAGGAAAAGTTCAGCATCATAATCTTCAATTTCATTGTATAAGCATTAAAGGCTTGTTCGGACTTCACGATATTAATCTAAAATATACGATGTGGTTTTAAAATATGTTTATAAATTAAAAACGCATCGAAAAGCCAAAGCCAAAAAGTGTCTGTAAACATCTACTTTTTGAAGTTTCTATATTAAGATGCGAGTTTTCATAACCCCAACACCTCCTAAAATTTATTTCACGTATTTCAGGACCACATTGTATATAAGAAACCAATTTAACAGTCATAATTATTAGGTTTTGTGTAAATATACTGCAATGCTTCTCACTATTCTGCCTCGGCGTATTTATATGCAATAATTTTTTTTTGTAGATAGTAAATGTTATTCTGATAAAAAAAAATATATAAACTTATACTGTTTTTCGACCCCTTAAAAAGTTACAGCATTTTTATAATAAATCAATAATGAACCCATTTATTATCGCCAACGTAGATTGTTTCAGTTAAATGGGGCGTCAGCCAATTATGGCAGATTGGTGAGAAACTGGTTCATCCATTACAACCAGCATTGGATTGGCCGTGGTGGACCTGTTCAATGGTCATCTCGCTCGCCAGATAGTACACCTTTGAATTTTCATATTTGGGGCTATTTGAAATCGGAAGTGTACACGTGTACAGACCACTGGTAGGCACCCGACACGAATTTTTAGAACGCATTAAAAATGCTTTTAATATGTTCAAGAATAACGTCGAAATGCTAAATTGTGTGCAAGAAGTCATCGCGCTGCCAGAAATGCATAGAAGTTGGTGGAGGTAATTTTGAACATTTAGTATAGTGTGTTTGTTTTTCCTTCAGATCACATTAGAACTATTACTTTTTGTACATTTTTGTTTGTTTTATTACATTAATAAATGTTTCAATTTCTTTTGTAACCTACTATAACTTGTTAAGGAGTCGAAAAAGGTATCGAAAATTTTTTGATCTGAATAAAATTTACTATCTAAACAAAAATTTTGCGGGAAAAAAACCAAGACACCCTGTATACATGGTTTCAGATATTCTACTTATCAACATACTTCATTTATGGAAAGTAATTATTGCATGTAGCACTAAAACCCTCGTTATTTCAATTGATGCCAGGAGAATCTCTCTTCGCTGAATACTGCTAAACATTTCATTCAGCCAAGCCAATATTTGAATTTCACCATCTTATTGGGCTGCACGCAGCGTATGGCAAATAAGTAACGAGTCAGATTACATACGTCTAAACTTAAGAAAACCATCACGTACTGCTTTCCTTCCTTTAGGCAAAATTCCATTATTACAGGCATTCGAACGCAGCCTGTCTCTCTTCAGCCAACACCACTCGTGACTACCAACAAGAGACAGATGCCAATATCTTGCAGCAAGCAAAATTTCGTTCCTACCTGACCTAAGCACTCCCAGGTAATCAACATTCCTGTCTCATGAAGTGAAGTTTGCCTTCAGAGATTTACAAATATTGACAAAAACTGGCATAATTAGATCAAATAATTACGAACGCGTCAAGTGTGAAGAATTTCAATAAAAATAAAACTGGATTTCATTAAGATAAGTTGCTTATTAAATTATTGTTCTAATAACAAAAGATACAATTACCGCCAGATTTCTATTGGATAAAAACAAATACATATTTTTACACTTTCTTCAGCTGTAGAATTTTTATCCAACAAATGACAAAGCGAAAGTTGCCAGAATGAAAGGTTCAATTTTCTCTTACGCAAGGATTTGTTATGGGCTCAGGAGTTAATTACCGAGTAAATTCTAAAGAGTCGGATTCAACCATGTGTCGTTGCTATCCTGGTGCTTGGTGTAATCAGATGGGCTTTATTAAATCTAAACGTTTCTCGTGGTTGTTTTAACAACGCACGAACCGAGATTGTAACTTTGATAGTTGCGCTAGATGTGTCTAGAATTTTTACAGTTTTTTAAAATTAAAAATGATACTTATAATTGCAAACCAACACGACTTTCCCAGCCAATCCTGCTCTCTAGGTCTAAATCCAATTAGTAGTCGTGAGTTTTTTACTTTTAAACAATTAATTATAAAGGAAGACTTTGCATAATGAGAGCTAACCTGAACATATTGCAGATGTTTTCATATTTTTTAAATTTTGCATAAAAATGCAACTGGTCATTACTTTAACACGAAAAAAACTTTTTTAAATTGTTACTTTGCTTTGTTATTTCATAACTTTTTAATTTTTTAGTTAATTTTTTTTCCTTCAAAATCTTCAAGATTAATTTTAAAGAGGCGGTGTTTTAATTTTGTTGCCTGTATGGTTTCGGCGCACAAGCTCTGCTTATGCTGAGACCACCACGCAACTGTTTTTCTTCTTTTTACTTTTTTCTTTGTGGACTTTTATAGTTTGTTTTGCTCCATTTATGTTCTTTTAGTTTCTAGTTGTTGTGTGTGTTGTTGCTGCTGCTGTATTATTTCTTTTTCTTAAATAAATATTATTATTATTATTATTATTAAGAGCTTTCACCGTGTGACTTTTCAGTGGCAATGGCTGAGTAAAACTACTTAGTGACGGACAGCTACTTTAATTGAAAATATTTTGACTGAGGAGACGCTTTAAAAAAAATGTACCTACAAAATTTACTCCATTTGTTGAGTTCTATAACCAGTTAAAATTAAGGCACTTGTTTCTATAACACCCTGTATATAAATATATTTCTCTGCCTCATTGCTGAGGATCGTGATCTCGTTGACTTTCTCATATATTATTCACGGTGTTGTTCCATTGTTGTCTCTAGACTGGGCCCTTCTCATTGCTGTTACCATAGAGGGTACTGTGGCCGATTTGATTTGATCAGGCCACTGTAACGGTGATATTCCTCTCGTCATATGTCCTACCTTTCCGACTACCATAAACTTCTCCATACTCTCGTATATACAGCGTGTTCTAGAAAATTCTCTACAAATGGGGAACTTTTTTATTATGAATTTCTCAACAAAAATATTCTTTACAAAAACTCCTGCATAAATTTGACTTCAATAATCAAGTAACACATTTCAAAAAGATATGCTGGTATAGAGGGAAAATTAAAATTACTGAAAAGTAAAGTCTTAACTCATTGTGCAATGTGCATGTGCCTCAATATAATCCAACTAGCCACATGGTCTCTCATTAAAAATTGGAACACAAAAGAAAACATCTTATATAGGTAAACTCTGTTCAGTGACTTGTCAAACCGTCAGTTTGAATACACATTTTTTTTCAGTTTGACATTGACTTAACTAAAATATGCCAATGAATTATCATTTAACGTGAATCTATTATGATGAGACCTTTTAAAGATATAGCCTACTAAATTTAGTATTGAATTGTATGTAATCTAAACATATATAAAGGAAAGTCACCACCCCGACTAATCAACGCAGAGCCGTAACCACTGACACTACGAAGTTGAGATTTGGGTGAAAGGTTCAATTTGTTACGTAAGGTAGTGCTAAGTAGGGATTTTTTGAAATTCTACCCCTAAGGGGTGAAAAGGGGTAAAATCCGTTTTTACGAATTCCTCAATATCTCTTACACCCGATGAGATATCGACTTGGTGTTTACTTGCAAAGATTTTCAATGCAAATGCCTAGAAACGTATTTCAGGATTTTGCCCTAATCTACCCCTAAAGATGCAAATATGGAATCGGGGTGAATTAAAGAACCCTTCGTATCTCCTATGTTTCTTGAGTTAGAACATTCTTTTTTGGCATATAAATGTATTTTTAAAATATATAGAAAGGGGTTTAAAGATTTTTTAAAATTTACCCCTAATGGGGTGAAAGGGGGTAAACTGTCACGAATTCCTCAATATCTCTTAGACCCGATAAGATATACTCTTGGTGTTTGCAATAACTAAAACCACATTTCAGGATTTTGCCCTAATAAACCCTTAAAGGTGCCAATCTGCATTCGGGGTGAATTATAAAACCTATTGTATCTCCTGTGTTTATTGAGTTGGAGCATTCTTTTTTGTCATATAGATGTGTTTTTCAAATCTTTAGAAAAAGGTTTTAGTTTTTTTTTTTAATTTCACCCCTAACGCGATAAAAAGGAAAAACTGAAAAGGGGTAGGGGTTAAAAAATTTTCCCCTCTGGGTTTATTTCAAGATACAATGGAATGAAAGAATTTTTAGAAATTTTACCTTTAAGGGGTGAAAAGGGGTAAACTGTGTTTTCACGAATTTCTCAATATCTCTTAGAATAAAATAGAAGAATTTCTGAAATTCCATCCCCACGTGGTGGAAATGGGTATCTTGCTATTATTTATGAATACAACATTTTTTATTTTATCTCATTGTTACACTATAACTATAGTTTTATCAATCTATACAATTACATACACATTTCCAGGGGGTACGTGCATAATAAAAAAGTTAAGGAGAACTTTTTTCTGAAAATATTGTTTTCTTTTTACCTACAATATTGTTTTGCAGCCTTTGTTAGTTTAGCGTATTGAGTGAGGAGGAGGGGGAGACCCCAGAATTCATTTAAGATTTAGAAGAAGAAACAAAAATTTGTAGTCCGTACGAAGAACGGGCATCTTGCTAGTACGTTATAAGGGAATAACATTTTCTCGAAATTGAATGTCAATATGTACAGAAGGCACATAATTAAACGTAAGAGCAAACTGGAAAGGATGTAAGTCATACTGAGGTAGAACATGTGTTATGTGGGCTAATATTGTGATCCGAAAATGTGTTTCGTTTGAACTGCCAAAATATGGCATTTATTAAAATAATATTTTTTTTTATATATTGGTTTATTAGCAATCAGAATTACAAATTCTATGAGCTAATGTGCTCACATAAGTACAATAATTACAGTACTATGACATTGTGAGGAACCTTCCAGTGAAGTGTCCTCTTCATCCATCGAATAGGTCTGCTGGCCAGCTTCTCTTCAAACGCCTGTCCTTTCGTTCTTCTAGTAGTGGATGTAGCAAAATGTTGTTATGACTTTCCAGTTTATCATGGTGACTGGCACTTCGTTCTTTAATGACATCTGTGACGTAGGGTTCTTTCAGATCATCATGTAGTGTCTGGTTGGAGACGTACCAAGGTGCATTTGTTATCATTCTTAAACATTTTGATTGACATCTCTGGATTATAGATATATTGGTTTTGCTTGCGCATCCCCAAAGTTCGGCTCCATAGAGCCATATGGGTTTGATTACAGTTTTATATAATAATAATTTGTTCTCAAGAGATAGATTTGATTTTCTCCCAACCAACCAATACATGTCTTTTGTTTTCAAGTCGATCTGCTTCCGCTTTTTGATTGTGTTCTTTCCAATTTAATTTACTGTCTAAGTGAAGGTCTAAGTACTTAGCTATATTGGACTGTGGTATGTCTACGCCATTAAGGTTGACTGGTAGACAGTGGTCTTTCCTCAGTGTAAAAGTGACCTGTACGGATTTGTTCTCGTTAATTTTGATTTTCCACTTTTCCAACTAGGCTTGCAGTACATCTAGATGGTTTTGTAGCTTTGTGGCAGCTGTTTGTGCATTTTGGTCCCTAGCAAGAATTACTGTATCGTCTGCGAACGTTACGATTGTGGTGTTGGTGGTTGTTGGTAGGTCAGATGTATATAGCACATACAAAAGTGGTCCAATTACGCTGCCTTGAGGCACTCCAGCTTTTATTTCACATAGTTTTGACACATTTTGATTCACTCTTGTTTTAAATGCACGGTCACTTAGATACTATTTAAGAATCTTGAAGTAGTGTATCGGTAAGTAGCGTTTGATTTTTAATTGTAAGCCTTCGTGCCAAACCTTGTCGAAGGTTTGGCTAACGTCTAGAAATGTCGCGGTGCAGAATTCTTTGTTTTCTAGTGCTTCATTAATGTCTTGAATGATTCTATGAGTCTGTTACACAGTTGAATGACAATTGATAATTAAGGAATCAAGTTGGTACATATATAAAACAATTTAAAATTATGTAACTAGGAGATAATTTTGAGTAAAAAATAATAATTAATTGACTTCTGGGGCACCATCAACAAAGTTTTGTGGTGGGTCTCAAATTCTGCAAAAAAGGTGATAATAATTAAATTGAACAGTACACATAATTATTACTTTCTTGTGTTGAGTGATATTGGTGTATCCTTGAGTTGATTTGAGTGCCCATGCTGGTAAATTTGGAGTTGTTTGGGGCACTATCCTAATTGGAACTTCAGTAAGGAGCTGGTAAAAATACTTAGCTCTAGAAGAGCGTATCTGGAGGCGATACGGGTTGGTTTGGAATACCGCGACAAGGTGATCCAGGTGGCTGTGTTGGCATTTACTATTGCCAAAAAATAGAAGGTTTGCCTTAATTACATGCTCAAGAAATAAAGAGATTACTTTCTTACCTGATTATGAAATATTGAGTTGGATTATGTTTATATCAATTTGTTTGTGGAGGTTTTTATAATAGCAAAGGCATATGAGTTACTTTGTGTTTATATTGAGATCGAATTTCTTTGGTTTGTTTGGCATTTGACCTAATAGTAATTAACAAAGTTGTCATAAGGCCAATTTTTGTAGGGACCTAACCTGTGAGAAAGAGTTTTTCATGTTCCCAGAGCTATTCATCCTAATACTGAATTGACGATTGAATTTATAGGCATAATATCTGGTTAATTAATTAAACAGTAAATAGGATTCAAATACCAAGATTTTTAGGTAGCTATTACAATTATGCAAGGATTAAAATGTTATTATTTAATATCTCTTGGGCATAAAAAATTAATTTATATCTCATTATTACAAATCAATGTATTATCATTAACCTCGTTTCACCTTGCGGTGTAGAGGCAGGTGCTGTATGTGCTGGCATCTGGCGGTGCAATGCTCAACTTGCCCCGGATTCGGGATACAAAGTTGGAGCGCGCCTTTTGTGCTTGCACAGCAACCATTGTGGGAAGTGTGTGTCATGTTGATGTGTTGACCTTGTTACTCTATCTCTTAGGTCTGTGGATCTGAGTAGAGCGCAGTTAATTTGATGCCCAACTGTGAATGGTCTCACCGAGCCTGATTCCAACAGCCAAGGCTGCGGAAAAATTCCGGCCCCCGCGGGATTCGAACCGAGGACTTGCTTACTAGCAAGCCTAGCGCTACCCGGCTTCTTCTTATTACAAATCAATACTAATTAATAATAGTGGCCCATTATTTTTACAATATATTGATAATAGAACATGTAATTGCCAAAGGTTTTCAGCTTTACATGAAATTTTCAGTTTTATATAACTTTGTGTTTATAAAATATTAGAAACCTGTGAGTAATCAGTAAGCAATTAGGGCTAATTTAATAATATTTACAAAAAAGTGACCGAATTATTATTTTGATTTCATTTAGATTGTGATGACATTAAAAAAAATAAATGGCTTACAAAAAACTTAATACCCAGCTAAGAAAATAGAAAAAATCTGTAGTGTAGTGGCATATGAATCGACAATATCTAAACACCATTTTGATGGTGCTTTAAAATATTAAATTATTCATATTCCACGATTGTAATAGTAATAATGATGGGACAGCAGTACCTACAAGTAATATGAGTATGCGTAGCGAAGTCCCAAAAAAACCGAACGAAATCCATATTTACACAAGTCTAACATACAAGACTTTTTGCACGATCACAACAAACAGAATAATTCACATTTTGAAATAATTAATCGCTCCAACACGATATGAATTGTTGACATATTGAAATAGTTATTTTCATGACAAGCCTCGAAAGTAGCAAATATCGTGCGAGTGTTGATTAGACAAACGAGGGCGTAGCGAAGCGAAGCCCGAGTGGATCTAAAACACCAGCACAGATATTTGCACTTTCGGGCGAGTTATGAACACTATTTTTTAGACGACCACTCAAAGTAAATTCTATTTTTAAGGATTGTTTTTATTTCGTTTGCAAAATTGATCGTTATATTATTATTGGTACAATTATAAAAAATTAGAGCTTGTTGGAAGCAGAGCAACGAATAAAGCAAAAGCGTCTGTATTACTCGTATTTGAATCACGGTCTGCTTAGTTGTGTGACAAACGTCAAAGTGACGTTTGTCACACAATTAAGCAGGCCGTGATGTGAATAACTTTGTGCCGTTACGATATGACTAGCACGATATAATATCGTGCTAGTGTATGAAATTGTCAACTTTCTGTAGTAGGCTTCTATCGCGATAATGTTACTTTCATACGTGGTCGTCTAAAAAATATTTTTTGACATAGTACAATATCAAACTAGTGATTACCGAAGGTGCTTATCATGAAATGTCTTTATGCGTTCGATACGCATTGGATGGGGTTCTTTACTTCTTTATTCGTTCGACACCGTCACCATGTCCTCGATACGACTGTTTTTGTTAAACTTTCATACGCGCAAACTATTGACATTGATTAAGATGTATAAAGCGTCAACTTTAAAGGTGAGAGTGCAAAAACACATTTATTGCAATTAAGGTGTTTATTTGTTTTCAGGAGCAGCTTAGTGAAATTTGAGAACATGAATATGAAGAACTTCTCAAGAACCAATGAAACACTTGAATGCAAATGAATTTAGTAGTTCAATTCAGTAGGTCCCGAGTGATGTAGCTTGAACAAGCATCCACGTTTGATCAGCAGAGTTAAGCAACGCTCTCTCTGGTCAGAACTTGGATGGGACTTCCACGGCTGCTTTTCCCGGCACCTCGTGGTACGGCTATCACGGAAAAAAGTTGGTCCCGGCGGTCATAACAACATCATGACAGTCGTTAGTGGGGTTGGAAGTCCCCATAACTGCACAGCGACGCCTATAATTGGCCTAACGGCTGTTGGCTGAGTACGAAATAAATAAATAAACATATCGTCCTCTTCAGCACCAGTTATTGCAATTTCTTCTCCAACTATGTTTACGGAAACAAAGTAGTAAATCTAGTACTCTGTATGTAACTGTAACGGGTGTTCAAAAAATCTTTACGCCCTGAGCAGCTATGGAAATTCAAACGTATGAATAATATGCTGGTGGCACTGTAAGTCTATGTCAAATTCGAGGTTATCAGGTTAGGTTTTGCGTCAGTTTTGACACAGACTGACGGAAAACCTAACCTGCTAACCTCAAATTTGACATAGACTTACAGTGCCACTAGCATATTATTTATACGTTTGAATTTCCATAGCCGCCCAGGACATAAAGACTTTTTGAATACCAGTTAATTTTATTAATTATGCCCGTGCCTCGGTAAGTACGTTAAGCCGTCGGTTCCGGTTGTCATTTCAACGACAGTCATTAGGTTACGGCGAGGCGCTAGCACAACCTGATAACTCTGCCGCCATGCTTCATACCCCAAACCACACAATATCATTGTTTTACAGCACATTATAGTCGTATTTATTATACTACCATGGTATAGAATAATGGATTTGTGAAAATTGTACTTCTTACATAGAGTGAACCATTTTCCACCATATTTAGTTTGAAATGATTAAAATAAAAATAAAATTAAGCTATATATTTGGTTATTTAAAAATAACATCTAATCGTATAATAATTAACATTACTTCTTCCAGCCTAACAAGATATTTCAAAAATTGTTCTCGTATGTTGGTGATTTGTACATACGAATAGTTTTCCTTTTGCTGAGTTATCTACTACTATCTCCTCATTGGAGGCATAATAATCATACGCTCAAACACCGACAAGAAGAACAGCCACTACGTGTTGTGGAAAGTGTTAAATAATCCCAAACACCGAAATCAGATAATTTGTCGCTTTGTGGTCGTTCTTATTAACCACGTCGAGTTGTAGGCAATGGGGAAAATGGTCACAACGCATTCGGGGAGATTTACAACTCTCAGAAACTGCATAGTATCTTTTTGGACCGACATTTGGACTTTTTAGTGTTGCAAGAACGTTTGCAACGGCATATAATGCTTCTTATTTTTTACTAGACTTTCAGATGCAGTTTGGCTGACTTTTATTTTATTTTTTATATCCGTTGATATAACTTAGTAAATAATTAAGTTCAAATATAAGTAATGTTATCTAATTTTAAATTATTCCTATCAACTCTGCTAATTGCTAAAAGTAGTGTTGCTTCATGAGCGCTCTAAACCGTCCAGAATGCGTTATGGCCATTTTCTCATTGCATGCAACGCGTCGTGGTCAATAAGAACGACCACAAGGCGAAAAAACGAATTTCAGTGTTTGGCGTCCGCAACTCGTGATGCCTGTCTATTATTTTTTTTTTGTTTACTTTGCATTTTCTATGTTTGGGTGCCACATATAAATGTATTCCTCGTGCCTTTCTGCCTGCTCATAGATCATAGCCTAAATCTCTTTTGGCTATATTTCAGCCGTTCTCTTTCTTCTAAACAGTGGGGGTCCATTCTACTAGCTTTTTTTGGCATCGTTGGTAATTTATTCTTTAATTTATTGACGAAAAATGCAGGAATACTCTTTAGAATTTCATTTTGCATAGTTTTAGATGTACAGTCCAGGAATTAAAAATCCGGGCACTTAAAATGATTCAGTGTATATCTTACTTTACTTTACTTATCACGTTACCTGGTGAAATTAGTCAAAGTCAAAATAATTACTCGTATATGACAGCATGCCTCATTGTTTAACCGTCAATTGCTAAACTAGAAACACAAAGCCCAATTTACATTACCCAAAAATTGCAAAAATCCTCTATAAGACTCGCCCGGATTTTTAATTCCGCGACTGTACATACATTTCAAAACCATTTCATTATTTAAATGCTCTTTTAAGATTGTACCCAATTCTGAAGAAAAATCTATTAACTACTGAAAATTCCAGGATTTTGAGAATCTCTTATCGTGTTCTGTTATTCCTAATTCCTGCCAGCCACAACATTTTATGCAATTAATTATTCTCTTTAATATATACGTATTTTTAGCTACCTGTTTATTATGTTTGATTATATTTTGTCTATGAACTGAAATTAATGGAACTGCGATATTTATAGAGCCTAGTAAATAAAATTCCGTACAACAATTCATATAACATGCAGAAATTTCATGTTTTTTACACTCTGATTTAAACCATTTCTTTACAATAAAACCGAACACATAAAAAACAAAACAACGTCGGATACACAAATCCATTAGTTTTTCTGGTAAATGTCCACAAAAAGATGTCTTGCTGGTTAAGATTTAATACCTGCGTAGGCTGTCCGAGTTTTTTTATTTTAAACCTTTCAGCTAACGGTAGGCTTTTAAAATTAATGTTGAGAATATTAGTTACGCTAATCACCAGCATTTTTTTAATAAAACTGCATATATATATATATACCCTCCAACTGCAATTGATGATTCAAACACGATCACGCCAAGAATGCATTAATTAATCTTGTAAGATTTGCACTTCATTCAAAGATTGTACAGCATTTCCAATGAGTTGTGATATCGGCGCCCGACCGCTTTTACCCTCGATTACCAATACATTTTCGGGAGCGCAATGTTTGTAAATATTATAATAAGCCCGCGAGTTTGCTGTGGTTTCGGTTTCGACATCGTGATCCTTTGCGTCACGTTGCCACTGCTATATCGCCGATTCTATAGCGATAGAATTTGGTCCGTAGTTCCCATACAAGTTTGGAGCTGGATTTTGAAACGCCTACAGATTGTTGTGCTTGGGTCGTTCGATATTTATTTCTTTTTTACTTAAACCGTCATCTGAGGTCGTCACCCCTAAATATTTATATTCCATGCAAACTTTGATGTCCTGTCCATTTATTCTTAATTTTTTGAAGTTGCCGTTGGGCGCTCTCTTTTCTCTTTTCTTCATCAGTCGATATCACATGTTCAGTCCCATTCCACTGCATTCGTTTCACCATTATGTAAGGAATTCATTTAGACATATTTTAAAGAAAAGTGGAGATACGCTTTTCTTAGTTATTTTATTGGTTTTCTTGTTTGAGACCATTTACTGCCAACCCTTACTTGTATTTTCACGTTTCTGTACAAGTCTTGACCTGTTTATTGTTTACAATTTTTAGATAGTCGGTTTAAGGACGAATACACTGCCAGTGCAAGACCGACCTGCAATAAAGCCACTGTGCTCTTCTTCTGTTGCGAAAGCTTTTCCTGTTCCTGCTTTAATACAATGTGGGTGTGATACTTTTACTATTTACCTTCCTTATCTATTAATGATAAATACGATACCTTTCATTCAGAAGATCGTTCTTCTCTACGTCGTTGCCTATTACTTGTTTATTACATATGATTTATAATATTTATGTTGTTATGTTGTTCTGGTGCATGTTTTAAGAGCTCTACTAGAATGCTTCTTGGACTGTGGGGATATTTCATTCTTAATTGTTTTAAATTATTTGATTTCTGATATTATTATTTCTTGAATTTTTCCTCCCTGAAATTTTTGGCCGGTCTTCAGATAGCGCTTCTTTGCAATGTTCTATCCATTCATTCATCCGAATCATTTGCATACTTTATTTTTTTTTTTTTTTACTTTCTGGCATCTCTTTTCTCGAGCAATACTTGTTTGTCCTGTTAAGAACCTCTCTTTGCCCCTCCATTTATTTTCGATCTTCAGGATATTCGGATATTCTTCTGCCAAGTCTTCTACTTCATCATTCCACTAGACTTGTGTCCTAAACTTTTCATTTTTTATTTGTCTAATAGCTTCAACTGCTGCTTGGTGTATGACTGTTTTAGATTTGCATACATATTTTCGGCAGTCTTCTGAAATGTAACTTTATTTGCCATATCTATGCTGAATTTTTTTTGCATAGCGATTATGAAAGTCGTCTTTTTTTAATGAAAAATTGTATTGAAAGTAGGTATCACTTTTTTAGCATAAAATCGTGAAAAAATTACACTTTTTTTAACTATTTTGTTGAAATGTCAATTTGACAGTTGTACATTCCGAAGTCCTTGTCGACTAAATTTCGAGTTACAAGAGGTCACTATGCAAAAACACTACGTGTACAACACGTTTTGGAAGTCCCTTTTTTCATTCATTTGCTTGGCCCTCGTTAATCAAACTGCAAATTAATGAAAAACGAATGACTTTTAAAACTAGATAGTTGTACAAATTACTAAACCCTAATTCTTTAGTTTAAATGTTATGTAAAGGACAATGTAGTATCAGTATTTTTTGCTTTATCTCAATCCAAAATAAACTAATTCTGCCAGAATCACGACCAGTCACTCCTGTATATCCTATTATGTTTTTCAAGCTCTTACTTTTTGTTACAAAATTATTACATCCCGAAGAGAAAAAAAATCGGATTTCTATCTTTTTTCTCTATTAGGTTTAGTAGAATTTGCCACTAAAGTATTAGCAGCACCGTTTAGAATTACTTTGTACTTTAACACGCCTCGGTTTATAGCTCAGCGGTAGGGTTACTTCAATGGCGTCGGTTTCGGAAGAGGAGGGTGGGCGTTACCCTCAGCTAGACACTGGATTTGATTGGAACAAAGTTTATTATATTTACACTACTAACTAACATACAGATAAACTTATAACTAGGTAACATATATGTACAGAAAAAAAAATGGCGGATTGGCATCCGCCGTTGGAAGCTGGTGTGGTCCTTCGGAGGCGGTGCCGGCGGCTAAAGTGGCTCTGTGTCCAAATCCACGAAGACGGCAGGCTCTCTGTCCTGCGAAGGCGATTGGCTCTAAGTCCAGCGGAGGCGATTGGCTCTAAGTCCAACGAAGGCGATTGGCTCTAAGTCCAACGAATGCGGTTGGCTCTGAGTCCAGTAGATGCGGCAGACAGCTAAGTCCAGTGGATGCGGCAGACTCTATGTCCAGTAGATGCGGTAGACAGCTAAGTCCAATGGATGCGGCAGGCTCTATGTCCAGTAGATGCGGTAGACAGCTAAGTCCAGTGGATGCGGCAGGCAGCTAAGTCCAACGAAGGTGATAGGCTCTGGAGAGGGCTGGGGCTGGTAGATCCTTGGAAGGCTGGAGCTGCTAGCTGGTCCTGGAAGGCTGGATGCTGTTGGCTGACTCTCCTGGGTTGAGTGATTTCCTACTGCCAGCGTCCGACTATTTAAAGGGGCCAGTCCTTTGTCAAACGCGATCTCGCAGCTCATTGGTCAAAGTAGAAGGGATGTTTTTGCCCGTTTTTGATGTATTTCGGATTATCGCGTTTAAATGAGCGGCGTGATCAATTATCGACTTGATTTGGGTCGCAATCAATAGTCGTTGAAATGTTGATTCTAACGACACCCAATTTGCTAGGATTTGGTAAAGATTAATTGAAATTGGAATTTTTCAATTCCGTGTTCGGCGTAAAACTTACTTAAGCATTACTCTTATTGCGTATGTTAAGAAGTTATTTTTGCTTCGATTTGGTTGCGCGCTAATTTTATATGAATTTTGATACTATTCACGCCTTCCTGGGATGCTTCCTTCCGCTAATTATAATTTAATTTGTAATTTTACACCCTTGCCCGCTGTACTCGGTCGTGGCCCTGATTTCTTCATTACAAAATGCTTTTCCGCTGGGCCGCTGTGTACTCTGAATTTCGGCCGCTCCGCCCGCATGCATTCGCTGGCTGATGGAAAAATTCGTTTTTCTCGACCTACCTGGGTGCTAGAGATTTGGGCAGGTATCCTTATGTGGGGGTTCTGATTGGGCGCACTCTGATTTAAGAGCGTTTTAGTAATTGAACTTGGATTATTAATTTGGTAGCGCGTTCGGAGTTTGTTCTCAGCGGCGCCGTTTTTTGTCGGCTTCCGGATTTATTGGGATGTTTTATGTGCTTGCAATTTTTTTGTTTTGGGGTCTGGCGAGCCGTTGGCCCTTTATTGTCTTTGTGCAGAGGTTTGCACTTGAGAATTGGTGCTCCTTTGAGCTGGCATGCCGCGATTTATTGTTTTATTTTTGTAACGGTTTTCTTTTAAATTCTTGTAGGATCGGGGCGATTTGCTGGTGAACAGATGTTTTTGTAATTTGTTCGCTGCCTACTTGGCGATGAAAAATTACTTCGTTTTCTGTTAACCGGTTCATATTAACTTTAAGTGTGCAACAAATTGAAATAATAATTGCATATTGTTTTGAACTGACTTAAGCTTTTAAAATTTCCTTAATATTTGTTTAATCTACATAAAACAGAAAAAATATATAGTATTTTGTTATGTTACAATCGCAGAGCATAAATAACTAATAATTAAAATCTGTCATGGTGCTCGGCTGCTGTACATATTAATGACATGCTGAACGTCGCCATTGTTCGTAATTTTTGAATTTCCATATAATAAAGCGAATTGAGGGCTTCCTAATTCATGTTTGTTAAAAAGTGGCAATTAATAATTTGACAGAAAGATCACAGGTATTCTAAAACTCGCCATAATGGTATTATGCTAATTTTGCTGTATTTTTTCGGCTAACGTTTGATATTAGATATTAGAAAACCCTTGACATTAATTAATGGCAGCTTCCTATCTTATTCACTCTCTAAGTACTAAATCTAGTTGATTATGTAGATATCAATACTCTTAAATGGGAAGAAATCGTCTCGTATTTAGAGAAAACTGCTGTAAATGATGTTTTAAATGGACTAAAACTAAAAATGTCTTAATTGTTTCTACAGTGGAACGAATCTCAAAAATTGTATATGCCATACAAAACATTAAATTACGTGTAGTTAGTGCTCTGAGATCCTTCTGGGTATCTGATATTTAAAGCACAATGACTTTCGTAATAGTAATTATGATTACTATAAAATTATTTTTATACACACATCTTTGTTTCCGTTAACTCAAGAAAATAATTACTTGACTCCGATAGTAACTCGTTATTGAGTTAAATGTAAATATATCGATTCTGAAGGGGGGGAACTATTTAATAGTAAACACGAAAAATCGTAACACGTTCTTGATAGAAACTTGGAACAAATCTAAAACTCTGTAAAGCATTACCATAAGTTTTTAATGAATGATGTAGAAAAAAGTTGGTGCCTAAAGTATTTAGGAAAATTCTTTTTAGACTGGAAAACTAGCTTGTTTTGAAAAAGACAGAAAAAATTAAATGCGAGATTAATCTAAATAATGCTCTACTGTGGAACCATCTGCATTTTATAAATTAATTTAAAAAATTAACTCTAGTTAAATGTCATTTTAATTAAATGGTAAGGGGAAAATCCTTATTTAAATTTATTGTTGATTTTAACTTACAGTTAATTAAGATATTAAATAACTAACATTCTTTAGAATCATATTAAAGAAATTACATGCTGCTGCTATATTCACGTTTTTGCCATTGATCGATTTTTGAATTTCTCCATTTTTTTTACACCGTCTAGTTCATAAAGTCTCCAGCTTATACGGCTTTTACTATTAATATTACACTGAATAAAGTATGCTTATTCTTAAACGGCATTATGAAAGCCATACTTTCACATTATAGGTTTCTTGATATCGTTAAATTGGTTTGAAGGGTGATGTTAAACTCTTGCATTTGAAATGCAACACCCTATATATTTTAATATTGTTTGGTAGATTTTTAAATTAGTTTTCTAATGATACCATATAAGTACACTTTTGATGCATAGATTAACGAATTTTATTTATAACACTTAAGATCTAGTAACCATGATTAAATACAAATATGAACTAATATGATATCTACCATTGTAGATCTATATCAGATAAAGCAAATTTGATGTAACTTGGCATGTCTATGCCATTGTACTTCTCTATTAGATGACCTATAAAAAAGTTGGTATAAGGTTCAGAAGGGGTAGTTTATGCAACGGTGGTGAGATATTTTTTATCCGATCTTTTTACGATTAACATTTTAGTCGATTCTAGTTAGTTACTAAAAAAGGTTACACTTTTCTACATAATCAGATAATTTTGTTTGGAATCACTACGAGCAATAGTGTTCGAGAAACTTTTTGGTTTACTTTGATGAGTAATATAACTCGTTGGCGTTTGTTTAGCTTTTTATTTAGTAAAACACAAGTATCCCCACCCTTGCATAAGCTACCAATTCTCTTCCTTACACCAACCTTTTTTAAGACCATCTAATACAGTATACAAACAGAGCCGAGCCGTGCCTGGGGTGCAAAGCGTGCACAGCACCCGGGCGGCAAACTATTTGGGGCGGCAAAATGAAAAATGAAAGAAATTTAAGATAGGTATGCTTGTGCCTTGCGGCATTAGAAAATGCAACATTTTTTATCAAGTTATAGTCTTGTGTCTGGCTTTTTTTCGTATAAAGGTAACTTGATACAGAGAAACGGTTGCATTTTTAAGGCGGCAAGCATACAATAATAATTTATTACTTATAATTTATTTTTATTATAAACACGTCGCGTCGGTGCCGTTTGCTATTGTACACGGTGATTATACCGACACACGAGTTATCGCTCTGTCGCTATGGTGCAGCGTCATGAAACACGAAACTATATAGATCAGCGAAATCAGCTAGACTAAGCGGCCCTCTTTAGACACAAAAATAATGAGTAAATTGTGTATTTGTGCTTTGTTGCAACATGCTTCATGCTCATGCATGCCGCCGGCATATACGATAACAAACTTAAAAAGGGCAATTGGGGGTTAGTTTAGTTTGCGATTGAATGCTAGTAAGATTGTACTGAACTAAGCAGAAATAAAAAGACTAAACGTTTCAAGCAAGAGCTAAATAATATAGTGCTTTTTAAAGTTGAAAGTTTTAAAACGTAAGTATTTTTCATTATTTTAAACATTTGAACTTTTCTGCTTATTTTTCTGTTTCGCTATCCTTAGAATTTATTTGTGCTTAATTCAGATGGCCGATGGCAGAAAGAGACTTTCCGGCTTTCAGTATCGAAAAAGAAAGTCCGAAAAAGACGAAATTAAAAAAGGACTGGCTGGCTCCTTAAAAAAATTTTTTGTTTCCACGGCGGCTGCAGCCGAACAACCATCAACAAGCCTGCAAGTGGAGGAACAGCTTGATTCGAACAAGGACACGCATATGGAAAATCCAGAAATAGGGCAAGAAAATAATAAATCCGAGGCGGATGCACAGGACGCACCGGATTCACCACCACCAACCGAGGTTGCTGCTGAGGACGCTGGGATGGAAATATTGAAAGATCCTGCTCTTTGGCCGCAAGTTTTAACAGATAACATTAAAATGTCTATTCTTGAATTGGGGCCATTACAATTGAAAAATATTGCATTTCCATTAGACGATTCAAACAGATCTTTTTCAACTACTTATTATGACAAAAAATTAAGCAATAATGAAAAAGTTCCTAGAACATGGTTAGTTTATTCTAAGTCAAATAATTCTGTATTTTGTTTTTGTTGCAAATTATTTAAAGTTACTGATAATGTTTTTAACGATGATAAAGGTTATACTGACTGGCGACACTTATCTCAAAATTTAGACAGGCACGAAAAAAGTAAGGGGCATTTTGAGAGTGTTAAGAAATGGGTCGAGCTAAAAAAATCGATTGAAAAAGGGACAACTGTTGACTCAGTCAACCAAAATTTAATTAAGTTGGAAAAAAAACGATGGACGTCAATTATTGAAAGAATCATTTGTGTCATACAGTATTTAGCTGGACAAAATGCAGCTTTTAGAGGAAGTAATCAAAAACTTTTCGAAAAAGGCAATGGTAATTTTTTGAAGCTAATTGAATCAATTGCAAAATTCGATAATATAATGGCGGAACATATTGGCAGAATTCAAAAAGATACCAATAATATGCCACATTATTTAGGTGATAAAATCCAAAATGAATTAATTTGTCTAATAGGTGAAAAAGTCAAGCAAAATATAATCGAAACTGTGTAAATATTATTCAATTATATTAGATTGTACACCTGATGTGAGTCACGAAGAACAAATAACTGTAGTTGTCAGGTTCGTTTTCATTAATGATATTTCAAAGGGTATAGAAATTAGAGAGCATTTTTTAGGGTTCTGCCCAGTTACAGATACAACTGGTGAAGGACTAACGGCCTTTTTATTGAATTATTTAAAAGAATTAAATATTGATATTAAGGATATGCGAGGGCAGGGATATGACAACGGTGCCAACATGAAAGGCAAACATAATGGGCTGCAAAAAAGATTCCTTGATATAAATCCTAGAGCCTTTTTTGTCCCTTGTGCAGCTCATAGTCTTAATTTAGTTGTCAATGATGCTGCGAAAAGTTCGCTTGAAGTAACAAATTTCTTTGCTATTATTCAAGAAATATATGTTTTTTTTCAGCCTCCACCTACCGTTGGCATATTCTCCTGAAAGAACTTCCTACCATAACTGTAAAACCTTTATCTGATACACGGTGGGAGAGTAGAATCGATGCCATTAAAACCCTTAGATTTAATTTAGAAAAAATTTATGATGCTCTCTTTTCCCTTTATAATGATACATCAAGAGACAATGACACAAAAAACCTTGCAAAGTCACTAATTAATAAAATAAAATCATATAAATTTGTGTGTTCTCTAGTAATTTGGTACAATATTTTATCAAAAATAAACACTGTAAGCAAAATCATACAAAAATCTAATATTATTTTACCAGAAACTGTAAAAATGTTGACAGAAATTCAAATTTTTTTCATTGAAATACGATCTGAAGGTAGTTTTACAGCTATGCTTAATGAGGCAAAAAAAATTGCTGAAGATATAGACTGCGAAAGTGTTTTTCCAGCTGTAGGCTTGGTTAGACCGAGAAAAGCAAAGGTTTTTTTTATTATGAACATAGAGATGAATCAATCGAATCACCAGAGTTGAATTTCAAAGTCAATTTTTATTTTTATATTCTTGATATAGTAATATCAAAATTAAATGACAGATTTGAACAGTTAAACGAGTGCAACTCCTATTTTGGCTTTTTAAATAATTTAGGCTCTTTATCTATAGATAAAGAAGAATTAATGAAATGTTGTATGGATTTACAAATTAAATTAACCGATTCATCTACAAAACAAATGGATGTTAATGCAATTGATTTGTGCAATGAAATTGAAATATTGTCCATTTATAATAAAAGCAATACGACTTCGGCCACGGAAACTTTAGAATACCTTGTGGCTAATGATTTAATTAGCACTTTCCCGAATTTATCTGTAGCCCTACGAATTTTTTTAACGATGCCTGTCACTGTGGCTCATGGTGAGAGATCGTTTTCAAAATTAAAAATAATTAAAAACTATTTGAGATCTACTATGAGCCAGAACAGACTTACAAATTTGGCTGTAATAAGCATCGAGGAAGAGATCTGCCAGGCGTTAGATATGACGGATTTAATACGAGAATTTGCACTTAAAAAAGCAAGAAAAGTCGCTTTTGATATTTAAATTTAGAATTTATGTAGTTTTTAGTTCATGTTTATAACTTCTAAGTTACTAATAATAAATAATTTAAGCAATACTTTGTTTTATAACTATTAAAGCATTATGTTAGTTGTTTTAAATATTTAATTTTTTAATTTATACAAATAATAAAGTTTATAATAACCTTTATATTTTTTAATTTTTTAAAACAAGTTACAGTTATCAAGGCAACGCAGAATTTTAAAATTAACACTATTTACGTCTAAGGAGCTATACGCTATAGGGGCGGCAAACTATATCTTGCACCCGGGCGGCAGATACCCTTGGCTCGGCCCTGTATACAAAATCGTAGAGATATGCGAAGTTTCACCAAATTTGCTTTATTTGATATAGCTATCTAATTAGTTCATATTTCTAGTTAATCATGGTCGCTAGATCTTAAGTGTTATAGATAAAATTCGTTAATCAGGTAATTTAAAAATTACCAAAATACAAAAATATACAGGGTGTTGCATTTAAACTACAAAAGTTGAACATCGCCCTTCAAAACTGAACGATATTGAGAAACCTGCAATGTGAAGGTATATCTTTCATAAAACAGTTCAAGAACATACCATGTGTTCAAAAAGAAATTACATAACGGTTGACCATAGAAAATAAAACTAATGTCGGCAGCAAGCTTTAGAGATAGCAATTTTTAGAATTTTCAATTACATTATCAGCGTATAATATATACTTACAATAACAACAACAGAGATGACAGTGAATGAATTCTAAAGCTTACTGTTGATATTTTTTAATGTTCCATGGTCAACCTTATGCAATTTCTTTTTGAACACACCGTATATATACTTTATTGGGTCTAATATTAATAAAAAACGCTATAAGCTGCAGCTTTTTTATGAATTGAACGGTATACATATTGTGCTGTAAGCTACACAGATGAAATAGTGATCAAATAAATTAACCACGCTTTATTTCTCTGCTAGGAATCTTTAGATCTCTAGAATCATGAACATTATACGACCCAACTGGAAATTGCTATTTCATATTTGCATTGCTAGTGAGAAAAGTGTATTATTCGCTCCCGCGGAGATAGTTTAATACTCGAGTATCAGCGAGAACAGTAATAATTCAAGGCAGGTACTGACATTTTACTCCAGAATTATATATATGATTTTTTTTTACACTTTTAGATATTATCATAAGACTATCACTTGTATTCAGCTGCATTTAAACATATATAAATATAAAAAGTAGGATGCTAGTTGGTTTGTTATTAATCACTATCCCTCCCATCTCTAGTGGTAACGGAAACCAATGTAGTATATTCCCTGTCGCTGTCATTGCAAACCAACGTCTATTTTCACTAACAGAAAATCCCCAACAAGGGACAGAACATCACTTTCGGATCAAGGTGTCAAAAAATTGTTATCAGGCATTATTTACACTTGATTGAATGCAAAAACTGCAATGTTCAACATGGAGTATAAATTTATGAAAAAAGTTTTTTTATATATTTTCTATAAATATGTACTATAAATGTTAATATTTCTCTTATTACCCTTGTCAGTCATAGTAAAACAACAAAAATCTGTAAAGGGCTTTATTCGGAATTTCCCTCGCAAATGAAAGTTTCAGAACTAAAAAAAATTAATTTAAATGCGTTCGGTGGGATTAGAACTCACGCCCCAGGCGCGAGTCAGAGGCCTCACCCGCAGCACCGCGATCGAATTTATATCACATTCACTTCTGGCTGCGTTATGAAGAACGCTATACATTCCTGTCCCATTTACAATGTTTACCCTGCATTTTTGGGCCGCATTTTCATCAACGGTAAAACCTGACTTATATGCAAATTATTACTAATACCTATTCCTTAGCTAAAGTAAAAATAAAAATGTTTTAAGGTGCTCACTCTGTATATTGCAAAGGCTCCACGTTGGGGCGTCTATAAATTTGCAATGACCTACCCATTTTGTTTGTTATTATTTCGGTACAACATTAATAAGTTAAGTTAGGGAAAATCACCACACAATTCTCAGGTTAATTTTTATACTGTGCTCACTTTGCCTGTCAGTAATTTAAGGCTAGTTAAAATGAAATGTATTAGCTGATGTTCAGAATGAAATGGTTGAAGGCCCCTTTCTTACTATTTTATTGAACTGCAATATTATTTAAGCTAGCTCTCGGCAAACACAAAACTGCTTATCTCAGGTTGGGTTCAGAATTTTACTATATTTACAAATTAGTAGTTCATTCGAGTTTATTCGTCCTTGAGTAGCTCATATACGCGGTTCTGGTAGATAAAATTTACAATCTGTCAGATGACACAAAAACCTCGCCAGTGCAACAGCAATTACTTGAATGTTTTAAAAAAAAAAAGTTAAGTTAACAAGGAAACGTCAGGTAATTTGATGCGATTGTCGCTTGGCAACAAAACCTCTACTTCATTGTTACAGGAATGACGTAGATAGGACGCCATCCATTCACTTGTTTCTGCTGCTTGGAAATCCGCCAATTTTTCACAAAGCTTGAAGACGCTATGCAATTTTTGGATTATTACGGCGTAGCTGGACCCTTGGATATGCTATAGGCTTGTTCAGCAAGGTTCAATCTCGTATTTTAATAAGTTTCCCGAACTTTGACCCTCGATTTATAGCTAATTCCTACCTCGTAAAGATTTTCACACTTGGCACGAGATGATCGGAGGGTGACGCCGTTGATTTTTTCTGCTGGAAACGCTGCCCTGGCTGCAGCTCTCACTCAGAATGCTCCTGCAGAGTGCAGACCCCGCTGATGTAATGCCGTGCAGACCTCTGGCTTCAGCTGCTTAATTGTGCCGGAATCGAAGTTCTCAAATTTCAGTTGTCGGCGGCCGATACGCTCGGAGATGAGATTGAAAAAATGTATACTTTTATCGTGGAGGAAACTGCCGCAAACACTTCCACAGCTCATTACCCAGCTGTGGAATAAGTTTCCCGAACGCTAACGCTCAATTTATACCTAATTCCTGCCTCGTTAAAAATTTAAACTTTTCTCGCGATGGTCGCAGATGACGCTGCTGAAATTTCTCTGCTTGAAACGTTCCCCTGGCTGCAAAGTTCACTCAGGATGCTCCGGCAGGCCCCCCTGATGTGATACAGGGCAGATCTCTGGCTTCATATGCTTAATTGTGCCGGAATCGAAGTTCTAAAATGTCAGTTGTCGGCTGCCGATCTTCAGTCGCAGATAAGATTGGAATTTTTTTTATTTTATCGTGGCGGAAAATGCCACACACACTTCCACAGCTGGGTAATGATGCGTATAATAAAATGCGACACTTTTAAAACTGGGAAACACTTTTATTCATGCAAAAACATTAATTTTAAGGGAGTACAATTTCGCCCAAAACTGTCTTAATTTATATTTTCAATTGTTCTCTTTTTTTATTTTACAAAAACGCATGTTGCTATGTTACCGCGATAATTTTTGTTAATTAGACATTACTTTTGATAACAAAATACACAAATGGAGTAAAGTTTGATTACATAAATTTTAACTTAACATTTTCTTAAATTTAATAAAAATTGTCCTTTGCTTATAACTTTCATTATTCCTTCTGTGGAAACTGAGTTCAAATTTACGCATGTTGATCGCTTTCTTTCTTTTCCGTTGCCTAATTTCGGGATTGCTCTTTGCAATTTTCTATTATCCTTTATTCCGATCTCATTTACCTTTCAGATTGCTTGCCACTCACTGACCTATACTTTTGTTAAAAATTACGCTCATTTCGTCTGCACATAACAAACCTTTTGTGTCAATTAATTTTGTTTGGCCCGGCGTTAAATATGCACAAACCTATTTTATTTAATTATATTACTTTATTCAAACTCTCTGAAATATGCTTTACTTATGGGTGCCTTTATCCGTGTAATTACTACTCGCATCTCATTACCAATGCATTTAATACTTTTATTATTATTCTAAATTGCAATTTCATAAAATATCTTAACTCTGTGCTTTATCGACTTGGTTAAATATCTTGCACTGCAAACAGAGCCAAATTGTAGGCTTAAAACCATCTCAATATATTTGACCGAAAATATGATTCGGTTTTAAGCCCGTTAGACATCTAATTCGCATACAAAATATCGGCTTTCTTTAACAAATAATTTTTGAGCTATGCAGCCAATAGGCAGATGGCCAAACACACAGACAGACAGACAGACAGGCAGATGAACAGACAGACGGAATTTAGAAAACATGTTTTTCGTCATGGGAACCATGACTATAGCGCTGTAGCTATAACCCCAACAGACAGACAGATGGAATTGACAAAACATGTTTTTTGTAATCTAGGCACCCTGAAACATGAAGATCTGAAAATATTTCAGAAGGTGGTTACAATACTGCCTTTGCCTGAAGGGAATATGCAAGTACAATAATGCACTATAATATTCAAGCACGTGTATGTTAAATATTCTACTAGAATAATTATTATCAATTTGTATTAAGTTTAATAGAGATTTGGGTAGTTAGGTTTCACATACCTGGTGTTAACTCTCAAAGTCGAACGTAGGCAATCAACATTGTGCGTTTGGTTTTTTGTCATTTTTTCATTATTTTTATAGATCAGTAAATGTAATTATTATTAGAATCATTTGATGTGCAATCATTTTATCTTTATATTGGCACCTGTACGTTGAATTTACGAGTAGTAATCAACAAATACTTTCAATACTATGTTACATTCCTATCTTCGATGTTGAGAATATACACCCGGAATTTTTATGATTTTTCCACATATTACACCTTTTTTGCTTGTGCATCAGTTGTTTCTAGGTTTGAATTTGAAATCTTCTGTTAAGAAATCTGTAAAGGCTCTACTCGGAACTACACTCGCTAACGGACGTTTTGAAACTAAAAGCTACTGAAAATATCAAATTAAAAAAAAAATCACTCTGTTTATGTTGGGTCCTAAATGCGCTTATTCTCGTCAAGGGTAACAGTATAAGCTATGTGCAAAATATTATTTTTATTTAACTAAGAGTTCTTCCGTTATAGCAAAAATAGACGGAATTTTTGACCGAAAGTATATTCGGTTTCGAGCCAGATACACTATCATTCGCATGCAAAATATCATATTCCTCCAACAAATCGTTTTTGAGCTATACCGTCAACATACAAACAGACACACAGACAGGCGGACAGGCAGACAAACGGGCAGACAAAATTGAGAAAGCATGATTTTCGTCATCGAATGACCGTGAAGATCTGAAGAAATCCCGAAAGGTGTTTTTTTCACGATTACAATGTGTTCTTCGTATTCTAGAGTCTAGACGAAGAAAGTAAAAAACTGTAAAAAATACTGGACGCGAGTGAAATAAACAAAGTAGTTATAAAGAGAGCGAAGCAACTGTATGAAAATAGAACCAGCTCTAACAAAATGGGAACGACTGTGCGTGACAAACTTCTGGTAAATAGAGCATTAAGGTGTTGCATATCTCCGACGCTATTTGAAATACACTTAGTCCAGGCTTATTAGAAAAAAAATAGGAGAAAGCTAAAAAAAAATAATGTAGTTCTGAGTTTTGGCAGAAATGTTCCTTAGTACCCTAGGAGCGACCCCTTAAAAGTCTCCATCTCTGGGGTGCCGGCGTCGTAGTTTTTTTTACAGCAAGCGGAAGAAGAAACGCACGTACTTTAGAGATTAATAAAATATGATATTTCTCTTTCATTTTTCGTTTAAATGTACAATTCGGTCAAATAATATTATTGCATCTTCACCATTTGAAATACATAAACGCATGCGTTATTGGGGTAAGTGTATTATTTCATGATGTGCGACAATTTACCCATAATTGTGAGTATAATAAAATAGATCATATTATAGCTATGTAATTGACCATGTCTTAAGACATGGCGCTCTACGTGCTTAATTTTTTAGCATCAGTAATCAGAAACGCTCACCGATACCATAGAGACTAAAAAGGTAAACTACGGCGAATGCAAAAACATATTGCTATGATCTTTCTGTGGCCATATAAATTAATTTTATTAACTTATGACGTTCCCTGCTACGTTGAAGTGTTCAAGCTGCTAAGGAACACACTTTCACAGATTTACAGCAACTCCTTCCATTATGTCCACCATAGTCGAAGATGATGACACTCCCATTATCAGATACGTGCCAAATAACAACACGTTTATTATTGCACATCTTTAATGGGAATATATTCCATTGCTTATGCTCCTGTATACTTTACTTTTTAGAGTATGGCAAAATGCGTGTACATTTCTTAATTATCGGAAATACACAATTTTAAATCATAAAATTCTTAGCACCTAGTCTAGTTATTTAGTCTTAGTTACTGTAAAATTTAGATATTCTTATTCACTTCTGTAGACTAAAACTCCATTTGCCAGAGCTGCACTCTTTTCCATGTCTGTTACTAACTTATTCATCGAATTTCAACCTCAACACACCCGTTCCTTAATTGCCCTGTACTTTATTAATGATTTTTTTTCTTTTAGGTCATACGGCTTCGTTGAACCACATACCACGTTATGAGAATGAACGGAAAATAAAGTGGGTCATCGTCACTTTCCAATGAAAGGAAATTGTGTAATGTTAGTCCCATTCTGCATTTAGGTTTTTAATGTTAGCTTTTTTTAATAATTATAAGCCAACTAATATCACGTTAATGAAAATTTATTTTTATTAAGGTAGCAAATCTCAATAAGGGTAGATATCACCATCTTTTACTGCAGTTATCCATTTAATATTAGTTACAGAAGCATAGAACGATTGCAATATATTGCTCCAACAACTATGGTATTAGCTACAACGAAGACAACGAGGAATACTTCGAAGTATGGTCGAAATAGACAGTAAAATTAAAAAAAAAATTTATTCTCATGTAACAGCAATAAAGCGACATTAAGCAATTAATTCCTTAGCCCAACTGGCGTCAGGTATGATTACTCATAAAAAAAACTAAATGGCTTCACAATTTCGCTAATGCATTAATTGAACCCATCATACGTTGTCCTTGTGACAAACAACAAAATTTCCTACACAGTAACACTATTTTTAGATTTAAATTTAGCTTGAAAAAGTAAACCTACGTTTCTTGTTCCTACGATTTTCCATGGTTGCGATTTTAAATTCCTATTCTTTTGAGTCGTTTGACAAACCTCAAATAACTGTTTGAAGTACAGGCCTTGTGGAACGCCGTTTAGCAACTGCATTCGACTGCATTTCTCCTTACGTGATGCATTGTGAAACGGCATCGCACGTACCAGAATTTTTACAGCGCAGCACGTAGCTGCCGCTATATTTGTCATCTGTAAAAAAGAACGCTAAATTATCTTGTGCATCGCACCTTTACATTCAAGGTTCGGCTCAATTAACATGTTGTCTGAATGCGACTGGAGCTATTTTTAAAGCATGAGGAAGAAACACGTAATAATGCTCATGTTCTACATACAAAGCGTTGATTTTGAAACCCGATTAATTGTGTCAGGGCAACTACCAAACCCGTGTTGTGTTTTGCATAGAACTGAATCTAAATTCGGCTTGGCAAAACATTGAAATGATCAGTAATATTATGGAATTCATTTATTCCCGTAATGTCTAATCTATGTAAATACGCGTGTTATTCAAAATTGTGGGTATGATATGTATCACAAGATGTTGCTTTTTGTTTAATTTGTATAAATAGAAGTACATAGCTATAATCGTCTCCTTAAAAACGCTTAGCTCAAAATAGTTTTTTACGAGGAAATCTTGCAATTTAAAAAATGTCAACAATGATTGGGAAATGACTATTTATAGCTGCATTATCGTTAATGTTGTTAATCGTGAATATGTGTAGGTTACGCTATATTATTCTTTTTCCTCCAACAGAACTATGAAGTATTAAGTATGAATAATAAATAATATGAATAACAAATGGTATTCATGGCCTAAGCTAAGTGATGTTGGCCGTAAAAAATATGAAATCGAAAATAACTGTTGAGTTTAGAACATATGTTTGTCTAAACTTTTTGACTCTAAATGAGTTAACCAATTGATTCCGCAAATATTTTTGGCTCGTTTTGGGACATATACATAATATGCCCTGTTGCAAAATCCTTCGATTTTTTTAATTTTTGGGCATGGTTTTTAACAAGTACAATATGTAATGAGTAATATGACGTTTGCATAACAATTGTTTAAAAATGTCAATTAACCATTTGCTTATTGAATAAATGATTTGAAGAAATAATTACTTTTTCATTTTCAAATGTGAAATGGGGCTTTTTATAACCCTCATTGGAACGTTGAATTAGCATGAGTACAGATAAAACTCGTTTACAGTTAACTCAGTTCGTCACTAGGGAGCGTCAACATCTGTTAAAAACAGGAAGCTGACCTACACTTGTAGTATTCCCGGGCTGAAACTGACATCAAACAATATGCACATGGAAAACCAATTTCCACACATCAGTAAACATAGATCTATTTTCCTTTTAAATACAAAATCAAAAAAATCTGAATCAAACTCCAGAATAAATAACCATTTTTAAACACATGAATGCAGTGGCTCGTAACTACACGCATTTAGAAGTCAGAATAACTGAATCGGCAATACATTTACATTTAAATATTACTAAAAATATATCAAAATAACTGTCTTTACTACACAAACACTACACTGCATGCAAATCCGCCGTCGCGATTTGATGCATAGAAATTCGGCTTTGTGATTCGCGTACGTATTTGCTTGTCTATCAATCGCATTCCTTTATGGTAGAGAAATCTTCCCACCTGAGGCGAACGCTTATGGTTCAAACTGCAATTATTTCCTGTATCAGGTTACTTTAAGCTCGTGGCTGAGAACTAATGTGCAGCACTCGAACTGGACGGCGCGATGCATGGAAATTTTTTAACAAATACGGCCGGGAAGTACCTAGGTGCTGGCTATGTCGCTTCTCTGGCGGAACGAAACTCTTTGGGGGCTTTGCAATTGCGTCTTTACTCCCTACACAGTTAAAATGGGGTTTTATTGAAGTGCCAACACTAGCTTGTGGCACACAAACATTTATGCGGTAAATTTTATTTACTGCGCGGTTTCAGCCGCTTTGATTTAGATCGCTGTATGACGATTTGACAATGTGGACCACAGGGGACGTCCGCCTTTAGGCTTGGCGTGCCCGTGACTCGTACTTAATTCAGTTTTCCTGCGACCGCCGTTGATCCATATCAAACGCTGCACACACAAAGTCAAACAATCCATGTACGGAACACGGTCTTACTCGCACTTTTCGTTATGATAAAATACAGTAAACCCAATTAACAATGAAAAAGCATAATCACAAAATGACAATCATCATCATCATCTAACCATTCTATATTCTTCGAATATATGCCTTCCTCACACACTTCCTCCACTACTTCTTTTAGAATTTGGTATTTATCTGTTAGAAGGTCTCCATTGTTGTTTGTTAGTTTTATTATTTTTTGTTATCACCTATTTGATTCCAGATTATCATCGTACCCTTGTACTGTTCTATTATATGGTGCACTAGTTACATTTTGCCATTTTTCTGGCTGTTGTAGTTATGTAAATATTAAAATAAACAATCTAGGCAAAGAAGGTCAGATTTCTGTTTCAAATATTATACAAATATTGGTTCTTCGATAAATTTGTATATTTTTTTATAATGGCTTTTATAGAAAAGAAAATAAACGTGGTGTACGTCAATTTTCATATTTGAACAGTGCGGTACTGCAGTTTTACTCCATTTTCCTTCTTTTTCTCCGTATTAAGCGCTTTGAAGTGTGCAATACCATTTACATAATTGGGTAAGTTAGTTGGTACTTATTTGTTTGTTAGAATAGTATATGATATGATTTATTTAAAAAAAAATACAGGATTACTATTGGCTCTTCGAATGTTGTCTTTATTTCACCAAAAACATTCTATAGCGGAGAAACATCAGTTTGTGGATATGAGTGAACCAACTGAACAAATATAGTGAATTCCTTAATAAAGTATTTATTTATTCAAAAAGTGTAAACAACGTACGTATAACCTAAGTTAAGATAACACACAAAAGTAGTTTACGTAACAAGTCCGGAAAGAGCATCTGTACAGGACGCGTAGGCACATTTCCTACAAGTCCTGAAAGGGTGTTTCCGGATGTGTTACGTAGAACATTTTTCCTGGGAAGTTTTTGCATTCTGCAAGAAATTTAGCTTTTTAATTTGACATTTCTCACTGTTAGCCAACCATAGCATGATTAAAGTGGAGAAAATGATCACTTTCCTTTCGAATCATCACTACCATAGCAACATACGCTTACGCATATTCATGAAAAAACAGCCCCTTATAATCCGAACGGGCTGCGCCCGTAGAGAAAAACAGTTACGTCATTTGAATTTAAGAATTTGTTATTAAAGATTTGCGATTTAGAATACCATAAAACATTGTACAATGCTCGACCGTTACCAGAACTTTACGTACTCGCACGGATAATAAGCTCGTTAAAACTCGCTCGTTCAATCTTCAATACCATGCTTGCACGTAAAGTTCTAAATAACGTTCTTGCAATGTAAATTGCATATTTGCGAACAGCCGCACAAAATAAACGTAAACACGTAAACAGGCAGTCAATCACAAAATCCGACAAACATTAAATGAGAATTCCAGGACACATACTTTACAGTTCTGTAGAGTGTAGAGATATGAAACACATCTAAAATGTAATAATGTTTTCCTACTTACGTACTTTCTCTTCTCCTATTCTACCTTAGGGTATTGGAAAATTGAGCCAACGTTTGTAATTCTATCTGTCTCTCTCTAGAGCTTCTATTTGATTTATGGTTCTTTCTCTTGCCGTGGCTGCGTCTTAGAATTATCTTCTCATGTGGTTGGGGATTATTCTCTTGCTCGTCTCCCAAAAATATTTTTAGGGTTACTTTCGCCTTTTATTCGGGCCAAGTCGCCATACCATTGCAGTTGTTGTAATTCCACGTCTTCCATTAAGGGTTGTAGGTTGAGTTCGCCTCTTATGCTGTTATTCACACTTTGTCAAAAGCAGCCTTGAAAGCTAGGAATGCCATGTATAGTTCTTTATTCCCATCTATTATTTCTTCAATTATAGTTTGTTACGTGCTAAAAGCATTTTGGCACTATTTATTTAATTTGCACTCAGCCAACAGCCGTTAGGCCAATTACAGGCGTCGCTGTGCAGTTATGAGGACTTCCAACCCCACTAACGACTGCCATGATGTTGTATGACCGCCGGGACCAACTTTTTTCCGTGATAGCCGTACCACGAGGCGCCGGGAGATGCAGCCGTGGAACTCCCATCCAAGTTCTGACCAGAGACAGCGTTGCTTAACTCTGCTGATCGAACGTGGATGCTTGTTCAAGCTACACCACTCGGGACTATACTAGTAGCTTACGTTGTATAATTAGAGAATAAAAGATCAAGTGGGATTAATGCGATAAAAGCTCATAAAAATTAATATCAGATTGGCAATGGTCGTTACTAAAGGGGGAAAATAAACAACGGTTTTTGTTTTTGGAAAAAAAGGTGACAGCATTTGAACGTGCAAGAAGTTTCGTGGGTTATTTGGTGATAATCTCACCATTTCAAATGGTTTGGTTATAGTAGGGAATATTACTGGCCAACCGTCCTGGTAGGAGATTTTAGAAACGAGAATCACTTTTCCGACGAATATAGATTCGAGCTTAGAAGCGATTTAGAAAAACCACGAATTAACGTTTGCATAGTTATTGCCTGTTAACAGGGTACGTATAGTTATTTTGGCGTCTGCCTCATTTTATCTTGAAATTCGAATTATAGCAACTAGTATTGGGCGGGAAAATCTACAGAAAGTTTAGTCTGCTGAGAGTCATTAGACAGTTTTGGGGCCTACTTGCCGCATGTGACAGCTGACGATTTGGAGCTGTCAAGCTGACATTTAATATGAGTCATTGGAGGCATTAAACGTCTACAAGTGTAACCACGAACAGAAAGTGATTTCTGATGATATTTTGCATATAAAAACGCTGTGTAAACATTAAACATATTAGTGGTTTAAGTTAAGTGGGGTACCCCGTTCAAATAGTAGAGACTAATTGAATAATGATCAACGTTTGAGTAACAATAAAGCTAGTTAAAGGTATTACTCTCTTTCATTTTAATTTCAATCATTGAGTTCGATAATTGTTTCATTAGATATAAAGTGAAGTTACAAATTTCTTGACCTATATCAATGTACCTGAGTATAACTTGTTGGCGCTCCCTTTAAACATCTTAATCAAAGAATTCGCGACGTCTTCACTGGTGCTAGAGACGGGCCGCCTCAAGTACACTTTTATGGTGATCAATTGTTGAGTTAAAAATATAGAACGCCGACCTAAAGGTAAATAAAAAGCTAACAAGTTCTCACAGCGTATATGTGGTCTTGTGTCTTCGTGAACGAAATCCATCTGTTTTTCCTGGAGTTTGTGTTCATGTGCTCATGTCTCATTCGCCTTTCTATTATTCCGGTATACATTTTTAATGCCATAGGGGACAGACATGTTGCTCAACAGTGATCTCAGGAAGTGGTGTCTCCCTTTTTGTATATAGAAACTATAATGTTTCTCTCCCATTTAACAGGTGTCTGTTATATACTCCACGTCTGTTTCAATATCGTTTTCATTAATTTTATTATTACCAGTTCTTCCTACTTAAGCATTGCAGAAGCTATATTATCTTTTTAAACGAATTTTCGGTTTTGTGTTTTTCTCGAAGCTTCCCTTATGTATTGTTCTGACATTTCTTCATTCGCATCGTTGTCTCCTCATTCAGGTATTAGGGCGTCTTCTTCTCTATGGTGTCTTTCTTTTGTTATTTTAAATTTGAACGTATACTGTTTTTTATATGCTTCCAGCTGTTGTAATTTGTAGTTCCCTCGTTGGTTTTTACTGCTTCTTATTCTTTGGGCTTTCTCTTCAGTATTCTAACGACATTCCAAATTGTTTTTAGTTTTACTATATAATTTTCTTGCCGAATTCTTCGTAAATATTCATTTTCGCTTTTTTACTGCATCCTCAGTTTCGTTTTGTTATGTCAGTTCTCCTGTTTTGTTCAATTTTATTTCTTATCTAAGTACTTTAAGATTTCCTTTAATTTGTACTTCAACATTTTTGTTCCACCATTTAGTTCTATTTTGTTCTGAATTTTGCTGCTTAGAGATATTCTACTTTCTGTTCCAAGACCATCGGATTTCTGGATGTGCTTCTTCTTCTAGTATACTTATGTTTTCTGTTAGTATGGCTTCATGTTCACATGGCAGTGGGATTCTCAAGTGCTTCTAGTTTAATTCTGCTGTGTTTCTTGTTCTGTTCCTTGGTTGACTTTTGAATAGTTTTTGTATTCGCTATTACTAATCTATGCTGCATGTTTAATTTCGCACTTCTAATTACCTTTACACTGCAGTTCTGTAGACATATTGAAATACATCAAAAGTTTAATAATATATATTTTTTATTGTGCCTACACTGAATCGTACAATTACAAAGTTTGACTGTATTATTTAAAATATATATTTTGCTGATTAACTATAAAATATTCATTACGCACGGTGTTCAAGATGAGATTATGTATATAAGGATAACTGAAAAAAAGTTGCAAACTGTTGTGCTAAGTTATGTATAACTATTTTAGAGTTATACTAGCAAACCGAAAATTATTTATTGATGTAATTAAGTTAATAAAAAAATAATTAATGATGCTAAGGCTATGCAGTAATAAATTACAAAACATGAGGAAAATTATACAAACAATTACATTCTCCTAAGTAATCTACTTTCAGACGTACAATAGAAATAGACACAGGCCCACATGCAGATCGTCTTGTTATGTGTTGCGTCATACACACGTCGGATGGAAGCGAAAAACGAACCTCCGATAACAAGCTTGTTTATTTCACACAGTAGTATAAAGATTAAAATTCCATTTGGACATATCAATTTTATAAAAATCAAATGCCAGGTTGTTATTCAAGCGACTAAGCAAACAACTGAAGTTCATCGCCAATTTTATTGAAATTACAAGAATATTTATTGGGTTTTTAGTAGATATTATTCCCAGGAAGATACCTTATATGCAGTAAAAATATAAGAAATGTCCATTAAGAAACGAAAAAATAATATAGATCCAGCTATTCCCAACGTTTATTCGTTTTACTTCGAACAAGGACGACCGTGTTTTTGGAGGAGAAGATAAATCACAAGTTGTTGAATACTGCCATTAAAATGTTTTTCAAGTACCCGTTTACACACCGAGGACAATTCCGTTTCAATACCTGAATACCTGCCATAAACGCCTACCTGGCAACGGTGGACACTGGACAATGAGTAAATTTTCGTAGAAATGGTCCAGGACACGCATCTAGTCACACTTCTGTGTTTATTTGTGCGAAAAATGTCACTTGATATCATAGTTCAAGATCTGGAAATAATATTAGGATCTAAATAAACACAGCTGAAGAAAACTTATCTTTTGAATATACCTTTAAATATGTAACATATAACAAAAACCTAAAATAACTAGTATAGATCTCGTTCACTTTGTGAATTTTGTGTCTTATAAAATATTAAAGAGTTGATGGGGGAAAATACCCATAGATCTTGATTATGCTCAATCCAAAACATCTACTTTACATTTAATTTCATAGTTGCAATACTAGGTTATGTACTTAAAAATAAAATGGAAAGTGCTTCCTCCTTACCCTATAATTTAAAACGAAAGTTAAAGTTGCTGTCGTTACACAATTCTCCTCTGTCATATGAATAATGCTTCGTTTTTCAAAATTTTGAAGGATGCTTCTATAAATGCAAATACAAAAAAAGTACGTATAAACATCATTTTACAATGAATTTTGCAATTTAAACATTTTCCAACTAAGTTCAAAACCGTGAAGCTTTTTTCTGCTTGGTTTGAAGCTTTTATAACGAAATAAATAAAAGCTTGAAATGAAACATTATCATTTTACAGTTACAAGCCAAATGATTACCCATTTTACATACAGCGCAACCTTTTATCATAGAATCTCAACAAGACAAACGCGACGGTTCAAACATTAACGCGCACACTCCATAAATAGTAGTAATTTAACATAATCACTAGAGTCATTTATAATTTTCAGCTATCTTTCCTTCAAATACCACACCTGAGTGGCCATAATGTATTATTTATACCAGCGTTTCCTGTTTTCTTTCGCCTTTCGAAGCAATATCTAACTCCAGAGAGAGCATCTAGCGGGACCGTATGTAATTCCAGAGGTTAAGCACAACGTTAAAGATTTTTATTGTCCGTTTTACTTTGAAATGTTTACAGTAAATGAACGGTTATTGAACTTCATTGCTTGCTGTAATGGACTGTAACGGTGACCTCGAGTCTGCAACTAAGGTATTCTGGTTTAGTTCTTTGCAACCAATGGAAACCACTTAGCTCCTGATGCATATGTAAAATTGCCTTGATGGCACATATTGGATATTGCTGATATAAATTTTATTGAATCTGTGTCTAGTGATTTTGCCTAGCAATTAAGTACAATTACTGTACCACTGGCCGATACAATACTTACCAATAAAGGAAGTGAAATACAGTCGCGAGTTCTCAGATTTTAAATGCCTGCATTCAAAAGGAAAGTGAAAACTGGAATAGCAGGCGAAGGAGGGATAGATAAATTAAAATGCTAATTATCGGGAAAATTCTTAGCATGTTGATAGTTTCATTGGCATAGACCTGGTGTTTCAAGTAATTGTTACTTTTACTAATCTCTAAGTCGCAACTAAAATTGAAAAACAAAAAAAAATGCCAAATATTTGGTTTACTTTGTCATATTAAAAACATATATAAATGCTGCTGTAACACAGTTTTTAAATAAAAGAGCAGCTTCACTTTTTTTTAACTTTAAAGTGAAATACCTTACATAATTGCATATATTTACAGCAACCAGATATGGCATTGGGACAAGAAGGCGTTTACAAACGCCGAATTTGGTTGGAAAAACAACACGTCAAAGCTCTTGGTTTTCTAAAAGAAACCTAAATAAGGCAACAATAGAGCTAGGAACTCAATATATTACAAATGTGTATTTGAGTTAAACAAAAAAGGTCAAGAAACATATGACCAAAGCAGTCGGTGTCTAAGGTACCTGGTACTCTGCATGCCTAGACCTTGTCCATTAACAAACAAACAAACAACAAACTATAATAACAGCAAGTAACGTATTGGCTTATAGAGTTATATGTTAGCGATAGATTATATGCTGGGGCTGTAATTCTAACGCACAAACAAGATGAGGCAAGCACCTTACCGTTACTTCAGTACAATGTTGGCATAAAGCGGTCTTCCGGTGCTTTTGATGTGATATGACCATTATCATATTATGCTCTACACATGATCATGCCATATGTGCGACGACTTCGATTAAAGAGAATTCGCAAAAGAGACGGGAAGTAATGATTAGGAAATCGATTTAAAATCGAGTCATCGTGTTACCACTACAGTTAGCGGAGAGCATGCTGAGGCACACAGCGCCGATAATGTGGCATATCAGATTTAAAGAATATAAATTTGCATCCGCACCTTTCGACAAATTAAAAATAAACGTTAGCGGGAACTAGGTCCGAATTCGCAGCCTCAGGCTGGACAGTACGGCAGTGTGCCATTACACCACCCTCACGAGGTAGTCGACCAACATATATAAAGCAAAGAGACTGTTCTTGCTAAACGATTTTGAGTTCTAATCATTAATATTTCACAAGTACTGGTGAAGAAATCATTCTGATAGGTTACTCCGTTCTCCAGTTATCGTGTTTATATTGTACTGAACAATGGGCTATTATTATTACTTGTTATTAATTTGTAATAATGAAATATAAATTAAATATTGCCCAAGTTATATTAAATAATATTTAGTTTCTTGTGTAATTCTATCAGCTACTCAAAAGTTCGGCTATTTGACTCTTTATTTATTGTTTAATTAATGAGCCAAATATCATAAGCTTTTTATTAGTTTAATTTTACACTCATTTTTATAATAACTAGCTTTGGAAACATGCAAAACTCCATCTCAAAAGGTTGGGTCTCTACAAATATTGGTCATATGTCACCTTTGTTAAATAATATTAGGTCAAATTCAAACCACTGGAGTTCGATATCAATATAACCTCAAAACAATTCGTATGCTTTTGCTATTATAAAGGCTTTCACAAAGAAATTGATATACACATAATCGAATTAATTATTTAATAATCAGGTAAGAAAAATAATCTATTTATTGTGCACGTAATTATATTAAACCTTCTACATTCTTTGGCAACGGTAGCCGCCAACTCAGCCAACTAAATCACCTGGTCGCTCTCAGGGCAACAAGCTGTTGGATCCAACAAAGCAAGATACACCAGGACCCCCTGTGACTACTGCAAATTTCTGTCCGCTTCTTACGACCGTGCGGTCATTCTATAAAATGAAGGTACGAGGTTTGTAATATTTTTTTAAAAACTTGTAAGTAGATTACAAGCATAATGCGCGCTAAGTTTATCTATTAAGCGCTTTCCCACTAAAGCGGTATCAGACGCGAGTAGATGCGTAATAATTTACTGCACCTTTCCACTAGTTTTTGCTAGCTATAAAAGCAAATTCGCACGCAAGCTGAGGACAATCTTGCGTTTCTCTTCTTCCAGAGCTGTCCAACTCAGCTATAGATTCAGTTAAGCACAGACTTTTCAATAATATTAGGTGCTCCCCGATCCGATAATTTATCCGCAGCAAGTAACCCACTGAGCCGACGCCCGGCTGTTTGTTTTCACAAAGGCCGCTCTTTGCTATTCCGAAAGCTAGTTAATGCAAGCAACTTCTACTTTGTGCCGTCACGAAGCCGTCGTTACTAGTTTGGTGTAGAGATCCAAGTTCTGTGTACTCACGCAGCCCGTATTACAGCACTAAAGATTTTCCCCAGTTATCCTGGTTTTGTGCAGTTACGAAGCGTGGTCTATAATAGCATTAATTGTTTACGGAACTCATACTTGGAATGACATACTTTTTCCATTTCTTCTGTGACTGAACCATACCGTGCACTAAATACTATTATTGTGTTGAGAATCACATCCGACGTCTATATGTTTTGAACATTTTGCAATTATTTTGCACTTAACCGTTTTTCCATATATTACGCTAGTACAAGGCTTGCAAAACCGCATTGTTTAGATAATAATAATTTGTGTAGTGCTCTATTTTAATTAAACAGCATTAACCTCGATCGGATTTTTTTGTAATGTTGACTGGTATAATCCTGCTTTGTTTATGAAAAAACGTACTAGCTTTGTGTGTAGCATTCAGCCCTCGTCAAGACTCTTGAAATCTACTCAACCTCTACTGCAGCTATTTAGGCTTCCGTCATCAACGAGGGAATTGCGGAGTGTAAAGCGGTAAAATCTGGCGCTCGAAATTTAAGAAGCATCCGTGCTACCACAGCCCCCTTCCGCCTGATAAGTGACAACTGCATTCCAAAATCACGGTTGTGGAAATAGGAAAGTAAGGCGTGAATGGTATACCAGACGAATGATAATCGTCGACTCTAACCCGCTTAGTCCCAGACCACATTCCTAGATAGAGTGCAACTATTCAACTCCCGAATCATCATTTTAGGAAATTTTAACGTTCGACTAGATGGCGTGAATAAAGTGTAGATTACAGAACAGAAGTAGTATCACGAAGACGCGCTTCACGCTTCCGTGTTACACAAGGTACACAAGACGTCCAGGGAATTCCAGAACACAAAAAAAAATTCGGCGCTCACACGCCCTTCGCGAGCTATAGAGCGCAAAAGTTCGAAGAGCTGGAGTTAACGCTAGTAACTAGAGAACCATTGACATAACGAAAAAGTGTTAAGAGATAAAATGGAGGATGTTTAGACGACACACAATCTAAAAACTACAACTAAGCTAACAAGCGATAAGGACAACTCTTTTGAGTTGCCCAGCCGGTGCACAGCGGTTGGTAAATTTGAATATTTCAAGAAATTTTGCTTACAAACTTTGTCTAGCCAATTCTTGCTAGTTAGAAGAAGCTAAACTTTTTTTAATTTACTAATCTATATCAATAGAAAGCTCTTGACGAATAAAACTTTTTTGCCACAGGTACATTTTTTGTAGCGTCAATGGTTACCGAGTTATGAGGTTTTAAAAATTTTCAATTTTGAACTTTGGCGCACTCTAATCCGAGAACCGTCTGTGTCGAACAACAAACAAAACCTAACCTACTAATCTCGAATTTGACATGGACTGACAATACACTTCAGTACTGCCAAACGTATAACACATATCACAGCCTGCTCTAATTGGTTTTTTATTGATCTGTCTGTACTACCTTTATACCTAAATGACTTTAGAGGGTATATACAAGAAGAAGAAAATAGTTAATTCGAAAATGAATGACCAAATAGTTTAAAAAACAATGGATGGCTCCCTTAGTAGCACACACTGCTTTAAAAACTCCTCGTTAAGATGGAATCTGAAATAAAATGCATATAGGGAACATACTGTGGAATAAAATGAAAATAAGTCACACCATACCTAGAGTTAAAAGGAGAATAAAAAAAGAGAAGCGCCGTGCCCGTGCGTTACCCATTCACCACCATTATAAAGTAATTTCCACCTATGCCAAATGGTTTTAATTCTACATGTTTTCAACCTTCTTTATTAAGCTGTTCTTGTAGATATCTAGATGCAAGGTGTGAATCTTGATCTGAGACCATTCTGACAATGTCATCAATAAAAGTAGCTGTATCGGTGTTTTGGGTCGTAAATCAGTGATATACAAGATATACAAAAGTTATCCACACCCGATTTTATGAGGACTAGTAATAAGTATGATTCGCCATACTAACAAGGAAGTGTCCGTGTCAGTAAGATTTCATGATCTGACAATCAGAGTGGAGTAAGATAGTCTTTGTTTTGTAGATCAAGCTTTCATGCCACAACTTATCTACAGCTTAAGAAATGTCAATGAAGGCCGCTGAGTAGAATCATTTATTCTCCAGGGTTCTGTGATGTTCTTTACAACTCTGTTGACTTGCTCGGTGGTTGAATGTTATACCCTGAACCGATATGGATGATCTGGAATTAAGTGGTTTTCTTCTATAAAAACCTAAGAAGAGGTTTTCGAACACTTTGGAGAAAACAGGCAGAAGACTGATCGGACGGTAAGAAACTACTTCTTAGCTTGCTGAGTTTCAGATAAAAATTGTTTGAGCCATCTTCTGCTGTAAAGGAAAATAACATAATCTCAGTATGGCATTAAATAGTATATTAGCTCATATTAATACCTTCTTATAGAAGCTCTTTTAGAATTTTGCTAATGATTAAGTGGTGTTTTCTTTTTATAGAAGTTGACTTTAATAACGACTTAACTTCTGAAGTCTTTGGGGGTTTAATCGGGAAATTCATCTAATAACAAGCATCAAGGATTTCTTGGAGCAGATGCTGGTTCTTCAGTGAGAATTTTCATCGAATAAGGTTTAAAAACTTTGCCGAAGTGTTCCGCAAATATACTCGACTTTTCTTCTTTCGTTGTAGCTTAGCTCCCGCCTTGGTTCTAATAGCCGGTTCTAGATTTTGGAGTCGCCTGTTTTTCTTTGTAACTTTCCATACAGAAGAAAGAATAGAGATTCTAGAAATGTCTTTGATTTTTATTTACTTTAACCTGTGGAGCATGAGTGGTCTGCCATCTCTGTCTAAGTTTTTTTTCTATAAACTTTTAGCTTAGTATCTACAGGACAGTAACCAGGGGGATTTGTTGTTAAGGGAGTTGCACTCTACGCAGCTTGCCGTAGCTTTCTGGTTAAGTGTTCAATCGTTTCATCGATCTCGCTTCATCGATCTTGTCTTCTGATTTGAGAGAAATATTGAAGTTGAGTTTAATCGTGAGAATGCTGCGAAATGCACCCATTCAGCTATTTTTACTTGCTCCTGTTGGGGGTTTAGATTTTCTGGGTACCAAGATTGGCAGGTGACCAAATTCATCGAATGATTTTCCACTACCATCCGATGAACGATCTAAACAGGATTCAATGGAGAATTAAAGCCAACAGCACAAAATCCACCCCCATGTCACATTTACTTTTAGGAGATGAATATGCCTTCAGGTACTATTAAATAATAATCCCATCGCTCAAAAAGAAAACGTGTGATACATTGCCGTGAAATTAGACCAATAATTGACGTGTTCAAAGTACATTTGGAACGAGCGATTGCAACTAGGCCACATATACCGCAAAATGTATTGGTTGATGAGTAGAAATTTCCACCTAAGAATGAAAAATGAACTTCTATTATACTAATCCATCATAAAACCAGTGTGGCTGTATGGCATTCAGCTTTGAGGTTTTGCTAGTTTCCAACCACATTTTACACTGTAATCTATAAATAGTCACTATGCAGAAAGAAATCGCCTCTCTTAGCACGAGATATCAAAACCGCTTCAATTTTCAACCAAGCCCCTTTGCCTGTACCCCCTCTCACCGTTCGTTATGATAAAAAAAATATTATTTTTTAATTAATGTTATAGAAAGAACATAAAAAATTCAATAATACTACAAAACATATTTGGAATATTCTCCCGTTTCTACACAGATCTGAGCTCGTCGTATATACTCTTTCAAACCCTTTTTATTGTTTCTGGACTACATCGAATAACGTTATGGCAATTAATGATTCGATATCGCAGACTTGTAAAGTCCTTAACTGGTTCTTGATAAACTAAAGCCAGTTTAGCTAAAATGGTCTACCCAATGCACTTACAGTAGGATGCAATTTCTTACTGTTTTTAGAATTTAGAATCTTGTAAGTATAAAAGTGAATTCAACTTACAATACTATTTCCGTTGTTGATCTGCAGTGATGTAGTATATAAAACCATTTTTAAGTTTGTAAGGAATGGTAATGCCAGTCTTAATGGTTCATAAATGTTTTTCGATTTGTCTCGTTGTTTCTTATCATTGTTGTCGCTAAATCAGTGCCAAGGTCAATAATTTGCAATATTATTTATTGGTTCATATGCAACTGCATTATTCATCCGATAATAATCAAACATAAAAAAACAATGGACGGCTACATACGAGTATTTATGCCCTATTAAACCGTACATTTACGACTTCGTCATAGTTAGTTATCCATTAATCACGTACCGTACTACAGTTCACAATTTGTGTATGTGTGTTACGGACTTTGATTATTAAATTTTCATTGCCTTGTGATTATTTTTGTTTTTATAATAATCCTGAGTTATTATTTTATATTTGACGCAATCGACTGAATTATTCTATAGTTTTTTTGTTCTTGTCATAGGTTTCTTTCTACTTATGCAAGTATGATTTGCGACTCCAGTCATAAATCTGAGAGAAGCGTTTTGTCTTATCATCAAAACTACTAAGGGAGGACAAGGATCGCAAGTAGAACAATGAACGATTGGCATATACGAGGCTTATTTTTTTCAACCTCCAATTCAGTAGAACTAAAAAACTAAAATGAATATGAAACATTTATTGTATAGAAAATATAGGTTCATTTCTACATAATCCCCATTTCCATGAAGCCACGTATTATACCGTGGCACAGGTGTTTGTATGCCCTCTTCAAATAAGGTTGTCGCTTGGTCACTTTAGCCAACTGTTCACGTTGGTTTTTAGCTTCTTCTTTACACGTTCTGCATGGTTCTAGCAAATAGCAGTTGCTTATAAACTGTACTCGTCTGACGATTACCTTTGGCTGAATTTTGCCCTTTCGAATACATATTTTCAGCCAGAAGAAAGCGAATTACTTCGTACTGCGACCGCCAAGTCTAAACAGCGCGTCGTAAGCATTAATTCTCTTGCTTCTGGCTGAAGTCTCAATCCTGAAGGGCATAATGCAGTCAAAATTCATCGTCGAGAGAATACCGTGTATGATCGAAAGCTGTATGTGATCGACAATTGGTTGAGTGTCCAGACACCAACCTTCTTTGAGAAGGGCTTAAAAAACCTGTGCCACGGTATGATAAATGCCTCGAAATGGGGATAATAGAAATGTAGCTGAGAGATGTGCCTACATTTCCTATGCAATAAATGTTTTATATTTACTTTTGTTTTTTATTCCTACCGAATGGGAGGTTTAAAACAAGCCCTCGTATAAATTACGTATTTAAACACTCAAAATCTTATCATGAAGCGGATATTACTGACGCTTGTATGAGCTTTATCGTGAACGAAGAGGTAATATATGCTATAAAACAAAGCAAACCTCTTCTTGTCCTTGTCAGATGTGTAACAAGTTGAAAGGGTGTTCCAATTTTATGTTAATCAAAACCAGCCACTAAAAAATGCAGCAATCTACAGATATGAGGAAACCTACTAGTCAACACACATCGAATTTTACAATGTTATCAAAACAGAAACGTTAGTAAGCTTGGATATGTCGTAGGCATAAAACAAATTTAGACAAATGATTATTCGAGTAAATTTCAGTCATATAACGAAATTTGTAACGTTAGCGCCAGTAGAAAATTTATCTAAAGTATCAATATTATGCAAGAAATTTGTACGGCGCTTATTCCGTCATCATCTGCGGTTACATCGCCCTAGCGCTGGAACAGTAGATAAGTAGACGTCCACCAGCTGTGCGCTTCTCGTAGAAGCAAGCACGGCGCCGCTCCCGCTAAATTGTAACTGGAGCTACTGCAACGATAAGGAGGACCGAAAAGTATAAATGCAACTTCCGCATCCTCTTCACTTCACTTGAAACTTGAGATCCTGATCCTGACCTCCCGCTCTTGTTCCCCCTCCGTGAGCGTGGCCCTTTTTCCTAATACTTTCCTGGCCTATCTCTGCCTTGTGATGGGAACCCGTTTCGTAGAGTGACCATCCTAACCTGAACCTAACGAAGTTCTGTCTTGTAACGGGAACCCGTTTCCTAGAACTTCTCCCCTAACCTGGACCTGAGAGATTTTTGCCTTCTGTTAACCTAAATCCCGCAACCGACTCCCACCATTTTGACTATAATCCACCAGCTTCGCCGAGGTTATTATAAAAAAAACTTCCATAAATCACTAGCATGCCTGTAGCAAGAACGCGGATGATCTGACGAGAGCTTGCTGAGCATCCTTTGAAAGCTTATTGTACTTCGCCGGTCGATGCACGGGAGCACAAACGATCTTCCAGCGCTCGCCGGGAAACACGGCAGTGAAAAGGCCGACTTCGCTCCAGGTGAACATGTCCTGTTTAAGCTATTCCTGGGGGACCCAAACTTATTTACCAAGGAAGCCCAGCGGCCTGTCTAGCTTAACACCCTAATTACACACGTCACCATCACCTTAAAACTAGTTATTCTATTAAATTGGTCCGCACACAAAAATCGTAAACAATCGCCATTTTCGGTGACATTCAGAGCGCTTGTTTCAGACTGATCGTTTCTAGTTCACATACATGGGAACCCTACCTCATCCAAACTTTCTTGGAGAGGATCCAGGGGAGCAACCGTGTAGAACCGACGTGTACAGTGGGTTTCCAACCGCCAAGTAGCATCGATCCAGACCGTTTACCAGGGGAAATTTTGTGAATTCAATGTACATACTACGAATTAAGATTTATTTTGTACTTAGTTAGAAACATTATACGATTTATTTCTAAACTGTGTATTCCTGTACTACATTTGAGTGGTAAAGAACCCATGGGCAGCTGAGCATACCCGAGACAAAGTAAAGTAAATTATATTAATAAAAATATCCGGAATAATTAATGCAATCATTACAAATTTGGCAAATATACTGTATCTCGTTTGGCTTGTTTAGATTAGTTGCAGCTTTCGCTCTTTTTTTTCACTTCAACGGTCGGTGTTGTGTCCACGGTCGGCGTTGGGTCCAACTGGCGGTGTATTCTATGCACTAGGCACTTAACATATGTCTAGGAAAATAATCTCTTGCCTAAATTTGTTTTACTTCTAAGGCAGATATACCATTATCCCAATTCAAAGTTGAATATGTAACGAAGAAATGTTATCCCGTATGTAGATTATGGAAAGAAAATATAAAGATTAATTGTAGTAGACATATTAAAAGTAAAGTTTTCTTGTTGTTGATGTATCCATAAAATTATGATATCGCATCCCTGAATGACATTTTTTTATGGCAATGTAGGATATTGAGGTGTACCTATATTCAGAAAATTGCGGGGTTGTATTCCAACTTTGACTATTACCAACACGCCTGTTTTGGAGAAAATATAAATAAAGAAATGCATGTGTGATGTATCCCAAAAGGGAGATATTAATAAATAATTATCTGGGATACATCACTGAAAGCAATCAATTACGACCGTCAATAATATAAAAAGAAATATTATTTATATAATTGGTTAAATCCGAAGTTAACGACTACCTCAGACAGAATTCCGGCGAGGGGTCATGCGCATATAGGATGCATAAGAAATTCATCTACTTGCTATATGCAACAGTAATCCAGTACATAAGGCCTGTAGATTCAACAGCTTAACGTGAGACACTCCGCTGAATTACATAAAGTAGTTCGTACTAGACAAACTTTCAGACTACATGGACAAATCAGGAACCGTCTAGCTACACTGCTACAGTGAAGGTGGGCTTCTTTTCTAAATTAGCAAAGGGTGTTCAAATTACTAGAAGGCGCCAGAGTCTTTCAATACAAACGATATGTTCATTAGCTTAAGAGCGCTCTTTAATTAAAATAGATAAAACATGCGTCAGTTTTGACACAGACTGACACAAAACCTAACCTGCTAACCTCGAATTTGACATAGACTTGAGTGCAATCAACATATTATTGATACAACAAATATTTTCAGAGAAACTTGATGGAAAGGCATTTATAATCACCCGGTATAAATACATATGCATAGAAGCCGGTTAGCGCAGTTGGGTAGCGCTAGGCTTGCTAGTAAGCAAGTCCTTAGTTCGAATCTCGCGGGGGCCGGAATTTTTCCGCAGCCTTGGCGATTGGAATCGGGCTCGGTGAGACCATTCACAGTTGGGCACCAAATTAACTGTGCTCTACTCAGATCCACAGACCTAAGCGATAGAGTCAACACATTAGCATGACACACGCTTCACACAATGGTTGCTGTGCAAGCACAAAAGCCGCGCTCCAACTTTGTATCCCGAATCCGGGGCAAGTTGAACATTGTACCACCAGATGCAAGCACATGAAGCACCAGCCTCTACACCGCAAGGTAAAACTAGGTTAACGATAATACATAATACATACATAAATATATATTCATGGCGCATATGGTTAATACAGATACACACATGATAAATGGCAGTTACTATATTACATACTCTTTCCGCTATCTTCTCTTCTTCTTCTTCTTCTTCTTCTTACGTTAGGTGTGTTTACTGATACACATTATCTTTGGACGTTGATGTGCAGCAATCTCGCCACCTTTTCGGCGGTCTACCTAGGGGTCTGGTTCCATGTGGCTTTAAGTTGCTGACAACTTTTGCTAATCTATCGTGGTCCATCTGTTGTACATGATTGTTCCACATTCGTCTTCCTTGCCTGGTCCATCTAACTATATCCTCTGTGCTGCATCTACGTCGTATCTCATCATTTCTTATTCTATCTAGCCTTGTTTTCCCAGTGATGTTCCGATGTATTTTCATTTCATTGATGCGCAACAGATTTTTTGTTTTACTTGTGTCGGCTCTTGTTTCTGCTGCGTATGTCATAATTGGTCTAATGCATATTTTATATATACGAACTTTACTTTCGACGTTCATGTCTTTGTTATTCCATATGACATCTCGCATAGCACCTGAAATCGAGGCCGCTTCCTCTGCTGTTCGTCACCACTCGCAGGTTTGTTACGACTTCTTTTCTTCAGCGCGGTTATGTACCTAGGAATTTGTATTTTTAGCTTTTAATTCTACGCCTTGGAATTGGGATTTTTATTCTACGCCATGAAAATGAGCTTTCTATCGTAGGCCATGGAAATGAGTTTTATCACCTGGATTGGTTTTGTTCGTGTTCGTGCATTTTTGCCTAGATATGCTGCCCCTGCATTCGCTGCATTGTAACATCTTGCGAGGCTCTTCTCCGGCCTGTGGCGAAGCCGTCCCCTTTGGCCAGCGCATTTGAACTTTTACATCTCTTCCAGCAGTTTAGTGTGAATCTGAAGTGTAGTAACGTTGTAGTTTATATTGTACGTTTTACTAGTGTTGATTTATATGACCTTTGAATTGCCAGATTGTTATTTTGTGCATATCAACCTTTGGGTGTCTATTTGAGCTTTAGATAGTGAATTAATTAGTTTACTTACCTGTGTGCACAGCAGCCCCGTGTAGTTTGCTTCGATTTGTGTGTCGGCAGCTTCTGTACGCACTTTTATTGCGCTCAACGTCGCGTATTGCATTAACCTCGCTGTCAATTCAAGTTTACTTTTCTGAAATGTCAAATTTAGCTGAACTGTTGTGGCCATTGTGCAGCCCACGGGATTTTTGTTGAGACTATTTAGCTTCCCGTTTTTGAATTTTGATAGTATAGTTTAGGGTTTAGAATGCTCGCAAGCAGTATTTAGAACGTCAGGAAACACTTTATGACTTTCCTTTAGGAACTAGCAACCCCCTGTGAAATCTCATAACCTGCTGGAACCGCCCCGTCTAAATTTTGTGATCCGTAAAGTTATTTTATTAAGCCAACCTTCGGGCTTATTAAATATTGGCATTGCACCTTTTGCTTGCGCTATTCGCACCCTGGGCTTTGCACTCCGTCTCACGGAAGTTTTGCTTGTTTTAAAGCCTTCTTTGATTATGTTTGTAAGTTAATGTAGTCATGCCTTGTGTCGTGTCGATCCCCGCTTGAGGATGAACGTCACTGGTTAAATATTTAGGCATGCTTTTGCGCTTATTTGATTGATTTAAGTTTCTAGGTGCTTTCGAGGTACCTAGCGCCCTTCAGGCTGATTTAGTTGTTACGCCCTTCAGGCTGATCTAGTTGTTATGACACCTTGCGTTGGTTTTGTAGGTCAATTGTATTATGTACTTGTAACCTTTAGTTGTGTTATTATCATTGGTGATGATCTTGGTAACTTACTGCGATAGATTTTTATTGTTGATTGTGTTATTATGTATATTGGTGGAATGTGTGTTTTGCGTTATTTGTTGTTTGATTTGCTGCACTATAGGACCAAATAAAGAATTTTACTAGCTATTGGTTCGGTTATTATTTTGACTTGTGTGATATGTCTCTGACTTTAGGGAGGTCCCACCTAAGGATTAGTCTACGTCGAGGACCTGGCGCCCTCTCCTAGAGTTTTGTTGCTGCTTCGCTGGAACCCCGATCCTCGCGACTAGTTAGTCCATTACGGCCGATATTTACCACTTGGCAAAATATCAAATACAACTTTCGCCACCAGGTAAGGCCAAACCCTATATCCTTCCTCACACGATCACGAAGACTAAATGTGTCTTAAAAAATAGCGCCCAACGAGCGCATGGCAAAAGCTGTTCCCTGCCAATACTATACCGTTCCATCTGGTTTATTTTCTATTGCTGTGTTTATTAACTCTGCATTATTCTTTCATGAACCAGGTGCTTTAAAATATGTCATTATTGATTTTGATATAATCCATTGCTGTGTGTCCTGCAGTTCTAATTGTTTCAAAGGTGTTAATGTTCATTTGGATTGATCTTAGACTTTCCAGTATTTTCTGTTTCTACCGATTGCTTCGACCCTGTTTCCATATAATATATTCTGTTGTAGGTACTTTTTTTTCGAACATAATTTTTTGCCTGTCTTAATATCCCTTTGACTGTTGACTTTTGTGGTTTAAATGCTTCTCTTCCTCCTTTTTTATTTAAGCTTGACTGCTATATATAACATGTACTTGTCTCTCGATAGTGTTGATATATCGTTGCTTCCATATCTAGTCTACTTATTTGTTTTATAGTTCCTTACGAATTTATGAGAGGTTTAAAATACTTAAATAAGGCTGTATTGATCTGCTCTAGAGATAAGACCTCTTATAAATTCTATATTAAAAAAAAATAGAAAGAACTCGCCTTATGAAAGGATATTTACCTACACAGACCGCCTCGGTCTAGTACCAAACCCAAAATCAGCTTTGACGTCGAGTAGCCTCACATAATGGAATACAAATTATTATTTCTTCCTTAATGGAGAAGAGAACTTTATCTGATTCATTTATAGGGGTACTTAAAATTTATCAAACTTAAAAAGGAGCCTCAAAGAAACAAATTCTTTCAGATTTTAATTCAACCGAATTCCAAGAAAACGGATGAAAAGGAAGATTGTTCGAGTTCGCATCTGATTAAAACGTTCTGAACTTTCTTTGGCTTCGATAGAGATGGCGTAATTTAACAGATTTTTTATAAACGTACCTCTTGCTTAACAAAGCTGTCTTGTCGTTTTATTCCTATTAAATGTAACTGCATCAAAAAATTTATAAATCAGTTTTTATGTCAGTTGGAATACCAGAACTTAAAACTGTTGGTAATGCTACTTGAACGTTTTGTGATGCTACTAGAATAAGAGCAAACGCATATCACTGCAAGTTATGGGCTAAACAATAAACACATTCTATAAAATTTAAAAGCGTATATTCTCTAATGCGTTATTTCTACATAGTTAATAAAAGCCTTCACTATACAGGCGACCTTGAAATAATCATCAAAACACGGCATAAGATTGAATCATCGTTACGTAACTGGTTCCATTTTATATACAACTCATTGTTTTAAAATTCCTCATTGCACATTTTATACTACCGAATTGCAGTGTGTGATCCTGCAGGCTGAAAAGTTCCCACAATTGTCGGCTGTCCCATAATTAGCTGTCTTTGAGTATTTTGCTTGATGCAATTCACGCTTCTTGCGATTCTTTCTCCTTCAGTGAGAAAAGCATATTGCTCCACCGACGCAGGACTTAATTGAAGTTGTCATCTTTCCCATACACGTAAACAGTTAGCGCTGCTTATGAATGCGGTAGAACGTACAATTTTCGTGGGTGTATCCTGTAAATTCCTAAACGAGTTGTGCGCTACGGGAATGTGACACAATGACCTGCGATGGCCACCTTTTCCTATTGTGGCCTTTATTGACCCGATAGCATATGTTTAGCTCGGATGTTTGTTCATTTCAGTCCAATAGTTCATATTTAATACTACGGTCGTAGCTTTTATAAAATTTTGTTTGGGAATTTGAACACTTGTCGGCCATATTCAATATTTATAGCGCCAAGTATCGCCAAACAAGTTACGTGTAGATTAACGAAACATGAAGGAAAATTTTATGTAATCTTCTTAGCCATGAAAATGGATTAGACACTTGTTTCAATTTTCAGATACTTTTAGTTTTTAGTACAACTGTATGTCACTAAAGAATTGCTAGTGTTAAAACTGTTCGAAATAGGTTAGGTTATAGTTACGAAATTTTGACAGATTACAAAATAAGGTCTAATGTTTATCCGATAAGACTTTGCTGAGCGAGACCTAACGAGCCTGTTTGAGGTATTAGTGTAGTATGTCGCCACATCAGAAAAATACTATATATAGTACGTCGCCACATCGGGAAAATGTTAGGTTAGGTTAGGTTACAAAATATACATAAGATCAAAATTTAATACTCAATACAACACCTAACCTAACTTAACATTTTTTCGATGTGGCGACATACTATAGTATATACATAGTATTTTTCTGTTGTGGTGACATACGGTTAGTTTTTTCCGATGTGGCGACATACTATACTAATACCCATGATTGATGGAAGCGCTGTATTGTGGGTTGCTTGTTACTAGGCGTAATAAACATAAACCGTTAGAAAAGTGAGCGCAATAGAAATTGGCCTGATGTACATCTGCCCGCCGTCTAAACCAATCACCAGCATTTGGTTCCTTATTCCATCTGTCCCTGGTTAAAGTCCCGACGAATAAACTTTAGAAATTATATTTCCAACAAAAGTGCTACAATAACTGTGACAAAGCTCAAGCCCAAGCTTTAGAAAAATTACAGATGCACAAGAAATAATTAATTTTAATTTTGTAAATAGCGTATTGTCATTTAGTTGTCCGTTAGTCTTAACTGTTTGTTTGAATAATCTAACCAGACAAGTTGTTATTAACAATTGAAAAACGTTTCCAGGGGCTACCGCAAGAAGATATAAATAGCAGAGCTTCGGAAAACTCGAAAATGAATAAGTGTATCTGAAAGAGGATAAAGTAATTAGTACTGAAATCCAGAGAATCAATCGAGACAGAGTAGTCAACGTTGGCGAGGTAGCAGGGACGTAATCGCATTTGGTCTTCAGCGGACTGTTTTTTAAGAACAGCGTTGGCATATAGATTCGGGAAGGGTCCACATGTCCAGAACCAATAGCGGCACATTCAGGTGGAATAAACGTTACTGCCATTGTTGCGAAGTTGTTTGTAAATATTTGATTTTCTTAAGCTGACTCATTGAAGAGTAAAATTATGTTGTCAGTCCAAAGTGTACTCGTCTGACTATTCCCTATAAACTCATGATGATATTTGAATGCTATGTGTCAGTTTAGCAGTCAAAAACTTAATTTTTCGTTGATATTGTTTTGAGCAAGTCTTATTTTTAGTTTAAATAATTTTCATAAATTTGCTTTGGTTACTTTTTATTCAACTCTTGCACGATTAACAATTGAAGGTTAAAATTGACAATTATTTTCTGCGTGTGGGGTTTTATTGTAGCATTGGGGAGTATAGCAGATTTATTTAGTGTTCCATTCAGAAATGTCTTAGTATCATATACAGTACAGAAATTTATATTGCAATGATTAGAGTTTTACTTGAAAATAAACTACTCTTACGCCGCTCCGTAAGTCACTAATACTTGCTATGATCTCGTTAAAATATAATAGCTTGATACTTAATAAAAAATTTGGTGTGATACAAACATACAACTTCCTTTTACAGTGATCTTATAAATAGCCAAACATTTTATTTTTAATTTTTAAGCATTTGCCAGAAATTCTCAAAAATTATAAATTTTGTAGAAATAGTACAAAATAGAGCGTTAGTTCAAGCGACAAATTTTCTCTAAAATTTTAAACTGAATTCAAAAGTTTAATAATATACAGGGTGTTCTATTTAAAATAAGAGTTAATAAAAAAAATAGGAAAATAATAATAATAATAATAATAATAATAATAATAATAATAATAAAGGGCTTTATTAGTCCTAATAATATAACATTCATATCACATTACATTTACATTAAAAAACATATGCATAATGGTAAAGTACTAGATCTACACCACAAGATTAAATTATAAGGACTAAATGGCGCGCATTCAGAAAGACACTAAGTGCCTTCTGCTCTTCCTCGCGAACCAGTATTCCAGCGGATAATATGAAAAAAAACAATGTAGCAATTTTGCACATGCCAGACACAGGTAATAACAAAATACAGTGTATTTACTGCTCTGACTGCAACAGATGCCTTAACTTATTTTTAAAGACTTGTAAAGAAGTTGCTTCAATGCTGTGGAGCCTACTATTAAACTCAGAAACTATATTATAAGAAAAGGATCTCTCAAAGAGTACAGTCTTATGCATTGGAGGAGTCAATAAACCCCTGTACCTTAAATTCAAATTGTGCACGTCAGTACGAAAGCTTAAACGTTCAAAAAGATAAGTAGGGACCTTCTTGTTGATAATTTTGTAATACAAGCAGCCTGCTTGCAAGCTACTTCTATTTGCCATATTCAACCAATTTGCATCTGCCAGTTTGTAAGAAATATGGTCTTTCCTTTTAATGCCATAGATAAACCGTAAACATGAATTTTGAACGCGTTGTATCCGGTTTCTATCAATCCGATCTAGACATTTACCGTAAATCTGACTGCAAAAATTGAAGTGAGATAGAACCAAAGTATCACAAAGCATAATTTTTAGATTAACATTTAAGAGATGTTTATTATAGTATAAAAGTTTTAGATTGGAATATGCTTTTTGGATTAGCTTAGTAATATGGGTTTTAAAACGAAGGTTGTTATCCAAATATAACCCAAGATTCCTAGCTACCGCAACTGGTGCAATCCTTTTACCATCCACAACTAGATTTAATTCAGTCCCGATTGTTGATTTTAGATTTCGATTTCCAAATATTATAAAGCATGATTTCACAGGATTTATTTTAAGGCAGTGGTCATTAGAGAAAGTTACTAGATTCCTGAGATCTCTATTTATAAGAGCAGTTGCACTCTGAGTTTCGCTTGGTGAGAAATTAAGATAAAGCTGAGTATCATCAGCATAAAAATGGTATTTACAAAAGTTAATGGAGCTAAAAAAGTTAGAAGTATATATAGCAAAAAGGGTGGGGCCCAGAATTGATCCTTGAGGCACACCACACGTGACGTGTCTAGATTGTGAGATGATGTTTGAAACTTTGACCGTTTGTATTCTACCAGAGAGGTAACTATTAAAAAAATGCAAAGCACTGCCATCAGCTCCTATATGGTGAAGAATTGCAAGCAGGAGCTCATGATTGATCATGTCAAACGCCTTAGAATAATCTAACAGTATTAAAGCGACCATATCACCTTGATCAATGAATTTGAAAATATCATCAGTTATATTAAGGAGCGCGGTGGTACAACTATGTTCTGAGCGAAATCCGGACTGCACAGACGGCAATATTTTGTATGTGTTGAGGTGAACTAACAATTGAGTATTAACAACGCGCTCGAGAACTTTAGATAATACGGGCAGGATGCTTATAGGTCTTAAATCGGAAAACTCAGCAGGGCAGCTTTTTTAGGAATAGGAATAACTAGGGCTTGCTTCCATGTTGAAGGAAATTCACCCTTAACTAAGCAAAAGTTAATTATGTGTGTTAAATATGGCAAAATAACTGGCAAACACAGATTGATTACATTCAAGTCCACGCCATCAACTCCTACCGATTTTGTCTTTATTTCGGAGATAACTTTGAAAACCTCCAAATCGCTTATTGCTTTAAAATTGAATTTATCGGTTACGTTGACTTTAATGTTATCATAATAGTAATCTTTTAAATTGTCAAAATTATTAGATTGGAGTGATTGAGCTGAGTTTATAAAGTGGTCATTAATTAGATCGGCATTCTGCAGATGAGGAGGTAGCTCAATAGACCGCCGTTTGCCGATGTTATTTTTTTTCAGTTCGGTCCAGGTTGTTTTGATAGTGGCATTTCTCAACTTGAACTCCAAGTACGCTTTTTGTTCCCTTTTGATTGCAGCGCTTGTATAATTTCTTAAAGATTTATAGTAAGACCAGTGAGCAGGAAGTTTAGAGCGTTTAGCTCTCACATATGCTTTATGCCTTAATGCCTTCATAAGTTTTATATTGTCAGTTAACCAGGGTGCAGGACTTTTAGATATCTTTTTAGTTACTAACGGTGCATGAGCATCAATTAGAGCGATTAAATTAAGGTTGAGAAATGCCACTTTATCTTCCACAGAAGAGAAATCATAAATGTGATCCCAGTTAATGTTAACAAGATCCATTTGAAAATGATTTTTATCGATACGTTTATAGTTTCTGAACGTTTTAAATGCAGCAGTTTTGGTGACAATATTGATATTTAAGTCCAGGGTACAACGAACAAGACAATGGTCGGAAATCTCATGCACTGGAACAGTTTCTGTACTTAAAACGATGGCCGAATTTAGTACTATAATAAAGTCTATCAGAGATTCGGAGGATGATGTAATACGTGTAGGAGAATTAATAATTTGTTTCAGCCCATGAGATTCCATGACATTGTCAAAAAAACTAACGGTACTGCCGCAGGCATTCAACAAATTTAGATTAAAATCACCCATACAGACAAAATGATCATACCTCGGCAAAATACCTGAAAATGAATCCTCCAATGCAGAAAAGAACGCTTCGAATGGATACCTTTGAGATCTGTAGACAACCCCTCTGGCTATGTTAATTTTATTAACACGTATGGTAATCCACAGCTGTTCAATATTCGCATTCGACTCGATAGATATGATTTTGTGTTGATAGTGGCTCCGAACATATAAGGCAACTCCTCCTCCTCGCCCATCTCGATCCTTCCTCACAAGATAGTAGCCATCGAGCTGTACAAGGTCGTTACAGATATTTGGAGAAAGCCAGGACTCTGTTACAGCAAAGACATCGAACATATTAATACTGACAAAATCTTTTACATTGTTAAAGCAAGATAATAAAGATCTGGTGTTTAAATGAGCAAATGTCAGCATGTGGAAAATTGCACTTGTTGATATCCAAACAACTTAAGTTAAGCAACATTGTTCTGCAAGTGGCACAGATCAAAAATCAACCAACAGCGATAAAATAAAATAAAATTTCAATTTTCCAAGAAACACAATCAATTCCACAGCGAGAAAATAAGTAGTACAAAAAACTATTAATAATCTTCATAAGAACAAAAGTAATAAACGTAATTACACTAATCAGAATGCTATTTAGCAAAATGCACAGAATAATAAATCAAACAGCATTTAAATTAAATGTGCCAACCCCATCTTGCAATAAGTGCTCGTAAGGAAAAATAATCGTAAATCGTGGCACATAACAACAAAAATATTTCCAACACTAAGCTGGCGTAATAAAGAAAAGAGGTAGTACAAAAGAGTATTACTAAATCTTTATAATAACAAAAGTATTTAATAAGCGTGGTTACACTAATCAGAATGCGATTTTGCATAATGCACATAATAACAAACATCAATTAAATTAAATTTAGATTTATCGACCCCCTCTTGCAAAGGGTGCTCTAAAGGAAAATAATCATAAATCTAGGCACATAATAACAAAAATATTTCGTAACGCTAAGTAGCGTAATAACACCAATCTCAAAAACTCAAAAAGTTACAAGAAGATAAGTACACCAAAATCACTTGCCAGCTGCAATGTTGTCGCAGGCTACGGTATCACTTACAGACAAGGTTTTATTTTGATACTTCACCTTAACCTTTCCATCGGACGACCATACTTGGCGGAATCCAAATAGATTAGCAGCATGTTTTAGTAAAGCATACCGCTTTTTTGTAAGATCTTCTTTCACCAAAATTTTTGATCCGGCGAAGTTTTTCTTGTTATTCCATAATATACTGCGGCATTTATAGCTGACAAATTTTATTAAAATGGGTCGACTTTTTCCATCCTTTAGGGCTCCTATTCGATGGCAGCGGTCGATATACTCAGGTTTCAGAGTGATATTAGCATAAGATGCACATGCAGCTATAACTTTTTCTTCTACATCCTCCCCCTTATCTTCAGAAATCCCGAAGACACGCAGGCTATTTCGCCTGGTGTATTGCTCCAACTGATCTGTCTTTTCATCGCACTTGCTAATAATTTTCGCGACTCGATCCTCACAATCTTTCTTGAAATCATTAAATTTACTATTTAATTTACTAAATACCTTGTCCGCAATTTGTGTGATGAATAGGTCGTCTGTCAAAAGCGTCGTTATAGTGTCCTTCACGATTTCCTTTATCTCATAACGATTTTCACGAGTTAAACCCATTATATAGTAGGTAGATGAACTACTGTTAATATTTATTCACTTTCGCAAGACTACAGGAATAACTGGCGTACCTACTTATTACTTGCGTTGCACGTGTAATTTTACATCGCAAATTGGCCACAGCAGACACACGCGTGCTCACTCTTCGGCGGACATCGCTGGAATGACAAATATAATAAACAAAAGAAACCCATTTTTGAGGTACTCAACTGGAAAATCACCTATATCACATCAATACACATTACAAATGCAATAAAAATGTAAAGTTAAAAAAATCGTTAGAGCCGTTTTCGAATAATTCGAAAAAGACGACTTTCTTCAAAAGCTTGCTGTCGCATGTAGATAGTATGCAAATCTTATATATGAAGTTTCAACGGCATACCTCTTTTCGTTTTTGAGATATTCACAGACACACAGACAGACAGTCAGACTGACAGACAGACCAATGAACAAAAACACGTTTTTTGGGGCCAGGGGACTCTAAAACGTGAAGATCTGTTGAAAACTCAATTTCGAATTTTTGGGGTGAATCCAATACTTCCTTTATTGTAAAAGGAAGTAATTATCTTAATCTCAGGGTTCTTTAATATTTTTTAATTAATCTGTAACTTACCTTAGTATTCTTTTGAGCATGTGCTTGGTAATTCATATTACGACACTCTAAGTTAACACTTTTACAAGGGTGCGTATTTTACGCCCAATAACCGTTCAAATAATTAATTTTTACTCTTCTGTTGTTTCCGTTATCAGAAAAAAATATTATTCTTTGATAAAAATTAAATTGTCTGAACAAGGTCATACACTATTCAATTATTTACAAAAAATCAAGATGGGTATGCAAAAAGTAAATTTTGATGTTCACATTGCAACCTAAACAGTGAGTCTTTTTGAATATATTTTGAAACATTTTCTCATAATTCTGGATTTATAATTTCCTAGAAAGTTTTTCAAACCGTTTAAAAACAATCCAAGTTTCCCTTTCAACATCAGTTATAGTAGTTCCAAAGTGACCGTCTTAAATCAATTTTCTAATTTGGGGACTAATAAATATACCCCGCTTTAAGCTTTGCAACAGGAAGAAAACAACCACATATATCCAAATATATCATGGCTGTTTAAACAATTTCTGGTTACCATACTAAATGAAACTAGCATACAAGTCTCCATCTCCGTCTACACGGTGTTTTCTTATAATTCTATTATTTAAAATGTTTGTATCTATTCGTTAAAATCTCTTGTTAGAGATAGCTCCTTTCGACTTCCCATTTCATCTAAAAGGTTTGACAGTTGTTTAAAATACTGTTTTCTCTACATTTGAACCATATTATTCGTTTTTAGATCTACTCGAACTGTATTTTCATTTATTTAGTTCTAATTCTTTATACCCATATACTGTTTATTTACTTCGCGATACATGTGCAAATTGTGTATATACAGGGTGCCCCCCGGCAGGATAGCCATGGGTGTATTGCTGAAGTCATTTTAAGACAAAAATGCCTAATGAACATATATCCAAAACTCATTCGTTAGAAAAATAGATGCATTTAAAATTTTAAACATTTGAAAGTACTGATTGTAAATTTCACGAAAATAAAATCATGTTGACTATGAATAGTTGCTTTTTTCTTTATCTTGTTGTAACAATTGTTACAATTTTTATTATTATGTATGTTATAAAACAGTTTAGCTCTAGAAATAAGAGAATATTGCTGACTATGAGACTCTTCGAAAACACTCTTCTTCAATTGTAAGAGTCAACTGGGTATACAAGAAATAGCTAGACATTGTGAACAAATACTGCAGAAATACGCTCTTCAAATCATAATATTCAATTAATACAAAATTAACTCTTGGTTGTTTTACCTTCATTTTTTTACTTATAATTACTGTAGCTCCATTACGAGTTTAGACCATATGCTCATGAGACATGTTTGACTTAAAAAAATGGTACACTCTGTATGTAGTTGTATACTTTTTCTATTTCTTTTCTTTATATTTCCCTCGTATAAAATATTGCAATCGTGAAAAAATCATTTTTCGAAATTTCTTTAGATCTTTAGGTTTCAGGGTTCCTATATAACGAAGAACATGTTTTATTCGCAACCATATATGTAATAAGATCATTACTGACTTTTACAAAGTTGGAAAATGAGCTATTCCCAAATTAACTTTCCAACCGGTCAGAAAAGTGATTGCCGGTTGGAAATGAATCCATTCCCGACCGCTGTGTAGGTAGAGACAATGGAAATCTCGTTGATCCATTCATGCGCGATCCATTCCCGACCGCTGAGTAGGTAGGGACACTGTGAATCTCGTTGATCCATTCATGCGCGTCACAACCTGTCGTATCATAATATAATAATTTTTCCAATTATTGTTTAGAATAAAGTGGTTGCGAATAAAATAGTATACATATCACGGTGAAAAGTTTCCACCTCGGCATGTAATATACTATTTCTAACTTGTATATCCGTCGGTCTGTCTGCCTGTTGGTAGAATAGATAAAAAAGTACTTGTTGGAAAAAAAACATGTTTTTCATGCGGCTTATATGTCTACCTGGCTTGAAACAGAATGTACTTTCGGTGAAATATATAGAGGGCGAGCACCTTAAAAAATAAAATGTTTTCTATTTTTGCTTTAATGCAGCATTAGATAAAAGTAATATTTTGCACATAGCTTAGGTTTTACCCTTATTGAAAATGGAACCCAAAAAATACAGAGTGAATATCATAAATTAGACAAAAATATGTAACAATCAACGCGTCGCTATAATATAGCCAAAACCGATCCAACTGCTACAGCGCTTAGGGTTAGTGGTTAAAGCGACGGAATAGTAATATTTATCTCAGTCCGCCAGTGAGCGTGGAGTTCGAATCCCAGCGCAATCTATTTTATTCGAAAATTAATGTAATTCACGCAAAGGAAATTCCATGCAAACCCTTTTTGAGTTTTTATTTATTTATTTATTTATTTAGTTTTGATGGCAATGAGAACGTGTTAGCTTTTATCTTACCTTTAGGTCAGCTTTCTACTATATCTTACTTTAAAAATCATACGCTATAAAACTGTATTTGGGGGCCCATCACTAGCTTCAGTGAAGACGGCGGCGTGTATTTTTTAATGATGGAAAGTCCTAATTATCTGGGCGTCAACAAGTTTTATTACTCCTAAGTACACTTATATAGGTGTAAGAAAACTTATAAACTTCGCTTTATATGTATAGCACATTACAATGTTTGGAACTTTGACGATTAAATGAAAGAAACAAGTCTTTATATAGATTTATGAATACTTCTGGTTTTGATTATTATTGTTGCATAAAAGGGAAAAATTATCAGCTTCAATTTCCTATCTAATCATATTTCGAATTATCAAAAGGGGCACCTCGTTTAAGATTAAGTCAATTAACTTTTCGACTACTTGGTCTGACTTTAATAACTAACACACAGTTATCTATTAGCTAGTGTACAATTATGGGGCCATAAACTGTTCTTACTTTTGAAAATATGCGAAATATCACAGTTTTAAACTTTAATTCACTTATCTGTAATCTTTACGCTTGTGGAATTGAAGACTAGCCTCTCATAAGCCTAACCAGCATGTATCACTGACCAAGAGGGTGATGTGCTCTCCTAAACGCTTACACTGTCAGCCGCTAAACGTCAGCTCTCAGTTGGCCGCAATCAACCCCACGACTCTCCGTGTAGTGAAGTCCGTTGGAAGATATTTTCAAACTAATACGATTACGTCGCCCCGAACCTGTCGCTATAATTTTCAATAACGAAAATAGAATCACATAGTTCCAAAACAACTTTACATACCCTGTAATAACAGGCAAAAGCTATGCAACGCTTTCTGTGGTTCCTTAATCAGTCAACATGACTTGGAGCTAAATCCTTTGGTAAATGGTACCCGCTCTCATAATCTGCCTCAAGCATGCTTCGTTAGTATCAACATACAATTTACGAAGAACGAGGAATCCCGGGTTCACCACATTTTTACCACGAAACCTTTAATGCACAGCTATGTTTTTCTCATGTCACTGTTTCGATAAAAAAAAATCTATTATTTTCTTACCCTCTTTTATTAAAAAAAAAACCTTGCAACTCGGATATAGATTTTTATACGCTTCGACTGCATTTTTCCAATTGATCGTCTATTCATGGCCATATATATCGTAAACTAATAATGTTAATACAATAGGCTTTTAACACGTCACAAACTTCATATGTTTTACTTACTGCATAATTTTTCTTAGTTTTATAAGAAAAATGCAGAAAATATGCGCATGTCAAAATGCCATTTATATGCACTAGAATACGTCCGTAACGTGTATATTAATTATTATTTACTTAAAAGCTTAAATATTACTCCTAGCATTTATAAGCGGTAAACAGGCAGATATATTATAGGTTTTTCTAAAATTATTCCACTTGTTACGGCTTTTAATAATAAGTCACAGGTCACAGGGCATACTGACTATAAAAGCGTAAGTCGAATATTATGTCTAAACCATGTTCTTTACTTAAATTTCGCTAGCAATGTATTTTTTTATAAAAATCCACTTACTTCTTTTTAAGACGCCTACCAGAGAGAAGAAAAAGCATAAAAGAAATAACTCTACTTATATTTATTCGTCAAGGAAATTTTGGCAAGCACTTGTTCCCAAGATATATTTTAGTTTTTCGATCTAAATGAACCTTCTACAAATAAAATAACATTTTTATGGCTTATTGCAAGCTGTCAAAAAAAATCTAATCAGCTTGTGAGCACGTATGATCTGGACTCGGATTCCATAAAATCTACTAAACGTTCTTTCTTACGTAATGTATAAGAAATTAATTTATTTTTTGTTGCATAATAATATGAGTAAAAACTATTATTTTTTGCAATTGCTAATTGGCAATGAAACTAGAGCGAAGTTACAACGTTACAAAAACTTCGTTTAGTAACATTTGTCTTAATTTCGTATTCTAAAATGACATTTGAAATGGCACAGCCTCTGAACGCTGCGAAATATTGCTTTTTAGAAGCTTCTGATTGTAGATACCGTGCTGAAAAATTGAAAAATTACTGCGGAAAATCACCTGCCAACTTGACGAGGCCATTTTCTATAAACAGAACTTAACACGCAATTTCAAAGACCTTTTGTGTAGGCTGATATCATTTCTTGCCAAAATATATCAAAACTGAAATTGTAGCCAACATTAGATACAAATTAGTTTCGAAATTACTTCTGGTAAGGTTAGATTACAATTCTTTAAAGAAATAAAAGATACATAACTGCATTCATGATTTCACCTGGCCCAGAAAAAGAACGATTATATAAAGCACGGCCAACCACACATTAATGTAAAATAGCATTATACAAAAAACATGAATACCTAGAATTAATGACAGAAATGGGGTTATATTTTAAGTTGCTATGGAATTCAACATAAAAAAGTAATTAGTTACAAATACAAAACAAATAAGATAACATAACTATGTCTAGTATAAGAAGATTCGAATAGTTGACTCGTAGCTTTCCAAAACAAAGAAAAGGAAAAGTTTTAGTCTAAAATAACTACGTAATTACATTGCGTATTTTGCTGGAGCAAAAGGAATAAAATTTCATGTTTCCAATAATTCCAATACGTATTATGCCATACATTCACAACTGCGTGTACAACATTCATGACATTTTAGCAACAAAATTGCGGTAGTGTGTTTCGACCTCAGAAGGTGATGTAATTCTAAACCGATAAAAAATATTGAATGGTAAAAGCTCGTGTTCGTTGTTAGTTTTATTGTTTTTAATTATACTTTCACTTCTATATAATCTTAATTCAAAATTAATGAAATAAAGTTTATGTGCCCTTAGTTTATAAAATACTGTTATACATTTTTAATCAGTAATTTAACTTAGGTTTAAAATACCGCAAATTCTTATGATATTTGAGTATTTAGAATAAAATATGTTATATAAATTTTTTATGGTTTACAGATCTTATTCTGCAATCTGCAAATCAATATTAATTCATGTAGCAAAAATGAAATTATTGAAATCTGCAATATATAAATAAACCGGAAAAACAATTTGTCGAAACAACTATTCCTAAAATATGAAATTGGCATACATACATTTTAGTATAATTTACATATTTGTGCAATACACAAGACTGAAGCTTTTTATTTATTTTGAAAGCATATTGCTAACTATTTAGCTCGCTGATATTAATTTATATCAGTTGATCTGCATGTATTTTCTAGAGCACTTTCAAATTATGACTTAGAAGAAAATGTCAAATATCGAAAGACCTGCACTATAATTTTAAATGAAATCGCCTAATGGATTTGCAGTATTAACCTGAAAACGTTACCTAATTATTTGCGAAACCTACGATAAGGCAAGTGTTGCAAAATAAATGTTATTGTCCTTATAATAAAGATGATTTGGGTAAGAATAATAATATGTAATAACTAATCATCGCCTTGTAACTTTAAAATAATTTATTTCGGCATAACCTGCCAAAGTATTGTTTTCGACCTCGACTGCTTTTACAAATTTATAATTTGAGTCGCAACCTCTGACTCAATTACAACCAAACCAAGGTTGTATGAAAGATATCAGGAAGACAGTAACAACCGCTTTGGCATTAAAGGAAAATGGTAAAATTAAAAACAGTCAAGTATGTCACGCCAGATGGATGTAAACATTATAACTCGAGAACGACAGAACCTCTCAGAATGATTTCTTTGTCAGCTTTTGTGGAATATTAATGTAAAAAAATTAAATACCTTTAGACGCGATGAGTCGATTCTCTTTGTCTGTGTTTCTGTTTCTTCGTCTTCTTCCTCCTATGCTAGGCCAGTGGCCTGTTTAATTCCACAAAGTTGTGGATCTACGAACTGTCTTTGCTGGTAGGCTGGTAGGCGGCTAGATTCGTTCTCCGATCTTCAAAATTGAGGAAGAGTCCCTTGTTAGGGGTTAAGACACAGGTCTAGTCTAGTGTAGTAGTTGAAAAACATACGGTATTTAAAATCCTTGTGTAGTCACTCGGAATCGAATCCACTCAGGCCGCCTGAGCGTCAAGCATATTACTCGCTCGGTCAACTATCCCGTCAGGGTGGTTTAGCGACACACTGCCGGATTGTCGAGCTTGAGCTCGTAAATTCAAATCACGATCCCACTTAGTTTTTTTAAGCGATCGAAATATGCAGATGCAAATATCTTATCGGCGCTATCTCCTCCTTCTGCGCTTTCTGCTAACAGTACTGGTAAATTACCGACTCGATTTTAAACCCATTTTGTCCAACGAGGCTTTGCAATCACTAGTTTTCATTTCCTTTGCGAATTCTTTTTAGCCGACATCGTCGCGTATAGGAAGCAATCATATATACACAATATGACAACGGCCATTCCACACTGAAAGCACCGTTTTACAAGATTACGAAGACTGAATGTATGTTAAGAAGCGAGCGTTCCAAAGCGTGCATGGCAAAAACCGCTCCATAGCAACAGTGTGCCGAAGTTTTGATAAGGAGCTTGCACAGTCTCATTTGGTTTTATAAAAGTTTAATAAAATGTGCTTAAGGAAAAGGTTAAAAAAGGAGAGTTTTACAAAATAGAATATATTTATATTGATATGTCACAATATCAACATTGCAATTTAATAACAAAATAAAGACAACATGTTTATAGATATTAACGATACAAGTTTGATTATGAGCATTTTAACGAAAGGAGTTTGATTGCCAAAACGAGGCGGTGAGTCGAGTTTTGCGGCGATCAAACGAGTCTTGTTCAGTGCCATAAGCAAACGTGTATTGTTCAATATTTTATTTTTATCAATAAATTCTGGTTGAATGTATTTTTTTATATAAAAAGAGTGCGGTAATATTCACGCACTGCGTGCGGTAATATCTGTTCATTACCGCACTAAGTGCTCTTAACGATACTAAAATTAATTTGGTTAATAGTCCATAACAACACTGATGAAGATAAATTTATTAATTTAGCGCTCCGAAACTTCCAATATTTTTAAATTTTGATTGAAAGCTTAATTCAACTTTATTTCATTACTTCAATCTGTTTTCTTATTTTGACTTCCACTAGTACCTTCTAGAGTGTGAAAGCTTGTATATAACGGATGATCATTTCCAAACTATTTGAAAGTTGACTGTTGATTCTGAGTTATTGAAGTTAATTTACAAATTATTCTATTGAAAAAAGGGTACTTATAAACGTGACTTATTGTCAGTCAAATTTCCAAATAGCCCTATTCCATCAGTGTCAAAGGCACACCGTTTAATATTAAAATTTGAAAATATGGCGAGTATAACCGCAGAATATAAGAGGCTAATTGCGCGTTCATTTAAATTAATAGGTACTGCTTTAACCACAAATGTAAATTAACTTTGACAACTCAGAAAGAGCAGTCAACTTTCAAACGTCATTACCAAGTATAGCCATCCTTATATCCGATGTCCCAGATTCAAAATGTTCACCCGGTACATATAAACTTACATAGTTAAAGGTATTTTTATCATCTGTTATTTATGAAAATAGTTTGAAATTCATTCCCAACTTGAAATCTTAGTAAACAGTTTATAAAATTATAGCAATTATAAAGCTTTGTTAGACAACTATTTGGTATGTATGCATAAAAATAATATGTTGCAAAACTATATACATACTATATATACGTCTATTAGCTGTTAATTTTGATTGATAATTTATTTTCATAATTTTACAGTAGATTCAATCAAGAATGTAAGTGGAATTTAGGTAAATTAGACAATCAGGCAGCATCGTATTTGTTGGAAGCTAATGTCGAAAGCATATTTGCAACGAAAATTCCCAGACCGATGTGAAATATAGCTTTTGGAACGTTCTGATTGTAGATAAGGATATGAACAATGTCACACCAGGGGACAAATTACTGCGGAAAATCATTCGCAAGGTTGATCAAACCATTTTTCATTGTTTTGAAGTTGACAAGTCAATTTAAGAAATTATTTAATGTGAGTTTTTGTCTAAATAGTATATACAGCATGTCCCAAAAAGAATGGGACACCGATTATACATAGATTTCTTACGTCATAATAACTCGATTAAACCCAATATACCTTTGTACAAAGTTCCTTCAGTAAGAAGTTGTAGGGCCTTGGAGTTCAATTTTTTATTTTTTTGTTAATTTTCAGAAATGTAGATATATCGATTTGAATTTTAGTGTACATGCTTACTATTATATCCTTTATCTAATAGACTTGTCCGTCCGTCCGTCCGTCCGGGACGCTGTTTCAGCAGCCAAACCGTAAGAGATAGAGAAAAAAGTTATGAAAGTTATATGTTTGGAATGGTCATGTCAGGTCAGGAACCGAATTTCAGTCACGTGACACTTCCGGTTTTCTTGAAATCACAAAAAAGACCGTTTTTCAAATAGAACGCGTATTAAATAAAAATGTTTCAGCAGCCAAACGGAGCTGCGACCCTCTGCGCCTTAAAACGTCGATCGGTTAGGCAACCACTTTGACACCTTCCAGGTCTGGGTACAGTTTTTATTTAATGCGCGTTCTATTTGAAAAACGGTCTTTTTTGTTTTTTTAAATGAGACATTTGTCTCACTGGACTGCTAGTACTGCACTAATACGAAAAAGTCCATAAACTAGACTTAACTGTAAGGGGCACTTGACCTATCTTTCAAAACTTTTTTAGCTTTAACTTCGTTATCTGTAATTTTTTCTGAAATTTTAGGTTATTATATGAAAGAGAATTAAAATACACAAAAATAATGTACTCTTAGTTCATGAGTGTAAAAGCAACCGTTTGCCTTAAAATGCCCACCAAATGTTTTTGGTTGTCATTAAGATGTGCAATTATCAAGTATCCAGGATCACAAAAACAATGGGTAATGATAAGAAATCAATTAATGACGTTGGGGACATCAGTTTTTTGTGCTTACGAAAATGCTGCGACATAATGAACCTTTCGGCATTGGAGAATTCTTTATGGAGCGGCATTTTCTTAAACATAAAAGAACAAACTCTTATGTCACTATAGCTATTAAGGCAACTAGTGTTTTACAGAGGATTTAAAAATCGAGGTCGATCATGTTAAAATTCGAGCGAAGCGAGAATTTTATGATCGACCGAGATTTTTAAACTGTAAAACACGAGTTGACTTCAATATTTTTTCTACAGCCGAGGAGTTTGTTAGCTTAAATGCCCTAGGGGCTTCGCCCCTCTCCAAAGCGGCCCTCGGAGCTCCACCCCTCTCCAAGGGGGCCCTTGGGACTCCGCTCCTCTCCAAGGGGGCCCTTGGGGCTCGGCCCTTCTCCAAGGGGGCCCTCAGGGGTCGGCCCCTCTCCAAGGGGGCTCTTGCAGCTCCACCCCTCTCCAAGGGTGCCCTCAGGGCTCCGCCCCTCTCCAAGGGGGTCATCGGGCCCCGCCCCTCTCCAAGGGGGCCATCGGGGCTCGGCCCCTCTCCAAGGGGGGCCCTCAGGGCTCGGCCCCTCTCCAAGGGGGCTCTTGGAGCTCCACCCCTTTCCAAGGGGGCCCTCGGGGCTCCGCCCCTCTCCAAAGGGGCCATCGGGCTGCGCCCCTCTCCAATCGGGCACTCGGGGCTCCGCATACAAATCGGTCCGATATAATAACTGTACTTTTAATCTTCACAAATAAGGTTTTATAAACTCTTAAAGTACTCCGTGCTTTAAATGGAATGGCGTGTTTTATAGACAACATAAAGCACGCCGCATATGACCCTTGGAAACAGTTTAAAATCACGGCTGTAGAAAAATGTCATTAATTGATTTATCATTGTTTTTTACTAGATGACCATTGTATCTAGGCTTAAGACTGGTTCAAAAAAATTAGGAGCATGTTTAAGGGCCAACGGGCCAACAACAATAGAAATGTACGGGTTAACGATGATAGGTATTGTCATTAATCGCAAAAGAGTATTGTTGAACAATTCAATTTGACAAACGTTTGCCGTTCTATTTCAAAATGTAATAATACATTTTTACGTTTTTTGCTATGGCTGTATCTTACATTTACACAGAAATGACTGACATGTTATTAATTTATAGTTATTGTCACCGAAATGGTCGGAAGTCGGTGAGAGTATACAGAGAAAGATTTCCAAATAGGCGCGTACCAAACCACCAATCATTTGCTGCTGTTGAAAGGCATCTTTGCGAAACCGGTGGTTTTGCTCCTTCAACTTTTGAATATGGACAGGATCATAGGATTAGGACACCTGAGGTTGCGAAACATTTTTAGAAGGGGTTGAAGAAGATCCGAGTCTGAGCACCAGATGCCTAGGTTGATTAGTTGGAATTTCTAAACATATAGTGGTAAATAGGACTTAAAGGGAACAGCTGCTGCATCCATACCACCTCTAGATAGTACGATAGCTTCTACCACTAGACCTAGAATTAAGACTAGGCTCGAGCACTTGATGAAAATGTTCATAAAAAATTATATTTACTAAAGTGTCGTTTTACAAGAAGGGGTGTGACAAATTTACATAATGAACATGTTTATGGCGATGACGACCCGCATGCAATAAAGGTTTTGCATTATCTCAAACAATACATGATTTCTCACTGTGACTTTGAGATTTACATTTAAATGATATGTTTCATCGGACTCCCGGAACGTCGTGTGATAAACACCGGAGACAGTGGAAAAAGTCGGATAAAACATATCATAATAGACCACTGCAAAAATGACATTATTCAGAGAACTACGTTTAAATGGTTTAAATTACCTGGAACACATCCGACTAATTTTCCAAATAGAGTGGATAATCTTCCACTGGCTACTAGATAGTGGTTCATGCAGGACGGTGCACCCTCACACTTTACTTTAAATATAAGAAATCATTTAAATGAGAATTTTCAAAATCGATGGATCGACAGAGAAAATGATGCTCCTGGAAATTGACCACCTCGCTCACCGGACAGCATTATGCAAAAAACACTACTGCTGGCTATTGGTCATTAACTATAGTATTGACTATTCAATTCACCTGTCATCTGTCAAAAAGTGACCAATGAAAATCCAGAATTCTGACGTTTCTTGACCAATCAAAAAAATATCAGTGGATATATCTTCCTAGAAGGTATTCAAGTGACTATTTTAAACAAATGTAATTTTGATTAGAAAAAGTCAATATTAGTGTTCTGTTACTATAGAAATTGCGTAGTTTGTTGCTAGATTTACTGAAAACTAATTTGAAAAAGTAGTTTGGTTCATTAAATAGTCCCTCGAATACCATTCTTAGTCAAAGTTAAGTAGATTATTTTTGCGGTGGTATCACTACTCATGTCCATTGCGCTTGGGATTAGGACTCGTGCTAGCGCACTCGTCCTAATCGTACCAAAGCGCAATGGACATTCGTGACACCACCGCAAAAATAGTCGACATAACTTTGACTACTCATGGTATTATAAGTGATTATTTTATTCGTAGAGATTTCAACCAATCAAAAGGCTGGATTTAGTTATCTTGTATAATTTCGATTAGGCAACGCAATACATAACTTTTGTCAACTTGATGTTGTTTTCATGGAGATAACTTTCAGCTAGGTTAATACAAACAAATCGAACTGCCAATAAAATATTTATTTGTTCCTAATATTAAAATTTACTCAAAAAATAATCAAATCGAGTACAATGCGTACTTCGAACAGGTTATACGTCTCAAACTTCCTGCACAATAATAAAAAAGTGTCAGTTTGACAGGTTAAATAGTCCGACCGCGATAATATCGAAGTACTTATAGTATTACGTTTGAAAATACGTACATATTTAAAGTTGCTATGGTATCTAAAAACTAATAGACTGCAATACGTAATAGGGGCTATACTATACAACCGAAGTGACATATTATAAAGCTGTCTGGATCATTTTTTTAAATAATAATCACTTAAGAATTGGAGATAGCGGTTCTTATTATTAGACATCATTTCAAATGACATAAAATAATTTTATGAGGTTATGATAGAAACCGAAACTTCGTGTGTAAGGCATATGTGCCGCTTAACAACTTTCACTAATAGGTAAAACTACGTGAAAAGAAATAACAAGAACAATAATAACAGCGAACTAAAATAAACAAGTAAAGTAACAAAACACAAACTATTAAGCGCTAGTACGCCGGAAATGTTAAACTTGACAAAACAGACTTTGTTGTCAGAATTGCTGGTTACTGTGATCTTATGTTAGTTATTATTGAAATACTAATCCAGGTAGTATTGTAATTGGTTATTAAGGTAGCACTGATATTTTTCATTTCACATAACTAAAATTCTGTGTAGCATCTAGGCAAAAAGGAATCACGTTCTCACGTTTTTAATTTGAAATAAGTGCATTATATACCGGGTACGCCGCGTAACTCGGTTTTCCTAAGTTCTGCGATGTTAAACTTATTGTGTAAATATCGTGTGTTTAAAAAAACTCATTCGCAGCACCCCATGATCAAATCGAAGTTTTCCATAACTTGATAGATACCCATTTAAGCAAATAAACTACCATAAGTCAGAGAGAACTAAATTACATCTTCATCTTGAACTATTTTCCTAAAAATATACAAAACACTAAATAAAAACAATTTTTGTTGACTGTTACGATTAATACACTCGTTGTTGTTGTGTAAATGCCATCTTATTTTTCTATCCGCGTGATACAAGTAAACCTAATTCAGTGTAAACTTTTGCCTGTCACAGTGACAGATGTTTTCATAAACAAAATTCAATCTAACATTCACCTACAGACTTAAGTTAAGAGATGACTAGATTTTCTATCTTTCTTTGTAGGCCTACTCTAATTGAGTTTTGTTTTTGGAACACACGATGTTTAGTAACTGCACGAACTATAAATTTATCCATTTTTTTCAATTTCTCTGTAACAGCTGTCTCTCGCGTGCTTCAACTTTGTTTGCAAATGTCAGATAAATTGGTTATTTATCAATCACTTATAGCAAGATTAGATCGATGCATTACTAGAATTTGAAAACTGTGCAACAACTGCTTGTTAGTCGGGCTACGAATATATGAATCTATCCTCGTAACGTCAAATATCGGCAAAACAAGACAATAATAGAAAAAGAAAAATATTGCGTATTGCCTGCTGGAATGTCAGATCGTAGAAGAAAACAAAGAATAAACATAATTATGCGCTTTAGCAGAAACAGCAAAGAAAAACCAAGATACAACTGTGACAACTACGTAAGTAATGGTCTACAGTGGAAAAATGAAAGAGGCAGCACATTAAAAAAAAACCTATTCGCAGCATGTCATGCTCAAATTGAAGTTTGCCATAACTTGATATATACCCATTGAAGCAAATGAACTACCATAAGTCAGAGAGAACTAAATTACATCTTGATCTTGAACTATTTTCCTAAAATATACAAAACACTAAATAAAAACAATTTTTATTGACTGTTATTATTAATACACTCGTTGTTGTTTCCTTTTTGCTTGATACAAGTAAACTTAATACAGTGTATCTGTCGCAGTGACAGATGTTTTCATTATCAAAATGCAATCTGACATTCACCTACAGATGTAGTTAAGACATCTTTTTTCCAAGGCCTACCCTAAATAAGGTTTTTTTGGAGGACACCATATAAACAATGTAAACTGCATGAGTGATAAATTAGTAATAGCAACATTAAAATTGGGAAATTTTTTATCAGCATGTGCACACAACTGCAGCAGATCGTGACAAGAAAAGGAAGAATTCTATGAAGTGTTGTAGATATGCATTTATTTTTTATTTTAAGTTATTTAATCAGCTCAGCATCTAATCAGTATTCTTTTTAGTCTTTTGTGCGGCCTAGGTAAAACGTCACTGCACTAGGACACTCGTTAATTGAACCAAAAATTTTGTACAATGATCATTTATGTGGTCTAGAATCGGCGGTACATTAAGTTCTTTGTGGAGCTGTTCATTCCGCACAAACCAAGGCGCGTTCACTGCGATGCGAATAACTTTGTTTTGTAACACTTGGAGTTTTTTGAGATGTCTGTTTGATGTGTTCCTCCATACCGGGCAGGCATAAGTTAAAATCGGTCTTAGTATTGATTGGTAGCTTAATTTTATACACTCAACTCGTAGGTGTGATTTTCTGTTAATCAATGGGTACAATTTACCAAGTCTGGCATAACACTCACAGAGTTTTTTATTAGTATGATACCCCCATCCTAGCCAAGAGTCAAGAAAGACTCCCAGGTATTAGATTGCCGAATCCTTGCTGTTCCATTCGATAGCGCTTTGATTTAATCTTAAGGCAGGTAAGTTTCTGATTTATTTCATGGTGAAAATTTTTGCCTGCGTTTTTGTTGTATTAATTACAAATTTCCAATTGTCAAACCATTTACATAACTCGTCTAGGGCATTTTGAAGGTGCTTTACAGCTGTTGGAAGATTAACGTTTTGAGATAAGACTGCTGTATCGTCCGCAAACATAGCCAACGCAGTGTTGGTGGTGGTTTGCAAGTCATGGACATAAATGTTAAATAATGTTGGCCCCAAAATACTTCCTTGTGGGACTCCCGCTAATATTGGTCTGCAAGTAGACAAGTTGGCAATCACTCTCACTGAGAATGTTCTGTCTGTTAAGAAGGACGATAGTATGTTGATAAGGTAATCAGGAAATCCCAGTTTAATTATTTTATATCTCAATCCTAAGTGCCAAATTTTATCGAAGGCACTTTGAAGATCGATGAAGGCTGTGTATTCCTTCTTTTCGAAACCTGACTCTGTTGCTTCAGTGATACGTATTAGTTGATGCGTTGTCGAGTGTTTTTTTTAAACCCATTTGGTGGTGAGGAATAATGTTTTGTTCGTTTAATATCTTGTGAATCCTCTTATGTATGATTTTTTCAAGGAGTTTGGAGAGTGAAGATAATAAACTTATTGGGCGATAGCTGTCTGATCTGTGCTTGTCTTTGCCAGGTTTATGAAAGGGGAGAATGTGGGCGTATTTCCATTTGCTTGGGAAGTATCCAACTCTTAGGCATGCATTTATAATTGTTGTTAGAATGGCTTTAGACTTTTTGGTTGACTGTTTTAGTATTTCATTGGTTATGAGATCTGGACCGGGAGATTTTTTGTTGGGAAGTTTTGCAATAAAGTCTTGAATTTCGGCTGATGAGGTTGGTTCGATCTCACTTGGAGATTGGATACTACAGTCAGCGTTAGGAGTAACTACTATGCATTGATAAGATATATAATAAAGAAAAAGTATTTATAATGGGTGACATGAATGCAAGAGTAAGTGATAAAGTAATGATTTAATAATGAGACATTAAATGAACATGGAGAGAAGCTGGTGGAATTTTGTGCACATAACCAATTACATCTGAACAGCACATAAAGTACGTTTTTTTTCTATAATAACTGTCAAAGTGTTACAATGTTGGTAGATATGTGATTAAAACGCTAGGAAATTTTGTATACCTCGTGTCGGTAGAACTTTGTAAAAATTATGGTTATGTGTCAATTTTGAATGTCAAAGTTTCTTAATTTGAACTCTTGACAAATTTCTTTTTTTTACATGGAATCATTATGTTTATTTTCAAATATTGTAAGTTTAATAATTAATCAATTTGCAATATTTTACTATGCTGTTTGTTTTACCCACTACTATGACATATCTGTCAAAATGACAATAATTTTTTTAGTGGAAAAAAAGAACTAAAAATCTATGTACCAACATTATTAAAACTAGAGACCCTGCAGGAATGCAACTTATCCCCTACAAAGTTGACCTTGGAAATTATTATAGAAAAAAAATGTACTTTACTTATTGTTAATATAAGTGGTACAATAAATTAGTGATGGGCATAACCGAACAATTTTCATAACCGAATTATTTGCATTCGAATGATATTAATAACCGAATGATTATTTGAATACATTTTGGCTCTCGATTCGTTTCGATTAAGTCAGCCGGTTTGTCGGTTGGCCAGGCGCGTAGGAGCGTTTTCTAGACTGCGGGGGCCATTCTAATTTCAATAAAGGCTTCTAACTTGATCCATTAATACGAGCTATAATATTTCTGATTTCATGATTATCAATTTTGAGTTTAATACTATAATAGTATATTTTAGTCACTAGTTACTTAATAAGTATTATTTTATTAAAAAAACACTACTATAAAAAATTAATTAAACAATGAACAATGTTTATTATCAGATTTTCATATAAGCAAAGAATACACATGCATAAGCAAACTTAAATGAATATACAACTAGTTTTCAAAAAATAAAAAGGGTGTAAGTAAAGATTAGAAATATAAAAAATGTATATAAAACACAAATACAAAAATAAATGCAATTAAGAAACTATCATTTGCCAAAAACAGAAATTCTAGTTGGTAAAGTACCGACGAAATCGTTTACAAGATCGTCTAGATCTAGATGTTCGACCTCCTCAACAGTGTCCGCCAAAAAGTCGGCATAATATGGGAAACATTTTTATTTTTGATTTTTCAAAAACAATTCTTAGGTCAATAATTTGTGCTTTTCTAACAACCTATTTAGCCCCTATCATATACTAAACATAAGTTCTGATTGGCCTATAGATATAGTCAAAATGACTGACTTCCGGTTTTAGCGGAAATGATGCCAACTTTGATTTTTTAAATGGAATACCCTGTATATTTCATGTTTTTCTAAATTTACGAGTCAAACTACATACAGGGTGATTTTTTGAAAACGATCCACCTGAGATATTTCAGAAACCAAAAGGAAATTAAACATTTCCGAAAATAGGTCCACTTATATGGGGAAACCGTTTGACCTATGATTCACACTTTTGACGTTTACCCCTGCGCCCCCACGAATACCTCCCCAAAAATTTTAAATGGAATGACCCATCACGTGGTATCTCAAATGAAAGCTTATCTTATAAGGATTATGGTTGAAACAAATCTTTAGCTCCGGCCATTTGTTTCGTCAATTATTCAATTATTTCAGGCTTAACCTGTATATTTTTATTTGAATTATAAATCCTTGACATTTCGAATTCTTAAATTTTACAAACCAGCGCATTTTGTACCTGGATCGAGTTCTTTCTTTCGCGCGATGAATTCTCGACCCGCGCTATCTCTTATCAGAGTGCGAGCTTTCCTTTGGGAACGAATTGTTCATACCTAGCACTTGCTATTTTTGGCCCGCCGTCACCGGCGTGGTTAAATAATGTTTGTTCAAGTCAAATTACGTGCGCTCAATTAATCTAATGAGCAGTGTGTTTCCTAGGGCTGACAATGATCAGGTACGATAGCGCTTTTCTGTCTTATTATTTCCATAGTAATTAAATTTTTTCTTAGCTCCTAATTACCAGTTTCATCCACGAATTCAACTCGGAAGCTATGGTTAGTTTAATCTCATTTTCGACACTTGCTGGCGTTCTTCGTTTTTGCTGCAAGTTGTGGGTGCTGCCGCTGTATCACCGGGCATCCACGGCGACTTCGTCTATTATGTGCAGTTCACGACCACCTTATGTTGAACTGAAGGGTGTAGCAACCCCCAGCCGGCGTTTGCCTGTTAGCAGTTTGTGAGCGTTGGAGAAGCGAGGTTAGTTTGTGTTATTCCGGGATTTATCGTATCTTCAATACCTGGATTTTACATTTATACATATTAAACCCGTAATTATTTGGAATTTAAATTCATACGTTTTGCCATTATTAACATGTAACGTTCAATTTCATACATGCTCTTGTTTTAATATTTAAATTTTTATGCTTATATTTAATTATGCTCAGTATTTAAAGTTGCTATTTTGATGTATTTCTACCATCTGTAAAAAGTACAGTCACGCTTTTTTATTTCAATATCCTAAACAGAAGGATTTATTAAATGACTGTGATAAGCTTGTTCCACGAATAATTTGTTGTTAAAGTTATTAAAATAACCCGAAAGGGGTTTTTAATTTTATGCGTGGCGCAACCTTCAGTTTACGTACACAATTTTGTTATAACATTATGTGCATTTTAATTATTTTGATAATTTACTGCTGTTACTACAAGACTATTTTATTGATTACTAATTAAACGTCAGTCACTTGCAGTTTATTTCCTCTTATTATTTGAAATCTTTTGATTTCTGGCAGTTTATTTCCTCTTATTATTTGAAATCTTTTGATTTCTGGCGCCCATTTCCTTTCCTTTTTTGAAGACATTCCAGGGTACACATCTGATGATTTGAACCTACGACCCAAGGCCGCCGAAATTTGAGTTAGTTAGGGCCATCGCGGTAAGTAAAGAGTGTTCAGAGCTGCCGTGGTGTATAAACTGTAGGGGGGTTGATCTGAGATTTTTTACTACTATCGATTATTTTAATTAGTCAATCGCAGGTCGGCTTCTTTATTAATTAATCGCAGGTCGGCTTCTTTATTGTTTCATGGTGATGTGTCACTTGCCCACGTTTTTTATTTTCTCATACATTTTATGAGAAAGTTTATCATTGCCACTTCAGGAGAACGGTAAACGCTATCGAAACCTAATTTTAATCAGGTAGGCGTGGAAAAAAACATTAGTTGATAAGTGGACCTGTTTTCGGAAATTTTGGTTTCTGAAATATCTCAGGCGGATCGTTTTCAAAAAATCACCCTGTATAATGGTCTTGCAAAATTTAAATTTTTTTAAACACGAAAATTATTTTTTCAATTTTTATTTTTTACTAAATAAGGAGATTTTTCTTTATCCAATTATATGTTCTAAACAGTATCCGACAGCACCGATTACTTTCTGGAATAGTGAAATTTAATATCGCTCACTCGGCGCCGATAAAAAATAAAATAAACTAGAAAAAGATATTATTGAGGGGGCCAGGCCCCGCTGAAAATTATTTGAGGGGGCCATTGGCCCCCGTGGCCCCCGCGGCTCCTACGCGCCTGCGGTTGGCGGTTCACCGTCATCTGCATCGACATCGGTTCACCGTCATCTGCATCGGCATCGGTTCACCGTCATCTGCATCGACATCGTAACTTGCAGATAGCAGAGGAACCAAAACATAATATGTACGGTCGGCGCCTTAGAAATCGGGACACGTAATATGTTCTTCTAGTCTTTGGAGTATTCTTGCTCCGGTTACTTCATTAATGTGATATGCCATTTCATAATTGACAAACAATAAACAATTTGACGTAACAATTAAAACGATAATAACTGTAAAAACTCAGTTTATACACTTAAAAAACACACGCAAAATATATCATAATAGTGTGTAGTGCCCGATTTTTAAGGCGCCGACCGTACATTATGTGTTATGTATTGGAAATTAAGAGGTATTTATTAAAAAGTGTAGAAAGAAAGAAATATGCGGGATTGCTTGCTAATCGCAATAAAAACAGTTTTAAAACGTTTATCTTTATCGATCGGGCGGGTTTTGAACCTTTGGAAATGTAAGCAAATAAAAAATTGTTTTATAGATTGATGCGTTTGCAGTTTTTAGGCGTTCAGGTTTCAGGTCCCCAGCGAAAACCAAATGGTGTTTTCATTACAACCTGATTTGTTTATGAGTTATGACATATTTATATTTACAGAATTTTGGGCACTGCGTAGGTCGCTGAGATATGGCACGTAGTACCTTTGAATAGAGGTTTTATATTCAAAGCGTAGTACGTATCAGCATGAGGTTGTTTTTCATTCGAATACTTGGAACGAAAACCGAGTTACATAGGTTATTTCAATAACCGGATAACCGGTTATTTTTCATTCGAATAAGCCCATCACTACAATAAATATATAAGGATAAACAGCAGAAATCAACAATCAGTCATAGATTACATAATTACGAACAGAAGGGTACAACAAACACAAATAATACACGTACGAGGCCTGTCATCACAAAATATAGCATCGGACTATGAAATTGTTGCAGATAAATTTCGCATAAAAACACCACTTCTAAAGAAGAAACCACCAATATATACAGAGAAATTATACTTGGAATCACTTATAGATAACAGTACTATACAATATCTGTACGAAAGCCGCCTTCGACAAAGATTAACATCAGCAAAGTGAATATAGCTGATAATGTTGAACAAAGCTGGAATAATAACATGTGACAAACGAAAATGAAATCAAGCTTGGCTTTGAAATATTTGTTTGAGTTGGTGGTTAGGTTTTGCATCAGAAAACCTAACCTGCGAACATCGAATTTGACATAGACTTACAGTGCCACCAACACAAACAAATATTTCAAAACCAAGCTTGATTTCATTTTCGTTTGCTCACATGTTGTATATAAAAAAGAAGCTGCAGCTAAAGCCTTGGGACAAAGAAAAATTAATGTAATTACAACTAACAAGACAAAACCATAGTTAACTAACAAAGTCAAATTATTGGCTGAAGAAAAATGGCAAGCTGATTTATGATACAAAAACAGTCAGCAAGCAGAATACCGATAAGATTACGTAGATACTCAAAGTAAAGTAAATGCAAGAATAAAAAACGGAGTATTGGCAAAGTTTTAGACAAGAAATGGAAAGCAACTTCTATTATTCTCAGAAAAAAAATTGGAAATTATTGAGAAATCATAAATAACATGTGAATGGATACAGGAAATCGCCAACATAAAGATGATTGAGTAGTATACTTTAAAAAATTGTATAATGAAGAAAATCAAAGTAGTAAAAAAAGTGCGGAAGACCAACAACATATTATCACAATAACAGAAGAAGCAGTAGGTAAAAGCAGCAGTTACGAAGCTAAAAAATAGAAAGGTAGGTACCCAGCTAAGACCAAATTACTAATGAACTTTTAAAATATGGCAAAACCTCTTTAATGAAAGGAATTGTAATAGTAATTAACGTATTAAGAGGGGTAACCCAGTCTTAACATTCGAGCATATTTTTACCACTCGAGCGAGCGCAGCGAAGCAAGAGTGGTAATTTATGTGAGAAATGTTAAGACGGTTTCCCGTCGAAATGCGTTCATTAGTTTATTGTTCATTGAGGCAATAATTTTGAGTCAATAATAATTACTAAAAACTGCTAAATCGAAATCGGACTATCATGAATATGTGTGATGTTGCTATAGTGAATGCATGTTAAATGAGTGGATACATGTTAAATGTATCTTAACATGCGAGGACGGGAGTGGATGCATGTTAAATGAGTGGATGCATGTTAAATGTATCTTAACATTCGAGGACGCGATCATGTTAAACACTGTTTAACATTTCAATGAACAATAAAACTACTTTATCTTCATCCGTGTTGTTATAGCGTCTTAACCAAATTAATTTTAGTATCGTTAAGAGCTTCATTCAGAGCACTGAGTGCGGTAATGGATATTACCGCACTCAGTGCGGTAATGGACAGATATTACCGCACTTTTTATACAGTGAACCAGAGTTTATTGATGAAGATAAAATATTGAACAATACACGTTTGCTTATGGCACACAACGAAACTCGTTTGATTGCCGCAAAACTCGGCTCACCGCCTCGTTTTGGCAATCAAACTCGTTTCGTTAAGATGCTCATAATCAAACTTGTATCGTTAACATCTATAATACAATAATGATAACTACCACGATTCCAAAACAATGGAAAGAAAACATTATGGTACCAATCTTTAAAAAGGGCTCAAACCCAATCCAGAAAATTACAAAGGAATAACGTTCTTAACCTCTGCATCAGAACTATTTACAAGTAGGTAGGTATTATGAAAGGCTAAATAAACAAATGGACAGAAACAAGTGAAGAACAACAATGCTTCAGGCCGAACCATCATAAATGCATTTATAGGTAAATATGACACAACCATTCGAAAGATTACATCTAAAAGACATAATCAACATACTAAAAGAGAAAACATACACCTTAACATAATAAAAATAGTAAAACAACTGAACGCCACAAACACAACCAAAATAAAAGTAGACAATGAATTTACTGAAGATCTATCAGTAACGAAGGGCAACTCACAGGGTGATAGCTAAAGCTCATATAATTTAATCTGATCATGGATAGCATAATCAGTGGGACTAAGATGGAAAAAGATAGTAGAACAAACCAGAAGTTATTTTATAGAGTACTCTAGAATATGAGAAACAAAGAAAAAAAACTTGGGACGGGACAGATCATGGACAAAAAGGGAACGATAATTACCGAGGACAACAAAATAATGGAAATGTTAGAGGGAGTAGATGTGATAGAAGATGAAACAGAAATGGAAGAAAGTAATGCAATAAATACAGGAAAAGGGAATGACAATATACAACAACTAGAAGAAAGCGATGACATACAACTGGATGAAGTAAAGAAAGCGATAGGAAAATTGAAGAATGGGAAAGCACCAGGAGTAGATGGGCTGAAATCAGAATTATTCAAATACATGGGAAAGGATGGAATGACGATCCTACATGGAATTATGAAAGAAGCATGGGCAACAGTAACAGTACCCAAAGATTGGCAAACATCAGTAATAATTCCAATATTTAAAAAGGGAAACCAAAGGGATTGCTCAAATTATCGTGGAAATTCATTAATTTGCACAACCAGTAAGATATACGAGATGATACTGGAAAACAGACTAAGAAAGTTGGTAGAAGATAAACTACATGGAGCGCAAAGTGGATTTGGACCGGGGCACTGCACCCAAGATCATATTTTCACAATCAGGAACGTGATAGAGAAAACGATACCATACAATAAAGAAGTATATATATGCCTGGTTGATCTGGAAAAGGCCTTTGACAAGGTGGCAAGACATAAACTATGGAAGACACTAGAGAGAAACAAGATTAATAATAAATTGATAGGAGCTATTAAATCGCTATACCAAAAAACAGAAAATGTAGTAAGGAAAGACAATCTAGATACAAAGAAATTTAGGACAATGCAAGGAGTCAGACAAGGGGGCAATCTTAGTCCACTGCTCTTTATCATCTTCATGGACGAAATTATAAGAAATGTCAACAGTAGAAGCAAGAAGATGACGGTGGGATACCACAAACTGGAACCGGTGAAGGTGGGAGATTGTGTGTTTGCAGACGACGTCGCAATAATGGCTAGTACGGAGGAAAGCTTACAATTTAATGTTAACCTATGGGCGGAGGAGCTAGAAAGAAAAGAAATAAAAATAAACATTAACAAGACAAAAGTAATAGTGATAACAAACAACAAGGAAAAGAGAGTCACCCTAACAATCAACAACCAGACAGTGGACCAAGTCGAAAACATAAAGTATCTTGGAATAACCATAGACAGAGCCGGCAAAATGGAAGAAGAAATTAACAACAGAATTACGCAAACGACAAAATTGTTCCACGGGATTAACAGAGGATTTATTAATAAAAACGAAATTAGTAATAAAACAAAAATGACAATTTACAAAACCATTTATCTACCGACTTTACTATATGAATGTGAAACATGGGTACTAACCGAAAAGTTGCACAAGAAAATACAAGTATTAGAAATGAAGTATCTAAGGAAGGTGGCAAAAGTAACGATAATGGACAAAATAAGGAATGAAGACATAAGAGAAAGACTGAAAATAGAGAGTGCTAGAAAGTATGTAGAGAGGGCACAATTACGGTAGTGGGGACACATGAAAAGATTACCTGAAGAAAGACAAGTTAGGAAAGTATGGGAAACAAAGGTTACAGGCAGAAGAAAGAAGGGCAGACCAAGTAAGATATGGGATAAAGAAATAGGGGAAATATTGAATAGCAGAGGTTTAACTTGGAATGAGGCCGAAATTATAGCGAGAAATAGGAGTAATTGGAGAGCAGTGACGAAGTAAAGTAGAAAAGAAGGAAATGGTACAAAAGGAAGTTACAAGTGAAGTGAAGTGAAAGGGCAAAATACTTTTTAGTTAATTATAAAACGGGAAGCAGGCAGTGAAATTAAAGTTACTAAGTGTTCAGTAAGATAAGAGTTTGTTTTACTATAGGATTTTATTTATTTTTTACGAGTTTACATTTTTTTTCTACGTATTATTTTTATTTATTCTATTTATTTTTTTTCTTCTTTTTTCATCTTTCATTTATACTTTTATTTATGTATTAATTGTAAAAACGAATATTTGAGTTCTGTAATGAAAAGTTACACCCTCTACACTTAAAAGTAGAAGAGGGATAGATTATATATATATACATCACTGTAACACGCCTCGGTCTTTTGCTCAGCGGTAGGTTCTACAATGGCGTCAACGGGAGGAGGGGTGTAGGCGTTACCCTTGTCGATGCAGCTAAATCGATTGGAGTAAACTTTTTGTTTTAATACTTTTATTTCTATTGGCAACCAGATACACATGAAAACTTAATATTATATATACAAAAGGAAAACAAATACAAAAACACGAAAACAAAAACATATATACAAGAAATCGCCTAGTCTTGGGCGCTGGGGGCGCAAGACGAGACCTCCAATGGGTCAGGGCTGGCTTACGTAGCAGACCTGGGGGTGTCCACGGCGAGCGGGCGATGTTTGGCTCGGAGCAGACTGGCTGTGGACTCGTCCTGGAAGCTGCGGGAGCTGTAGCTGGATCCTGGACAATTCCTGGGGCTGCTGGCGAATTCGGAGCTGGATGCTGGCCGATTGCGGCTCGGCTTGGTTGCCGTCCGGCCGCGAAACTTGCCCAAACGTCAGTGGTCGGAAAATGAGCCGGCTGGAGGTCCTGGAGAGAGCTGCTAGTGGAGATGGCTTCTGGATGGTCTCGGCTGAGTTGTCCTGGAAGGCTGGATGCTGCTGGCTGACTCTCCTGGGTTCAGTTGTCCTGGAAGGCTGGAGGCTGCTAGGTGGTCCTGGAGCTGAAGGGCTGCTGATGGACTCTCCTGGGTTGAGTCCGGAAGCGGAAGTTGTCCAACTGTCAGAGTCCTGAATAGGAGATGGTTGGAGGTCCTGGAGAGAGCTGCTAGTTGGTCCTGGAAGGCTGGATGCTGCTGGCTGACTCTCCTGGGTTGAGTCCGGAAGCGGAAGTTGTCCAACTGTCAGAGTCCTGAATAGGAGACGGCTGGAGGTCCTGGAGAGAGCTGCTAGTTGGTCCTGGAAGGCTGGATGCTGCTGGCTGACTCTCCTGGGTTGAGTCCGGAGGCGGAAGTTGTCCAACTGTCAGAGTCCTGAATAGGAGACGGCTGGAGGTCCTTGAGAGAGCTGCTAGTGGAGATGGCTTCTGGATGGTCTCGGCTGAGTTCTCCTGGAAGACTGGATGCTGCTGGCTGACTCTCCTGGGTTGAGTGATTCCTTCTCGCTGGGCCTCCTTATTTAAAGCAGCCCTGGTCTTTGTGTTCAGTTTCCTGGGCTCTTATTGGTCCGAGGAGAAGGGATGACTGCTTATTTTCATCGCGATTCCTAATTCCGCGGTTATTTCCGCGGCGTGACCTATTAGCGCTGTGATTTGTGTCCCAATAAATAGTCGTTGAAATGCTGATTCTAACGATACCCCATTTGCTGGGTTCCGTTGCATAATTAATTGAAATCATAATTTTTCCCCGTGCTCTGCGTATAAAAGCGCTTACGTATTATTATATCTATATTTTTTCTATGTGCGTTTAAAGAGTTCTCTTTGTTTTCCCTGAATGCGCGCTAATTTTATATGGATTTTGATACCATTTACGCCTTCCTGGGATGCTTCCTTCCGCTAATTACAATTTAATTTGTAATATTTGCACCCTCGCCCGATGTATTCGGCCGTTGCCCTGATTTTACCGTTACAAAATGCGTTTATGTTAAGCCTCCGTTCTGTTGTTTTCTTGGGCGAAATTTGACCGCTCGGTGAGTCGCCATGCTTTTGCCGGCTGATGGAAAAATTCGTTTTACTCGACCTGTATGGGTGCTAGAGACTTGGGCGTTGTTTTATTAGGTGGCGGCTAATGTTTTCTATCGGCAGGTATCCTCATGTGGGGTTTTGATTGGGCGCACTATGATTAGGAGCGTTTTATTAATTGAACTTGGATTTCAATTTCTCGGCGCGCCCGGGGCTTCCTTCAGAGGCGCCGCTTGTCGGCTCCCGGGTGTTTTATTGGGGTGGGTTATTTGCTTGCAAATTTAGGACTGGCAGGCTGTTGGCACTTTATTGTCTTGTTTGTGCAGAGGTTTGCATTTGAAAATTGGTGTTTCTTTGAGCTGGCATGCCGTAATTTATTGTTTTATTCTTGCAACGGTTTTCTTTTAAAATTCGTGTAGGATTGGGGCGTTTTGCTGGTGAACAGATGTGTTTGTAATTTGTTCGCCGCCTGCTTGGCGATGGAAAATTACTTCGCTGATTTTATATGTTAACCGATTCATATTAACTGTTTAATTAAATCCTTTAGACTCTGTATTTTAATTATGATAGAGCAGACATTGCGACATTTTGAAAGCATTGTTCCTGTTGAAATAGTATATTTCAAAGCAAGGTAAGAAAGTGCAGTCTTGCATGCCGAGCGCAAAGTTTATAAACCGAGCCGAAGGCGAGGTTTTTAATTGCGCAAGGTATGCAAGAGCACTTTCTTAACGAAGTTTGAATACTATTTTTTTCCTAGCCGGCCTCAGTGGAGCAAAATTTGACACTCTAAAAATTATTCAACAAAGTGTTAATGTTGTTAAAAGTGACAATATCCTGCAAAATATGCAGCATGTTTTCCGATTTTATGCTGTTCTCAAAATGTTTCTAAACAGTTTTATTCATAAGTAACTCTGAAAACTTAAAAATTTTGTCGTTAAAAATCGCTTTACTATTTATACTTTTTGAGGTTATGTCCACTGAGGTCAAACTGTCAAAGCAGTTTTGGTTGGATTAAAAAATAAAGCGCGGGCGCGCACGTTGATTTTTAGCCTCTCCTGTCGTGAGTACGCATGCGCGACATGTTAATTTAATTCCTTCGAATGAAGGGCCACTTAAGGTTTCGTACTTACCTGCATCGAAAGGATGTGAACACTCACAGAATGCATTCCTAATTCCTCGTATAAACAGACTGTAACACAAGTCATAAAGTCAATTACCCGTCAACTATCAATATGTCAGCTGTCAGAATCAGCACGCGTCAGCAGTCAGCTAACATGCGGTACAGTTTCTTCATAAAAATTGCATGATTTACTTTCTTACCTGGGTGAGAAAAACGAACTTTCTTACCTCAGATGAGGTGAGCAATGCCTACTATTCTAACCGGCTGGGAAAAAAATATTTTGTGCGTAATTGAAGAGTTACTAAATAATTTTGATTACATAAAAGATACTACTCTTAAACTTTCAGTAAAATCGGTTTACTTCAACGAATTGACACGTGACGAAGGAATAATAAAGCAGCCCAGAAACTTTAAAATAAACGTTGTTACTGGCATTTTGACGTTAATCTGCGTTTTTACCTTATGTACTAACGTTAACTCTAATACTAAGCTTCACCTTTTAGCTAAGGCTACTATGCACATTTAAAAGATATGGATGATTTCAACTGCTACAAGTTATCGTTGAAGTTCGTTACAGGTATACGTCGAGAAGTACAGATGTATGTTTCAGTTAGACTCTTATACCTTTTCCCCCCATCATGTTATGTGATGTTTTTTGGTGCTGACAGGCCTTTCTGAAAGAGGTATGTTGGGTAACTTTGGGAGCTCTATATTTACCTGACAAACTATTATACCACCTAATTGAATTTATTGAACAGTCCAATTTCGATATTACATTGTGTGGCTTATTTGAGCTTTTCAGACGTTTTTTATTGAGTTCTAGCGTATTGTATAACCTGCTATCTGCATTTGGATTCACCGTTGACGCAGTCGTTTAGTCACTTCCGTCCAACTGGCCGGTTTTGTTTTGGGTTGCCAGGTAAACCGAGGACGACTTAAAAAAACAATTTACCGAAATCAAAAAAGACTTCGCGTCTGACCCGTACCGGGGATTTTTGAATCGGTGACCGCCTGTTTCTCCGTTATTTCTTCTCAATTCTTATCGTTGGATTAAGTAAATGAAATTTGGGATAGGTACGACCTAGATGGACTTATATAGAGACAAACAGCAGTTTTTGGTAATTCATGCCGTGAACGCTTATGTTGACAATTCGGCTTTTGGAATTTTAATTCCGTTCTGGATGGTTTTCGATCAATCCTCTGGAGGTTGAAGCATTGAGCCGTTACACCCTGTATACAAGAAGTAGGTGGTTTTTGCAAAGGTATTTGTACTCTAATATCGTCTTTTTGGTTACAGGACTTTTTTTTAATTTTTCTAGAATTTTCTACACATTCGGGTTTTCCTTTTTGTACAGTGTGATTCACTAGCCTCTTTACAAACTTTAGCAACGGGAGGTAAATTTAATTTGATGAAAAAAAATGGATATAAATTAAGTCCTATCGTTCTTTGTTCAGAATTCAGCGATTTTAAAGTTCTTATATTCAGGAAACAGTAGCCATGATTTAACATGACAAAAGCTAGTAACCATCAGTTACATGAGAATCTGTAAACAATAGTTGTTTTTATGTCAAATCTTTCCATCACGATTTGTTTATTTGCATTTGTGGGAATGCGAGTAATCAATTGACGCAGAAGGTTCAAGATGCTGTAACTTATATTAGAAATAATATGAATGAATTACGAGTACAAGAGAGTTTAGTTGGTTGTTGCGAGTTACGTATTCAGACCGGTGAACTTACTTTTGAACATTTATTATAAATTGAGTGTTCTGCATCGCTACATTAAATATTTTTTGTTATTAACTTATGATTACTTTTTAGTCTTCAAAAACGATTTTCAAACGGCTATAACTTCTAACCAACGAAAGATACCTATGTTTACATGATTTTTTCCATTTCCACAGTTTGCCGTTGCATTCGCCTTTCTTTTTTTTCTTTCTCTGACATTTTTTAATGCTCGTTTGTATTACCTTCCAGTTTTCTTCAACCTCAATCATTTTGTCGATGAGGTTCTCGGTGTGATGTTTTCTCTGACATGCCTTGTTATTTGGTATTTCTTAGTTCTTCCCTTTTTGGACACATTCAAGCATGGTAGGCTCTGCTCTACTGCCAGCATATGTCATTCTTTTTTTGTTAATTCTTTTCAAATATTCCGCAACACAACCATGACCCGTCCCCGTCAGGATTTGAGATTTGTCTATGTTTGTCTTCTGTCAGTGTGTGTATGTTCGATACTAACTTCTTTGTCTGCAGTATATTTATATTCGTTATTCCTCCATTAAGTCTATCGCTATAGTCCCGTTTACCAACTCAATTGCCCCAGTGAACATCATTTGATATGCACTACCTACCGCTATCATTACCTTCCTTTGGATACTTTTCGTATGCCGGAGTGCTCTCTGCCAAAAAGGCCCAAGTTTATATGATCGAATATGTAACGGTAGCTAGCACCCTCCGTCTACTGGTTCTGGTATCACCTTCTTTAACTGTTCAACTACGTCCATTCTATTGTTTTTTCCAATACAGAGGTAGTTCTTCGTAGCTCTTCCGCATTTAACTCTTTTATTGTCAAAAGTATTGTTAGTGTTTGTTATTCGATAACGTAAATAAAAAAAGCACCAGTATATTATTACAGAAACTTTATTAACCCTTTACAGCCGATGTGCCGTTGATTTTGGGCTATATAACTCAGCTGATGTGCTGCGAACTGGTACGAGACCGTCTTTAACTATATACAGTTACTTAACGACTAAATTGGCTACTTCTAACTTAAAACTACCTGGAGCCGCCCTGCCGCCCTCACCCCTCCCTGACTAGGGTGAATGACTGGAAGCTCCAACAAGTATATCGTCGGCGTAGGCGATCACTACTGTTCTTCTCTGCATCTCTATTTCTAATATTTCCTCATAGTATATCTCCTACAACATGTGACCTAGTACTGATCCACGTGGTACCCCCTTGTGATCGTCAATTCTTTGGCTTACTTCCAGCCATTCATTTTACAGGTAACTACCAATAATCTGAATACGAGATTGATTGATATTTCTACGTAGTATTGGAGCCACGATGCCTTCCCATGATACCGAATTAAAAATCTCGACGTCTGCCGTAAGCATTAGGTATACTTCTCGGCTTTTATAATTGCTATCCTCTGCACCGTTCTCATAGTATCAATAACACTGCGTCTTTTGCAAAACCCAAACTGTCTTTCTGAACGACGGTGTCGTGCTTCTAATTTCTCTCTGATTCGTTTATTTACCTCGTATAGCTTGGTTACTGTATTTAGTATACACAGTGATCTACGCCTGTTGTGTGTAAGGGAAGATAGACGGTCGGCCTTACCTTTTGGCGAAAGTTGCATTTGATATTTTGCCGGCTGGTAACTATCGGCCTAGTGGGCTAACTAGTCGCGAGGGTCGGGGTTCCAACTACGCTGAAAAGAATACCAAACGAAATACGAAGAGAGTGGGCGCCAGGTCCTCGACTCAGATCTAATCCTTGTGCCGGACCGTACACAAGGTAAGAGATAAAAACCAGCAAGTTAAACAAAACAGCAACGACCAATAAAAATATCACAGCTTTATTCAACTTGGTACTATAGTGCGTCACATACAAAATTAAAGGCAAATCATCAACCTGAATAACAAACAAAGTCAACCACAAAATCTTTCATAAAATCAAACAAGATCAACAACAAAATCAAACATCAACCAGCATAGCAATAAACAAATTTCAATATACAAATCAATATATACCAACAATAAACACATTAAAAATAGACAAAGGTACTGCACAATACATTTCATAAAAGCATAAATATAAAAACACCTTAGTCGAGCGCTAAACAATAAACTTCAGCTGTAAACTATCGTAAACATTCAATTAAGTTGCTAACCAAAGTAGCAGCACCGGCACAATAATTCGTCCGCATCCTGTGAGGCAGGGTGTGACGAAGCTAGAGCTATGCAAGCGAAAGGCTAACTAATACCCCGAATGTTAGCTTATAATTTTAATGTAACGACAAAATTTCAAAGGCTCGAAGCCCGCTTTTACGGATTGTATGGTCATACAGGCGTGGCGGTTTCTGTTTTAAACGCATCAAGTTATTATATGATTGAACAAAGCAATGGCTTGAATTATGCTCCTCACAAAAGCTAAACTTACAAATCGCAAATAATCAAATTACGAAAATCCTAAATATTAAACATAAGGCTACCGTGAGCAGCGGTTCTTTAGATACGACCAACACCCTCTAATAATGACATTTGACAGATTAACCTCTGCAAAGAAGCTAGTGAAAAGCAGTGACCGAAATTGCCTAAAAATACAATTAATCTGTGTTCTAGGTAAGCTAATCTGTCCTAGAATAGTTCAACGGTATAACTGAATGTTTTGTTGCGTTACAGGGCCCAAAGCAAAACGGCCTTCAACACAAATTACTGCTAACTAACGGTAAGCAAACCTAAATAGCAAGCCATTTGATAACACAAAAATATCTACGATCTAATATCACGAGCATGGCTAATACAGCTACCATGAACATAGTCTACTCTAAAATTACACGAAGTGCAATACGAATCAATAAAATAAGCCCAAATGCAATATACACAATAAATTTCAATTCGACAGACATTTCCAAATACAAATTACACCAATAATCCTACAATATGCATGCTATACGAAATGCCTATAATTAGCGGAGCAGTTATTACGCTAATTCAGATATACACACCTCAGTACAAGTCACATACGAGTCACGGATGCTGTTTTCCAGGGTCGAGCGCAGATCAACAGCAAGTTCGGAAGCATCTGGTGCGCCAAGGAGCCGACTTCCGACAGCATTGCGAGCGTCACAGGGAGGGTGGCGAACAGACGATGCCAGTACCAATTACACAAAGCACCAAATAAAGTAAGCGAACCAAATCCATATTACGAACATTTTTCTGGGTGGATCCAAAACTCAATGGCAAATACGATCCATAATGCGATCCCAGAACTTAATTCGATCCCAGATTTTTAATCCAGATTTTTAAAGGCTAAAAATACAAATTTTCCAAATAGATTACGGCGTTCAAAAGAGGGAAACGTAGGCAAACACCATGTACGAACCTTAAGATGTTGTGCAGCCAAATGGTTGAGTCGAGCGTGTGGGGAAAGAACGTCCCATGAAATCTGTCTGTGACGAAACGAATGCCGGTGATATCAACACCAATCTCCGGAACATTCCAGCAGGGGTTAAGAAGTCTTCAAATCCTTCCAACAATGAGGATGGCTATCAAAGCCGCGAGACCAGGCCCCCAAGGGAAGCGATTCAAACTTACAAGACGCAAGACTTGCCAGGAAATGGCCGAAAAATGCTCAAAACCAGCCCAATTCAGCTTATCAAAGTTCCCAAAAATTGGAAAGTTGACCAACGTAAAAACTAAAGAATGCAGAATGCTCTGAACTGAAAACAGCATTGTAGCATTAAGTTTGAAATTAAAGGTAGATGTTAACATAGTTGCCTATCCAAAGTAAAGTATTGTATTATTTAGGAAAATAAAGCAAATAACCAAATCTGACTAATTTATTTCAATCAATAAATAGGAAAATGTCAAAATGAGCGTAACATGTGCTGCTCACGTTTTTAGGTTTTCCGAAATGTTAGCTATACATACGTAGTCGCTGACCCTTTGTTACCGTAATCGGTGAAAGGGAATGTTAGCTATAATTTTTTTAAATATCTTCAAATATCTCAACGCTACGAGAGTATACTTGAGGGCCCGGCAGCTAGACTCAGTGAAGAAGGCGTGCAGTTCTTAAAATTATTATTATTATTACCAAATATAATAAGCGCCAACTAGTCTTTAATTACAACAAATATACTCAGATAGGTCGACAACTTATAAACTTAAATAATAGCAGCAGGCAATAGTACAATATCAGAAATGCAAACGGTAGCAGTAACGAAATCAGACACATAAATGATATAGACAATGCATTAAGTTTATTAGGCAGACGTTGCGTATAATAGTCAGTACAACAGGTCTTAAATGCGTTACTTATGGGGAAGGTGCATTCCCAATTAGCATTTCATACTAGTAACTAACACAATTCAGTAAGTAGTAAGGGTCAACAAGCAAAATATAAATTACGGATTAAGAACAGCTTTAAATTTCTCTAAATTAATGCACCTAAAGCTTGCAGTATGACTATCGTTAACCTGTTTAGCATCAGCTGAGTTCTGGAGGAAATTCAGCCATGTGCGCCGAATAAATGGCATAACACGAAGGTCAGAGTGCTACGCCAGGAAAATATAATTCCACAGCTTCTACAGGGCTTTAGCGATGCAGTTCATTAGATGGTAAGTTACTTATCTGAGAGATCGGGCTTCTGCAGTGGCTGATTAAATAGTCTCCAAACAGGCTCTTACAGCTATGCTGCAGCAGGTTGAGGATTCTTGCAGAGATCATTAGCGGATCACTCAGACGATGTGGCTCAAAATAAAATAATGCTTTCAGGACGGAGGGAATGTAGGCCTTCCCAAATTGGGCGGAATCGATGGAGTCTTAAAACTCCCGGGCGAAACTAGAAACACCAGGAAGAAGCTAAAAATTCCGGACGCAATTAGCTAAATTTATTACGCTGCCAAAATCGAAAATGAGGTAACCACTCGCCCTGTATAACAGATATTTCTCGGGAATGACACTTACATGCGTCTTGCTAATTCGAGGCCAAGTACGGAAAAGCAATGTTATTCAGGTCGCAACAAGACGTTTCATATCTCAAAAAGAGGCGAAACCAGAAACGCCTGCACGACGAGATAAGTGATTAGAATACGAGAAACAAATACAAACGTCCTAAAACACTTAGTGTTAGTTGTAGTTTTAATTAATATTTTTTGTTTGTGTGTAGCGTGTATTATTTAAAGTTTAGGATTCGCGTTGTAGTTTAAATTAATTTTGTAGTGGACTGTATCCTACTAGTTGCGCCACTCCGATATTCTAACATGTGTTCCACTTTTCTAGAAATCCTAAAATCTTAGAACCCTCGAGTCCCGAAAAATGTCCTTCGTCCCTAAAACTAATTAGTCTCTACCCGTCGAAGAGTGAACACCTCTTGCTTGTTGTCACCGGCTAATTCAATTTTGTGTACATACATTGTTCTCGTCGTAAAATACGTGTGTATCTTGTACTGGGTGTTTGAATCCCCCCTTCAGCGTTACGAAACCACTTACCTCCCAGTCTATGTACCTGTACCTGGGAAGGATTAAAGGTAGGTGACGCAATTTTGTTTGTTTATAGTCCACTTGCGTTATTTGTATCGCCGCATAGTACTTAATCGCTCACTTAGTGTAGCTTACCGGTATTGCAAATAACCAGATACCGGCGCATATGCGACCGGCTAATTAGGCTACGTTTATACGATTATGACGCCCGAAATAAAGAAACATTTATACGACCAATATTTATGCAACAAAATAAATTCTAACACAGAAGCAGGCTAGCTCTTGTCCATGCATCTGGAACGTATTTTCTTTGTAATAGTTCATTTGGTAGCAGCAGGGAATACTCCCGTTATTTCAGTGCCATGATCTGTGTAACTTCTGTAGAATGCTATCCAATCATGGAGATCTATTTTAGTTTGATCGCTGCCTGCTTCAATTTCTCCTTTGTAATCATCTCATTTTTATGTGGGCATCGTTTGGTGTTATTTAATCCTAGTTATGTTTTTCTTCAACTGGGAATAATTTTAGGGCTTTCTTAATTCGTCGTTCGTCATTCTTGTTGGAAACATCTCCACCGCAAGAACAACGGTCTTTCCTCTTTGAGGACATATAACCATTAACACCTCACAGTTGCTAAAGCCGAATTGCGGAATCGCAATGAAGTGGGCACAACTTTTTGTGGCAGTTACTGGAGTTACTGGGGTTTGAACCCAGATTTCCTGGCTTAGAACCAGAGACTCTACTATCGAACCACCTCCACGGCTTTGTTTTAACACTCTGTACAAAAGAATGAAACCTTGTAAGTCTGTAATTTTGAATGGAAAATATTCAAACAACCATTTACTGTGAATATACATATAGGTATGCAAGTGATTACAAACCTCGATGTTACTTCGACCAATAAGATGCACTTTTCTGGCCATAACATTTCAAATATTTCAAATATACTTGTATATTCACTGAATATCCGGGTATACTCATGTTGGCTTGCTAAATTGTTTGAAAAACGTCAAAGTCACGTGTGTCATACAATTCAGCAGGCAGCATTATAAACTCCTCAAAAATTTACTTAGCTATTTATGAGCACCATTACACAAATTGTTTATGAAGTGTCAAATTTTTCATTTTGGCTGTACTGAAAATAGAATTAAATCGTTTTAGGAGTACTTCGCTTGAAAAAATTCTACAAAACGTTGAAGATGTGATTCCTAAAAATACCCTATAAACCAAAAAGTAGATTTGGAACCAATTCGAGGATTTTTGCAAGAATCGGAACTACAAATTAGAGTAGAACACCTCTGCTGAAGAACTGGGGAAAATATTATAAGACTGGGCATATAACATGATTATCTTGGTGTATAATCTTGTTATATACCACTCGCGGCAATTTTTTTTGCTAGAGTATACTTTGACATTCTTCAGCCAATATCGCTGCAGAAATGCCACTCGACCAAATTTCGTTTTTAAAAAAATATCTCTCTAGGTTTGCTGTCGGGATATTTTTAAAGCATGTCAAAGTATACTAACCAAAATATCTACCGCTTGTGATACAACTAATGAAAAATATGAGAACTATTTTGTCATGTAAAACCTTCTACCTTTTCTACGTTTTATTGACGAAAAAACCTTCGGAACTATTTGAAATAGATTTTCTTGTGAACTGAAAATCATTATCTGATAAAATATAACAATTAGTCAGCACTCGGGGCGGCATGTATAACTTACTTTTGGAGGGATATCACCACTGTAAAGATAGCTCCGAGGCAAATTTTTGGCATACAAATAATGTTAACTATTTCAAATTTGCATGTCGCCATCTTACTACATATTAGCTCGGTATTTTATTACACTATTTGGGTGGGGATCACGCGGTGCGCGGCTCTTCAACGCAGCCGTTTTCCCCACTATTTGAATCCTCCAGCTTGAATTCAGGATAATACGGGCCCCAAAAGCGTATGTCTGTGACGAGTTCGGTTTGCGCCCGCAGAACGTCCTGTCTTAACCTGGCGAACGCTTGGCGCCGGTTCAAGTGACAAGTTTTTATCTAACCCACCGATTTGGACACCGGCGCTGGTCCAGGTGACGTGTCCCCGTAGCGTATTCCGACCACCTGGTATACTATAACTGGAAACCCTCAAGGGGAGTTGCAAGTTTGGGGCGTTGAACACTACATGAATTATCCGACTTCCTATCGGCCACCCGTATAAGTCCAGAATTTTACTGTAGACACGAATTCACGAAGCAGCCGCCGAATAAACAAATTCGAAGTCGCCCGTTACATAATTATAGTAACATAATCTTCACATTAAACTCACCTTCAAAATTCACGAACACTAGAGCACTCCTATCACCCAATATCGCTCGATTAGTTTCAATTCAACAGCAATTACTGACACCGGTAATGTTTGTTTTGTTCACAGGATTAGGTCAGCCATTTTAAAAACTTCCACAAGAGGCTGAACCAAGATCGCAACATCGCCTATAGGACACCTATCGAACTCCACGAGCGACATGGCTTGCAGCAGGTTTTATAAGTGCTTAGCTGTCCACCCGGAAGAATATAATTACATCTGTACGTAAATAGACATTTTGTTAAACTTTATTAAGATCATTATTTTATTGTGTAATATATGAGTATTAATAGACGTTTATTTTCGACTACTGGATGTGTTCACAGTACCATGGCCCAAGCATAGAGCTATCTGAGGCTGAATGTAACTGGGAAAATAATAGTATATTATATCATGAGGGACTAAAGCGCACCATTAAATCCCGCGAGTGGAGTTTGTTGCCTCGAGGGCGGCGAAGCCCGAGGGCAACAACCACTCAAGGGATTTAGGCAATTTAGTCCCGAGGTATATATGCTATTTTTTGCACTTTTGGGAACATTGTCATCAAACATTTCCAAAATTTGGAATCTGTCAATTTGGAAACTGACAATTACAATTTATTAAAAACTGAATTGCAGCAGGTCCTGGATAGCTTGAATCAGTTGGCAGTACTGAAGTGTATTGTCAGTATATGTCAAATTCGAGATTTGCAGGTTAAGTTTTGCGTCAGTGTGTGTCAAATGACAAACAAAACCTAACCTACTAACCTCGTGTGTACATAAATTTACCATAGTTACGGTATCATTTTTACTTTAGTCCCTAGGGATTAAATGAGCTACTTTAGTCCCTGTTTACGGGGACTAAAGTATCAACTTTAGTCCCGGAAGTGCAAAAAGAATAATTATCTCCGTTGTGTTACATTTTTGTAACACTAGAGCAGAGACGTTACAATACCTAGATGACATTTCGGACATTGAAAAGCTCTTTTGAAAGTATTGATACTACACTTAATGGCAACGTGTGTATTGGCCAAATTGCAAAATTCTACGTTGCCATTTTTCGAAAATCGGGTGTCTAGTAGTAAAAATGTCAAAATTAAATTTTTAGGTTAGACTAGGATGACAGTATATTGGCATACTTTTTTACAATTTATTGCTAACATAACATTTGACCACCATTTTGGTTGTTGGTTCTACAACTCTGATAAATTTGACGTTAAAGTCAAAATATCGGCTGCCAACATGATAAAAAGAAAGTTACTAAATTTTCGTGTTCTTCTCCTTATTAAAATTAAATGACAGATGACAACTAGGTTCTTTAATCCTGTAATGGTAAAGA